>VFFE01006220.1:964511-1292983 GCA_008921705.1 Burhinus oedicnemus
CCCCCCCCCCCCCCCAATTCCTTCTTTTAACATTCACATCAACCGCTACCTTTCACTTAGGATCTGGCCTCTGCTGTTGCTTGTTGGCCCTAAAGAAATACAAAGTATAAATCAATGTAATGCCACACAAGATACAGCTACCAACACAGCCAGTGCTCCAAGAATTTATTTCAACTGTTTCAGCCAGCAAGCCCAGTAAAACGTGTCCAATATAGCATACTGTACATCTCTAGATATAATAACCCAACATTCCAAATTCAAAACAAAAAAACCCTTGATAATGATTTTCACACATACAGTGTGGGTGACAACTACTTGCATATGATTAGGTGCTCCTGAACTTTTGTGGATTTTTATGTAAAGGCCACAATTATGAAAAAAGTCAATATTGCATGAAACCTGAATTCCTGCCATAGCTGTGATATGCTGTAAGCATATGCTCTCAAAATAGTATAGCTCAGACTGTCAAACAAAATCCAAATAACCTAAAAGGCTGCTTCTATGCATTGAAACTAATCAGTGGATCTGGTTACCTGGAGTAGAATCTGAAGAATAGAAACACTTCCTACCAACGCTTCATACACTGAATTGTATCTCCAGGCCAAAACTTCATGGAGATGGTTGAGCAAATTAGTAGTAAATAAAAGGTACATCAGCCAGGGAACCTCTAAGCTTGGCATACTAATGAGCATTAAATACCCAACAGTATCTAAAGAGCATCTGGGCCGTTGGTATTTCTACAATAACCATGAACAGGATGGTCTGTAGGAAAAGACAGTTGTCTAGCAGTCCAAAACCTGCACGTACCAAATCTTCAGCTGGCTTCTTGAACAAGTTACCTTATTTCTCTGTCCCTCAGTTTGCTTACTCTAATTTTTTTTTTCTTGATATATATGAATTCAACTCTCTTGCAAAGCCACTCATGGAGACCTCTGTATGAGATATTCTAGATAAAAGCTGGATGCAGTCAGAAAGGCTCATAAATCCTTGATCAAGTATGAAGATTACTTAAGTATTCTCTAGGTACAGACTTCTATAATGTCTTTTTATTTTTGAAGTCAGCATTTTCATAAAATTAATCCCTTTGAAGAGAACTAGCAACATAGCTTCAATTCTTTCCCACAGCACATTTAACTAAGTGACAGCTGGTTTGTACACTTTATCAAGTCCCAAGGAACAATGAACACAAGTTCTACCTGTGGTAGGATGATAGGCTGAAAGCCTTATGTACAGATGGACGCTGAATTTAGGGAAAAAAAAGAGAGAATATAAAATGAGTTGGAGGAGAGAAAGCACATCTCATTTCATGCAGTTTATGAAGCTTTCCTGTTACAAGTGAGCGATGCGGTAACAGAGAGCAGAAGCAATGTCCCTGCAGGGGTCTGTGCTGCCTTTATGAGCTTTCTCACTATGAGAGCTTGAAATTAGATCAACAAGTAACAAGACTCTGTTGACAGTAAATACAAGCCAGAGGTTGCATACAGCAGATGTTATCAAAGTTACCAAAGCAGTTGCGCACAAATTAAAATAAGGTGGCAATTTAACTGTATAAAAGGCAGTTCACTGAAGGGGCATCAAGGCTGTTCACAAAGTAAAGAACTGCTTAAGCTTCTCAGCTGATACAGTTGTTATACATTAAAAGCCTCTGTGCAGTTACCCTCCACATACAAGCAGTGATCCACTGCTTTGGCTGAATATCAGTAGCCCCATTTCTGGTTTTGGCCCCACATTTCCTGTCCTGCAAGGTTGTATCCCACTCCAGTTAATAATGCCACATTCTCATTTTTGGACGACAAGGTCCAACATCACACAAAGTGACATTTACTTCCTGGGGTAACAATGACAACCAAAAGTACTCAGCACTTTTGGGTGCAAAGTATTAATTTTATGGGAAGAAATAAACATTTTTTTTTAATTGAAGCTATCAAAAGCTGTAGAAATACAACTTTTGATTAAGAAGTCTTTTTAAGGAACTGTTTCAACAAAAGAATTGCAACTTTTCTGCTTAGCAACCAGCCAATATCTTCCATGATCTGTCACAAAATGAGACTGCAAATCAGAAAAAAGACTGAACATATGATCAAGCCTTTGAAACACTATCAGTTATTTTTTTTCCTATTTCGAGCACAAGTAGAGACCATAAAGGTTAACAGTACTTTTCCATCAACTAACACAGCAACAGCTCTGCTGCACTAAGTCAAAGGTTAGCATTTGTTTTCACTGACAGAATCAGTCACAGAAAAATTTTCTAGACAAGTAATAATTGATCAGATAACTTCAGAGTAGTATTTCTTCTTAAAATAAGTTCCTTAACTTTTCAAGTTTCTAGTTAATTTCTGAATTGCAGCAAAAATAACCTAAGAAGATTCTTTCCTCTGCCCCAAGATATGCCCTCCAAATGTCATCCTTATTAGCTATAGGTACATGGAAAAAAGGAGGAGGAAGCACATTTGAGTCAGTCACGCTAGGGAACACCAGTTGGAGATCCATGCAGGTGACATTCTCCGCTATACTTCACTTTTTCCCACATTCTGGAAGAGACTGTGAATTCCTCCTTCATGCCCTTTGTTACATCTTGGGTTTTTGAGAGCGATGCAGAATTCCCATAAACCCCTAAGTCCTTTTTGCTACTATAGTTATTACGTAAAATGATCAACTCACTGAAGGGAGGAATGGGTTCATAGATTAAGTTTATATATATTCCTACCCAACACAGGCTGGGGGAAACAACACAGTGCTTATGTCCCACCACACAAAGGAAAGAACTGTTTTTCATAGGAAGGAAAGGACAAAATAATAATCACACAAGCCTATTTATATACATACTTTTTCATCTGGGGGCTGCATAACTCTAGAATACTGCAACTGTGCCACTGCGTGCTTCACATGACTGCACAGCCTAGAAAACTGTCCATGGGAGAGCCAAGTGCGTAAGACTGTGGTCAAAACCTACTCAGTATTCCTAGTGAGAATCCATGCTGGTCTTCTGTTACAAGGTATCTTCATAGTTACTATGAAGGCTGAAAAAGAATCCAGAAAAGTAAGTAGATACAAGAAACAGTTTAACCTTTTTTTTTTTTTTTAAAGCAGGAAAATTAGGTTAACTCTGAGGTAGCATCATAAACCCTGAAACCACATTTCTAGTGTTTCAGTATCGCAGACCGGAAGATACTGAATAAATTTTATATGCATTATGAATGATAGACTTCTGAAGTATGGTCTTCTCCTCAAGTCTTATCCTTTTTGATCCTACCGCAGAAGGTACTAAGGTCATCCAACAGATGCAACTGACTTTTTCAAGACTTCCCTTTCTATTCCTTTTACACAAAGCCCAACCATCATCAAAAAAATGTAGCTAGCTTTTGTATCTCAGATAAGCCCCATTTTCCCAGTGTTCCCTGTCTTACAAGCCCTACATACATACTTTGCACCTTCTTAAGCACAAAATCTTAACACAAAGCATGCCTTGGCAGCTGGCATCAGACAAGATTGAAAGGGCAAATATTGTTTGGCTGAAAACTTGAGTTCTCCTACATCTTTCATGTTTGCCCCGATTTGAAATCTGCTGGTGTTTGATTCACTTTTTACCACAGTTAACACAATGTGGGTCTCCCTCCAAAATATCCCTAAACTCTCACCCCCTTACTAAGCTTGTCTCTGCTAGCTGCAGATAACCAGCTGGGTTCAGGGAGAATAACACTTCAGCCTGCCAGTTCTTCTCAGAAATCAGGATCTACTCATCAGTTAGCCCTATCTGTGCCTGATATGCTAAAAGCCTATCAGGATAAAAAGCTGATAGGGCAAATACAATAACACAAAACATATTGTTATCAGTACCTCAGTCCCCAGCCACATCTCTCCTCCCACTTCTGTCAGAAGTATTCTCACAGCAGTGCCGGACTTGTTGAAGCTCATAACCATGAGCCAGTGCAACAGTAGCCCAAATCATTCTCTAAAGCCATGTACAGTAACTTTAGTGAAATCATGCCACAGGAGTAAAACAAGTGAGAAAACTTCCACTGAGGCCACAGAAATAAAGTGGTATGAAAGCAGCATGGGCAATCCCAATCAGTGGCTTCTCTATGCATTTTATAAATCTAGGAGTACCTGAAAAGCACTGGAAAATAAACTTACTACTTTAAGGGGCCTATGCTAAGCACTAAGGAACAAATGAGTTTCAGCAACATCACACAAAGCTGAATTTGGTCCCAATTAAGAATACAAATCACAGCTTGGCACTTCAGGCCTTCCCCCACAGTGACTGACTAGCAAGACAGGGCACAGACTTTTTACCTCACTGATCATACTAGTACCAACAGCAAAGTTGTATTAAACTTCAGATTTATTAAGTTTCATGTAGATGGAGGCACACAACCTTCATGAAAAGAAAGCCTTCTACATAGGTTAAGAGTTAATCAGAAGAAAGATTTATACCATTACACAGAATTGACTTAAAAATATTTTTTCAAAATAAGACAAAAAAATCATGCCAGGACCTTTAATAAGCTACCCTTGAAAGAAGTCCTCAAAATGTTTGTTAGTATTACATACTCAGATTTCAGGAGATTTAATGACCACATGGCTCCACAGACAAAGTACAGCTAAACAAATATCCATCTTGACTATACCACTTCTCAGAGAATGGTATGGCTTCACCAACATCGGCAGGTTTATCCAAGTGTGCAAAGCTGACAAAAACATACTTTGTTCTTTCATGCCTGAATGCAATATGCTAACTGAAATACCCCGTTTGTAGAAGCTCTCCTGAAGAAGATAAATACAATTTCACTCAAGTGAATGAGGTGACTGGATTTATGCCAGGAAATAGGACAAATGTTTTTTGATAATCCCCAATATAAGCTTCCCTTCATCAACAGATTCAAAACAGAAGCAAATGAAAAAACCCATAGCATTTCCAATCCAAAATTCAGGGGTATTTTGCTCAAAGCCTTTTTTCCCCCAAGCCTGTGTCTAGAAGGAAGACACCTTCATTAAGTGCCACTCTGAGAATGTGGGCATAGTCAACTCAATAAGACTGAAATACTAGATACACCTTTACCTGACCTTCCCTACTCCTGACATCTCTCCCGATTGGGAAAATTCATTTCAGTGTTTATGCCTCTTTTCTAAGTGGTATTGATATTACCTCAGATAAGCATGCTTTTCATTTACATTTATTTTTATACTGCGCACTCTAACTTCACAAAGCTTATCTATATTGATAAACTTTACCCTGATACAACTGTGATGCAGACAGCAGCCTCATATTCACCAGATTTCCATCAATGCATTTATTTTGCCTTTGTCTGAAATCCAAAATGTGTGTGCTAACTTGCTACAATTTTTAGAATCATACTTTCAGTATAATTATAAGGGTGCACTCACCCCCCAGAGTTTGGCACAAGAAATCTTTTTTTTCCCCTTGTTTTCTCAGGATTCTAACTTCAGAGGATTTTTGATTACTGAAATAAAATTATTCTCAGCTGTCAAAAAGTTAAAGCATTTAAGAATTCCTTTTACGAACTCCAAGCACGTTAATATTTTTGAAAACTATTCTTAAAGGGAAGCACTTTCTACCAAGACGAGCTACACTTCTCTTTGGGATTGGTGTTCCCTGGAGGTCCCTCCCTACCTGTTATTCGGTGATAGCAGGTACAGTGAAACACAGCTGCGCCACTGTTCCTGCAGTGCCGTTCCACACAAACACTGCTAATGCTGCTCACGTGTTACCTGTTCTTAGGCCTCCTGAATCCAAACTACAAACTTTCACCAAAGCAAACAGGATGTCGGGGGCTGGTCCCAACAAGTAAACCCATGCAGGAGCCACCTTGGGAGTAACTGAGAATCCATATGGAGACAGGAGAATTACAGTAGCCTTACGTGGGTCAGAGACACTGCCTCTCTGCCTCCTATACCAGTCTCTTCTAGACTCCTGGCAGCTTGATCTTTCAGAAAGTATTCAAGTCCATCAGGACATAGAAGAGTTGAGGAAAGACTCCGTCAGCTGATCCTATTGCAACATTAACAACCTTTCTAAAAAAAGAAAGGAAACAACCACTCGCCCCCCCTCCTCCCCCAAACTTTTGCTAGTGGAAAAAAAGAAGGCACAATGAATTGTGTTTTAAGTGTAAGATCATACTCAGAGATAGTTTTTAGTTGTTGTTTTGTTGTTGTTCTGTTTTCTTGTTTGTTTAGGTTTGTTGTTTTGGGGGGGTGTTGGGGGTTTTTTTTTGCTTGTTTTTTGTTTTATTTTTGTTGTTGTTGTTTGTTTTGGGTTTTGTTTTTTTTTTTTTTTTTTTTTTTTTTTTTTAAACGAACCACAAAAGAAGTAATGGCACCTTCCAAAGGACTAGACACTGAATACCGAACACAGGGAAAATGGCCCCGTTTCCCACTCCACTTCGTCCCGTTCAACCAGAAGGTAGTTCCGACCGCCGCCGCCGAGGCGCGGGCTGCAGAAGCTGCCGGACGGCGGTTCCCGAGCCGCGCTCACCCGGGCTGCGAGCAGGCACCTCCCAGCCGCCGCCACCGCGCCCCGCCGGGACAGAGCCGCGCCACAAGGACAGGAGACAAGGGGGTGAAGGAGAGGGACCGCCGCCTCAGTTTCCCCGTCAACTTCGCGGGGACAGTTAGTTACCTCTGGGCTCCTCACCGCAGCCTTTGCAGCAACATAGCCCCATGGCAGGTGACAGCGTCCCTCGCAGCCCCAGCAAGCCCGCTCCCTGCCAGGCGGGGCCGCCTCCAGCATCCCGGGCAGCGGGGGCTGCCGGGCCCGGGCTCCCAACAGGGGAGCAACGGCAGGCTGGTGCCCTGGGGCTCCCCCTCTTTGTCGCCCGTATTTCTAGCCGGCCTCGGGGAAGACCTCAGCGCTTCACGGCTCTCGTTGCCCGTTAAACTTCACCCGCTTATTAATTATACTCTCCCCTTTGAAGGGGTGAGAACCGCCAGAGGCTGCTCTATGAGAGGGGTAGATGCTTGCTCTCAGATGGCCAGAGGGCAGCAGAAGCCAAATGTAAAGCTTCGGTGTGCATAAAAGATACTAGGAAGGCCATTTCACCTCTTGCAAAATTACGTCAGCACAGGACAGGGTCACATCATATGCTCTCCCCCTGCAAGAGTAAACACTTAACCATGTATCTCTGCGAGTCTCTGCAGAGTGTAGGTACTGAAAGTTACCAGGACCTTGCATTCTTGCAAAGGTCAGCATTGCTCCTGCAATATTCAGAAGGCTTGTTTAAACACTTACTTTTAATTGCATTAACCTAACTAAATCACTAGTCACAAAGACAAGATAAGAGTTTTGTTCTGGGATAAGGAAAGAACAACATCCCTAGAACAGACATTTGTTTTCTAGACTCCGCAGCACTTAAACCAGTGGGGACTCTGCTTATTGAAGACTCACTGCCCAAAAGCAGCAATGCCCTAAACATTATCACATCGTTTTGTTTTATACAGCAACTCACAGTCAAACGGGGTGCTTTTGCAAAGCTTGGATCAAGTGTTAAGAGTTAGATGTCACAAGCAAGAAACTGAATGAGGACGTCTTTTCCAGGTTGGGCACTACAGAAGAGAATGCTCTTTGACAGCTGTGTGCAATGCACAAAAAAAATTAGAGCGTGGGAGGGAGGGGAGAGAGATACACAGAAGTTGGGGGGGGGGGGAAGCAAGGGTGTTAACAGGCAGCTATATCTTTAAATATAGTTCAAATACCAGAAGGTCTTTCCCAACCTAAACGATTCTATGATTCTATTCTACGATTCTATGAAACAGCCTGAACCTGAGACCTGATGAGAATCTGCAGCTCCTGCTCCCGTACACATCCCAGCCTCTTGAGATCAAACCCATTCTTCAGACTGGATTTCCAGAATAGAAACTGAACAAAATACAGGACAGATGTCTACTGGGTCTCCCATCATCTTAAAAAAAAAAAAATAAGACTAGGACAATGTGCTACAAAGAGGTCCTCCTGCAGTATATTCAGCTGTTACTGCACACTTGAACCATTCCAGATTATAAGCATTCATTAGTTAGCATAAAAATCAAAACAGAACCAAACCAAATCCCATACAGGATGGAAGGTGGACAGGGCAGGAAAACTTTCCCCATCACCACCAAATATGCTAGAGGAAACTCAAGATATTCTTACAGGAGAGCTGAAGGAAATCCAATATTCTGGCTTTGCTGGTACCAACTTGTTCCCTTGGAGAGAGGCGCGAGAACTCATCTCAATTGTTTTGTTGAGCCTCTGAACTTGTCAAACAACACCAATAGCTGATAGCTGCTTAGAAATCCATCTCTTGTGCAAAATGCTACCTTCCTGTCATAAACCAGCAGATATTTCTCTTCTTGGCTAGAGAGTGATCTGATCTCAGATAACAGGCACGTAAACCACCTGCTTGAATGGCTGGATACGCTCCTGGCAACACTCCTGTATTTCATACAAAGCAAGCTTGAGAGAGCCCCCTGGCAGGGGTAAGATTTCCAAGTTCTGGAAAACTCACGCGAAGTGTTTATTAATGATGCTGTCAGATCACTGGTAGGTAAAACGTGTGGAGAGAGCACCTCGCTCTCCAGCTGGTTCCAGCCTGGCAGCCAAGTCAGCTCCACGGGGATTGTTACTAGATGCTACACCTCAGATCAACCCCCCAGACTACCCAAAGGTTGCTGAAATTTGAGCATTTAAGTTTTAGGACTACTATGTACCTCAACCCTCACATTGACAGATAGAGGCTGCTGTAGGGTTAAACACACATGCTTCTTTTAAACAATCAAGCTGACAGTTTCAGCAAAGCATGTCATGAATTTTTTGCATTTCTGTTACTGAAACATTACAATTCTAAATTCCCTTTCTTTTCACAAAATATTTGGAAATCTGAAAAAAGTTTGTCTTCCCTTTTGATTATGTTACATTACATGATGGAATTAAATGGTCCCAAATGAAAACAGCTGAAATTCATTTACTTCAATAACCATCACTGTGTATTTAAGAGAAAAATCTTCAGATGCATTCATTGCAAGAGGCAGGCAGAGCCTCCGATGTCCTTACTACATGGACATAACATGACATTACCTGAGAGCATCACTACATAAAATGGAGTTAAAGAGCACTTAGCCCTTCCCTCACTTCACTCTGGATGACAATAACAATTGTAGCAAAGTTCAGCAATAAAACAAGCCAATATCGACAGCTTTCAGAAAGCCATCCAAAGTTTGCATATGCATGAACCATCCATGCTTTCAATTTCACAGAAAGATATAAATTTCATCCAAAACAAGGCAGTTCTTCAACACTGGTTCATTAAAAAACCAGATGATTCATTTAAGAAAAATCTTCACTGTATTGGTGACTTTGATATATGTGTCAGAGTTTTGAAAGCGAGAGTTGTTCATTGATAAATCCACCAAAATGGGAGTGGGAATATAGGAATAATTCACCAATTAGATGTATGGGATTAAGTACGGAGACCTAATCTCTAATAAAGTAAAATACTATAACCACTATCACTTTCGTAAAACCTCTTTTATGACCTGAAAAATCCATATAAGCTAGGACATACATGCTGTACATACCTTCAGTGCACTTTGCAGATCATTTGTCATTTTAGCTTCAGCGGGCACACATTTTGTTTCTTGAAACTTAAGCCAATACGTGTCTGTTGTCAAACACACTGCCAGTCCAAATACTGACAGACAGAAGCAGCTAGCAGGAGATCAAGACAGCAGAATACATCTATACAAACTAGACACTTTTTTTTTTGGGGGGGGGGCAGCACATATCTCTTTTGAGACTCATTTCTGTTAACATACATAACTTATTCTGTACGGCAGGAGCTGTTCAAAGTGGGATTTCTGTAATTCTTAACAATTTGACCTTTTAAATCTATGGTTAACCATGCATATCTTCTTAAACTGCACATACCAACTTTAGACTAAGGTTTACAAAATCAGAAGCCTAGGGTTCAATGTCTAAATCTTGATTTCAAGTACTAAGCAATAGGCTGGTCTTTCAAAAACATCAAGTACTTACCCTGCGAAATGAACTGATGCAGACTGAGTGCTGTAAGTTTTTCCTGAATAACTGATATACTTTGCACATTTTTTTCTCCAGCCATAGCTCTCAGCTTCACCATCTGAAATTCTTGATATAAAGTTTACACTCCCTCCCATTTCTTAAGAAACACGATAGCGTATTGGCTGCCACTGAACAGGAAATGTTGTGCGGATAATGAACTTTCCTGTTTAAGGACCGAGCTGAAGATTTGGAAACCACAGGTAAAGATTTCCGTTTCAGTTAAGCCAACTACTTACATTCCAGGGAAAAAACCCAAAACAAAATAAAATATTTTTTTTAAATTGTAAGAGTAGAGGAATATGCTATTCTATTTCAACGATTCATTCCAGATGTAACAGTTCACTGGTAGCTGAAGGTATTTATTTCTCATTCCCTTACTTGGAGACAAATGGTTTTAGTGATCCCCAAACGCATCAGAGTTGTATCTCTAGAGCTGGGCAAGTGTTGCTTTTCAAACTTTTAGATACAAGGCAAGGATTACAAAGTTTGGGGTTTTTTCCCCTCAAAATCCCACTAAAAGGCACAAAATGGTCTGAAGAACACAAATGTTGGCAGCACCTTGAATCACTAATATGAAAACAGGTCAACTGTGCTTCACAGAGAATATATCTGAGCCAGCTAGTACAAAGCAGATGCACTTGTGAAGAGCTGACAATTTATACTAATACCCATGTTCAAAATCCAGGAGGATGTGTTAGAATTTTCACGTTTGGCCAATAAAAGCTTGCTTTGTCTGATCTGCAAAGTTACTTATACTATGAGCTTCCCCATGTCATTCAAAAATCTACAAGTCAAGGAGCTGGTAGACTATAGACTTCCTCTTCAAAAGTTAGACTCTAAAATGGCAAGTATGCTTTTTGAGAAGTCAGATTCAACCAGGATTAGTCCCTTACTTGATTACCAAAATATGTAGTGAACGTCAAGTAAAAGTGGCTTGCGAGGCCACAGTGGGAACACCCTGTGACCCTCCACAGAATTCCTAATAGCCATTGGATGTCAGGAAGAAAAGAGAATATTTTGGCAATACATTAACACAGGTAGAAGTGTACATTACAGTCTTAGTTCATGTATCTCTAAATACTGTAACTCCCTTAAAGACCTACTTCATCTCTTATAAGAGCCTAAAACTAAGAAGCGAGTTTTCTGGGCTACTATTTAGTAATAAACTGGCATGCTACCTCCCCCAAGGCTTCTTCCCCGTGAGACTGGAGAAGTCTAAACCATCCTCCCCTTCCAAGCCCCTGTCTCCATCATCCCCTTCCCCCAAAGGCCCAACCCTCCAAATACACATTTCTAATGCCTTTAATATAAACTGTGAAGGACATATTTTTGCAAACTCCAGTTCTCCAGGCTGGTAAGACTCTGAAAAATAACCTGCTGAGAGAAGAATCAGACCTTCACAGTTTAAAGGAACAATTTATAGTTCATCTATTCCCCATGGAAGACATTAGCACAGAAGAACATGAGTTGGATGTAGATATATCACTAGACTGTATGAGAGGTAGGTACTGCATGGAAGTACATATTTTGTATTCACACATTGCCTTTTCCCAGGTGATGTAACAACACATTCCCATTAGCCAGGCTAGGCTTTATAACAGGGCACAATTCTGCTAAGAAAGGGCTTAAAAAAAAAAAGTAAATTTAAAAGACAAGATCAAAAGGCACCTAACTGTTCAGTCAGGAACTGTATTTCAGAACATACAGTCTCGTCCTATTAAACTGTTTCTAGTCCAGAAAGAGTGACAAGATACTGAATTCATGAAAAGTTATTCTGATTTGACTAGGTCTTTTCCCTCTAATCACTGTAATTTCAAGAGAATTTCAGCGTCTGAAGTCATACCATCTGACACTTGTCTGACAATAATTTGCACTGGCATTTTGACAGTTTTTCCATAGCACTGACCATATTTTAAAAGAGATTCCCAGGTGTCCACCTTCTTTATTCCTTCCATTCAAATGATGACTCTGGGACCTACAGCAATTGTTTAAATGAAAAAGGAATCCCACAAATTCTGATGGGCCATCTGCTGTACACGAAAAGCTCACAGCTTCCTAAGCAAATTCAAAATAGAAGAATTTTAGGTGCAAGCGTCAACAAACAAAGAAAGCTTGGCTGTAAATTCCAACATACCTTTAGCCACATTGTGCTAGAGAGTAAACCCCCAGGTCTTTGCTTCAGGAGCATTAGCAAGCTCCTAGGGTTCTGGCACTGAAGTACTGAGGAAGCAACAAAAAAATCCCTGAATATTCAGCCTTACCCATAGGCAAAGTCCTTTTACAGTGAATCTTTTGCAACTGGTCCTGGCAAAGCTGACGTCCTTACTGTTCCACTTTTGTCAGTAGAAGGACAATGTGTGCCCTGATTAAAGGAGAGTGCTAGGACAGCTCTTACTGCTGTGCTTTCATTTCTTTCAGCAGCAGGTGAGCACACTGGCTGACATCAGCAACTCTTACCTGGCACCATACACTATTTCTCATCGGTGGCCATGCATCCATAGCTGCTCTTGCACAGTCCACACCAACTTATAGCCCAAAGGGGAAGATCAGCTAAGCACATAGATTATAAGCAGCACAGTTTTACTGCAAATATCTGAAAGCATTACTCCCCAATCGCACTTCAAACTGCTGTAAAAACAAAAACCCTTTCCTAACAGAAAAGGGTTCTCTCAGAGAGAGTCAACAGCCTACTATTAACATATGCAAGTTTTTACACTTACTAACTTTAAAGAACCATTGCTTCTAGAATAGAAAGCAGGATTCGCTTTGGCTCACAGAGAGACACAACTCTCCACTGACTGCAAAATCTTAAGATAATGGGAAGAAGGTCTGAGAGGGATAGAAAATATCTGGACTCCTAAGCTTGGGATGCCTTGGAGAAATGGTTAAGAAACAACTCCTTATGTGTAGCTTAATCATATTTTCATCAAAGTTACTGAGACCAAAGCAGAATCTTGTGATGTTAATATTACAACTGAAGGCAGAACTGAGCTTTCCAAAAGGAAATAGCTGTGACCTCAAAGCACTACTAGGGGAGGACACTGAATTCCCTCTCACTGCTCCTCCCCAATCCTTATTTATTCCCTTCAGTAAAACTGTCACCATACAGATTCACAGCGAAATTCATGACACCTTCCACAGACCTCCACCAGCTTCAGAACAGGGGCTCACGAGGGAATATTTCTCTTACCAAGAATGATCATAGGCAAAATATTTCAATTTGTACTAACTGTCTCTGTTTTCTGCTGTGATGTGTTTGGGTCACAGAGCTAACTAAAGGTAGGATGTGTTCTTTCATGTTCTGCAATGTCAGCAATATATGACACTGATGATCCATGTTCAAGACCTGTAAGGACAAAGGGACAGAAATAAGTTGCTGAACCCTGGTCTGTCCACTCAAAACAGACTACAGGAAATTTAGTCTGGAAAAGATCTTCCGTTCAACCTTCCCAGAAAGCACCATTTTGACTTCGATTCAGATACAAACCGCATGGTCTCAAAGCGGAGCCTTTATGACCTCTGTGTAGTGGGAGGATTCTCACACCAGTGTAGCTAGAAGGTTGCTAGTCTTTGTAGACACTTATATTTGTGTTAAGAAAAGTAATCTTTCTCCATGTTACACTAGTATGCCAGTACAGGCTTTCTTTTGACATAGTTATCCAGCACAGCCTTCCTAATGTAGACAAGGCTCTTCATCTCACAGGTTAGCAGCTGCCAGTATGCTGATAAATCCTGATATTAAAATCCACAACTCCAAATCCAGGGAAGCCACACAGTTTGTACAATTATCCTTTAATGCAAAGAATATATGGTTGGTTATAACAGTCTTTCCTCATGACCTCACAGACATTCCCTTTTAACATTGTGTACTTTTGATTTCATAGCTCTTTTCTTTGTTATCTCAAATTCCTCTTGCCCGCTCCCCCAAGTTTTCATAAGTGTCAGACAGCTGGCGATTAAAAGCAAACCCCAGAACTAACAACAATACTTCATGAATTCAGTATGATATATAGCATCTTTGGTACCACACGGAGGCACGGATATCAACATCATCTTAAGTGGACTTCAATTAGATGAGTAATGGTTTAAGGATGTAGAATACACTGCCTAAATCCTGCAGTTACAAACACATCTATCTCCTCTGGCTGAGATTCAAAGCCAGACTTTGAAGGAACACATATGCACTGGGCTGTGCACCTGCCAGAACACAGACAGAAGACACAAACTTGCAGAAAATAAACATTTAGAATCTGTTAAAAGGAAGAGTTCTTTAACTACAAGTGACCTGAACGTTGTCTTCCTAATGGAAGAAACACATCCATTTCAATCAGAGTGCTTGAAGAATATTAGGAAGATTAAGCTTATCAGAACGTGCTACATGAAACAGAACATAGCCCTGATTCCAGCTGCCTCACTGCTTTTATACAACAGTACCTTGAGCAGAGTCCCCATGATGGGTACTGTAGAGATGCTGTGAAGCTTATATTAAACTTATGAGAAGAAAGTTGTTGTAAAGACACTAAATTCAACACAGATTAGCCACACTTAGAATCACAGAATGGTTTAGGTTGGAAGGGACCTTCAAGATCAAGTTCCAACCCCCCTGCCATGGGCAGGGACACCTCCCACTAGACCAGGTTGCTCAAAGCCCCATCCAGCCTGGTCTTGAACACTTCAGTAAGTGTCCTCAGCATTCACTACATCGAGCTCCTCTTAAAATCTTCTTGAAAATAAAATGGAAAACTTTAGTGCAAAATACAGGTTTTTCAAGTGCTTGTAGTGATAAGGAGTACTTTTCAAGATCTGGTATTTTACAACTGTTTAGAAATAGACTGCTAAAATAGTAAAGCCAATGTAATTTCTAGTGTCGTTAATATAAACACAAAACTTGAGTTCTTTACTGGCATAGCTCAGGTCTATTAATGCAGTGTAACGTAAAATTTTAATGGTATGACCTCCTCTACATAACAGAGGATACATCTAGGCATACTCATGCACGCCCTACAGGGAAGCTATACCTAGGTAACTAGCACAGGTAGTTAAAACTATTCCCAGAGGAAATAAAAAAAAAAAACAAACCCAAACAAAAAACCCAAAAAACACAAAACCACAAACAACCAACAGAAAAGTGAAACACAGCCATGCTGGTTTATAACTACGTCTCAATCAAAACTGTCACAATACTTCCTCCTTAAGCCAAGTTTAACTAGATCAAACAGGCTGTGTTCAAGCTGCTTGAATTCAATGCAATTAACTTCTCCACAGAACACAAAGCTATCAGGAAGGAGGAATTGCTCGCAGTGTCCTGAAATGCATGTAAATCCAATATCCAAGCATCTACAGGATCCTATGTGTTAGAAGAACTTGCATCACAAAAAATCCCACACATTCTGGACATGCCAAAGATTCCATGTCTGTCCCTTGCTTAATGAATTTTTGAACAGGAACTGATGGAAAAAGACTGATATTCTTATAATTTATTAATTTTAAAACACACAAAATTAATGCCTTAGTTTGCCACTCTACAGGGATACTGAAGTAATAAAATTGCACATGTTCCATTTTTTTTTTAATGTGATTAGCATCAGTATTTCTCTTGGCTATGCCAGGGAAACTAAACTGCTGTGTTTGTTTCATGTTTTATCGTTTTTCATGTTGCACTCATTCTACAGAGCCTGCATTTTCAACAACTCGGACGTCAGACCAATTTGTTTCCCTGTGGTAACTTTCATCTTTTTAAATTTATTTATAAACATCAAGCCCAAGAGGGACCTGTGTGATGACCTAGTCTAAGTTCCTGCATAACACAATTGAATCTGATCAGCAAGTTTACAGTCAGGCATATATTTTGTGAGCAACCAAGTTGATAGGACCCTACCCAGGGGTAAGGCTAAGTACGGGCATGCATGTCAGATAGGAATCTGAAAATCATTAAAAAGGAGCATGTAAGTCACTTCAATACCCCAGCCTTCCTCCCCCATTCACCATACATAATCAGTACTTTGGAAATACTTAAAGTAGCATATGGCTAAAGAAAGCTTTTACAATGCAACATTATGTTCTTGTTACTTTATAGCATGATGACTTATTTAACAAAGTATAAATCTTAAGTATTATGCCCTAGGCACTACATCTTTGTCATATTTCCTCCTCCTCCCTATGAAGCTCAGAAAGCCCAGTGCAAGCTGGTTCTCACTGATAGCACACTAGTTATTCCTAAAGCATTCCAGACAAACACAGAGTGGGTTTTGCCTATGAACCCTCACAGCTGTTTGGCAGCAGGCCAGCTGCCACTTCAAACTGGCATTAGCACATCATTCAAAGACATGGTTTCATAAACACTGCAGATAGCAGTTTCCCAATTCTAATTCCTTTTGGATGCTGAAGCAGCATGTTATCAGCTTTGCAACCTTCACAAAAGCGTATGGGGGAAGGGAGGCATGAAAAGGAAGTGTGTTTTATTTTTCTTACCTTTGCTCCCCAGAATGACTTCCAGCTGGTACTTTCAAGTTAGCATATTATACTGAGCAGTTAAGGTACCACCACTAACAGGTACCTCAACAGCAACAGTGGTGCTGCGTTCTAAGATTGTCACTACATAGTGTGTTTTTGGACGATGGCTCCCTCTCTCTCATTTAGATAAGGGTTTGTAAAAATCGTGTCAGAACTCCCTTCTGGAGCAGTCTGGGGAGCAAATATTCCAGTTTCTTTCACTTAAGTGCCATTCTGCATTGGTTTAGAGACCAGTCCTGCTTCTTGCCCTCTTTTCAGTGAATGCAACACAACTGATGCAGTTTCAGAGTATGTACGTGTTTCTCTATATTCTGCATAGCCTGCACCTGCTACACACATCACAGAAATCAAATCCACAGCATCTGAAAGCAGGTAGGAAGTTAGAGTAAACCCACAAGCCATTACATGCTACAGATGTTAAAGCAGTTCTGTAATGACAACAGTGGGACCATAGCAGGTACACAAAAAATTCAGTTACTGCTCCCTGTTCACAAAATCTTACATTTAGAAACAAAGATGTTTTCTTTATTCTTGCAATTATAAAGCATGGACTCTGCAGGCAGATACATTCATCCATGCCAGATTCGGGATCCACAGAGCATTAAAAAAAAATTAGCCACTTCAAGAAACAAAGAATCATCAGAGCTAAGCAAAATGCACTCAGCAGACATGCTGACCCCTAAAAAGCTCAAGTATAGAAAAAAAAGAGGAAAGCAGTCCCTGGGAACACGGAAGGAAAAAAGCGAGCAACCCTGACTGCATCTCCAGCTCACACAACCAATACAACCCTGCAAATTAAATTAAAAGTATAAGGCATTTTAAGTTAACATGACTGTGCCAGATGAGCTAAGGACAAGAATTAACCTACTGAACTGCACAAGGCAAAATCAGATGAAGTTCAATTAAAGGGCCAAATCCCACAAGACTTAGAGATGAACTCACCTCAGTAAGACTACTGAGCTCGTAGAACATTTGTGGAGCAGGCACGTAAGCAGTAAACTTCCTTTTAGGTTGATGTTTTTCTTCATGCTGATGTTGACCTCTCATACTTACTTTTACCACCACTAGAATTTGCTGTGTGCTATTGACTACACTGCCATATATAACGTGTCTTTTTTTATTTTACTTCATCATGCTAACCTACTAAACTACAGTACTTTTTTTAGCCTCAGGGATCCCGAACATTGCATAAATCTTGTGGAGCATTCACCCATCCTTATTGCAAATGGAAACACAGCTGCTTCTGGGACTGAACAAAGCTTAACCTGCAACAGCAGCACCAGAGCACACTGCAAGATAGTGCTGAAGACTTCATTTTTGATAAATCAGCAAGAAATGTAGGGAAGGTACTATATAACTGATCGCGTTGACAGTTTAATAAGCATATCTGTGCAAGAACAGCTTTGTTCCATAGAGATTTTTTTTTTTAAGCATATAATCTACGAACCACACAAGCCTTAGGGCTTAATACATTATCCTTAAGGCAGGCTACTCAATAGCAGAGCTTACTCTGGAACGCCTCACCAGGAAGAGTTCAAAATCTTACCTAATTTGTACTAAAAAGCCAACCTGATGGGATCAAATGATGCCTTGTACATTCCTGCAACAATATGCCATCATCTTACAAAGCCATGTTTCTATCCCCAAAGGGCAGCCTACACAAAATGCTATACAGACATATTTGACTTTGCGGAATACAATGGGTTAAGGAAAAACTGCTCAAGAACAGTCAGAGATTATGTGTTAATGATCTGCACTAGCAGAAAAAGCTATTCATGAAACTCCTTAAGCTTCATATTCCTTTCCCAGCAGGACTCATGCTGTTGCAATTGAAGTTGTAAAAACCAGCATTCTTGTTGAAAGCCAGTGCATGCATTAAAGACAGCTAGGTACTACAGATCCGGGATCAGATGCAGAGCTTCTCCTGGAGATGCAAATTCCAGGATAACAGAACACATATGCTGTCACAGTCCATTTCCAGGCCTGCTTTCAACTGCCCAGCGCCCCAGAGCGCTGAGGGATGTCGACAGTATAACCTGGGGTAGATCAAACACTTCTGATGAAACAAAGGCAGGATTCTTGTTTATTTCATGAAGCAGGATCTTTGCTTGCCAAATGCAAACATAAGCCTTGGGCATTGCATATGCTAGGGAAAAAAACAAAGCAAAAAGCAATTTACAGGGCCTCCTGATGCCCTTCAAGATGTTTTAAGTTGATAAGAATGTGTTGGCTCACCTTATATTAACTATCAGAGAGCCTCATAGCCCTCAGGGGGAAAGAGAAGCCTAATAACCCTTCCGTACAAAAGTCTGGATGCAGTCAGATGACCTTCACCAGCAATGAGTCATCACTTTAAGTAGGCAACAGTGTATTGGTCAAGTTGTAGGGGTATACCACTGGATTCAACACAACACTGTTGAAATCAGTAAGATTATGTGAATTCAGAGGGCAAAGTTCAGTCCCTTTTTTCACATTCTCTTTTCAGAAGTATTCATTGACATGGTATGGTCAGGTACTCAGGGAAAGTACAGATCAGGAGATCAGTAAGCAAAGTTGCCTTGCTTGCAGAAGATTTGAGTTGTTGCTGTCCAATAGTTGCATGAGGGAAACCAGGGCCTCCATTAACTTATTCAAACAATAGTTGTTCAACTCAAGTCCATTTATATAACAAGCCTAGAAATATTGGCAGCTGATTGATACTTCTATTGATGCTAAATGAAATTCTCAAGGTCTGGACAGGCCACAAAACCCTATTTTTTCAGTCAGATAAAAGAATTTCAGTAGCATTAGGAAAGGCGTTACCCTGAGGAAGACAATTAGTATCTTTTGGTCTTTCCAGCAGACCTCTAAGCAGCAGTGCAGTGGGAGGTTTGATCAAACTCCTTAACCCTCCCACCCAGATAGAAGAGGCAAATGCCAATTTTTTAAAACTGGAAAAGTCTGAAGATAGATATTTTGAAAAATAAGTTTCAGGCTCAGCATGGGGGAGGGGGAAAACAGTCAGTCAGATACCACAAGATAGCCAGTAACCCCTGGGTCAGTATGTTAACCTGAAATAGTGGATGCCTAGGTTCAAGTAGCTTCCCCACATAGTCATTATTGTACATGTCTATACAGAATGTGTTTTGCTCTTCCATAACAAATAAATCTTGTTTTCATCTGAAGATTAAATGGGAAAACAATTTGAACTTGAATGTTTTCAAAGACTGTGGATTTCAGCATCTGTAACAGCACCTGAAAGCATTCAGTTTCGTGTATCTTGTGGGTTCAGACAGACTAAGATGCTCGTGGCACGGCAAATGTGCAAATATACATCTGATACTATGTTCTATCTACAGAGCACAGTATTAGCTTCACAGGCTGGGCAACAATATCGTTCGGGAACTCTTGCTTGGCGATTTGCTTTTGAGGAGACACCAATGAATAATAAAGAGTGGCTAATTTCCTCTTACAGGATGAACTCACGCTCAAGTGATTTAGGACATATGCCATAAGTGACAGCAAGTGTCCAAGCACAAGGTGGAAAGAACCAGCACCATCTAGTGCTCAGGAGCAGACCGAGCAAGCAGAACATATAGACGAAGGTATCAACAGTTTTTAGACATGGAAGTGCAGGATACACACTTTCAAGGAGACTCAGGCTGCACTTATCTTGCACATAAAAAGAAATTCTGCAGCTGGCAAAAGCCAAGCAGATGTACCTGTCACTGTCTTAGTGCTAAGATTTTATTACCTAGAAGGTCTTCAAACCAAGCTGTAAGGTAATAATAAACAACAGTTTCCAGACTTTGACTGCAAAGACGACATGCCATTTTCTCATTCTGGGCACTCCTTTGGAAACACAGTTCAGAGAAGATGTTTCAGATTTCTCCCTCCTTAATAAATGGAAAGTTTACCTCATGTTCCAAGAGACGGTTATCACTTTTAGTGACATTAAAATATTTGCATATGACACCCAGAAATATTAAACAGATTAGACAGTACCCTCCACTGCAAAACCAAGACCATCAATCTTGTCCTGCACGTCAATGCAATGCCATGGACACTGTGATGTCCCCAGATCTCACTTGCTAAGTGTTTCCACAGCACGCTGCTGAAACTGTCTCATTCTTTCTAGTAGGAACCGGAACTACTTTATTTTGCTGCCATTTCCCTAGTCAATATGTTGAGTGCCAAATCCCAGAAGCCTAAAAAAACCCTCAAATATCAACATCATCACATATTCAGATATGCACAGTCAGTTATCAGCTGTAGACTTCAGGAGAAAAATTAATTACCAGCAGCAAACTCAGTTTCCTGCTGTTAGTTAGAACTGCAGTTTGCATTGAATAATAGAGAAAATGGAATAATTTTTAATGTCTGAATTCCTAATTTCCCTTCTAGGTATATCAATTACACACCATCTCAACAGGAACTGAGATAAAAAGGCCACAAAAATAACTTAATTGGTGTTGATCACCTGGGACGCAGAAGCATACCACAGAGCAAACTGCTTTGTAGGCATCATTCACCCTGCTGGGACAAGACAAACATACTGCCACTCCAACTGCTCTGTAAGACACTGCCAATGACACTGACTGACTCCCTACAGAACAAGTAGTTACTGTTTCTGTAATAGTTATTACTCCCACCTTCTGATTCTGCCTTTCTTGATTTCCTGCATGTTATGTAGAACAAACAAGGCAGTGAAATAGCTTCTACATAAACCCAGCACAAAAGTTCCTGGGTGAGATATTTTACTCCACCCCAGCCTAACTTCTGGCAGAAGGCAACCACTAGTCCAACTTTAAAGGAGTCACTATTGAGTGCAGGTCCCTTTCATAAGGGCAAGCAGCCTATATTGAGCTCGGTCTTTACAATTAATTGAAGAGCACGCCACAGACCTGACTTCTGAAGTTTTGAAAATAATCTTCTACATGTGAATCAAGCATAGGCAGTCATCTTTGCTTTGACTAAGCCTGCAAAAGGCCTGAGACAACAGTTCTGAAGAGGACTGAACTGCCTCACTAAAGAGAGGGCTGGTGGTGTTACTTAACTGGAGCACACAAAGCAACCTGAGGTTCAGTTTTCGCCAAGCCTAGTTGGATCAACCTGAAGTCCAACTGATTTGAAAAACATTTTTTCAGTCACAATAGCTGAAGTGAGAGATGTGATTAGGTATTGGGGAAGAACCCAAGAGGAAAGAGGGAAAGCAAGATCAAACCCTTCAGCAGCAGTTTCCAGTGAAATCAAGTTGAACTTAGCACAAATCTGCACTCATTTTCACAGAAAGACCCAGCTAAGAGGGTTACTGTTGACCTTAGCTGAAAGCATTGTGGCAAGAAACAGGAACTAGCTGTCATCAGTGATAAGGAGACACCAAGGCACATACCATCAGTTTTGGTCAGGAATTTTTCAGCAAGGCTGCTTTCAACCATAACATACCATTTTGTTGAAACAGAAAAAGGCACATTTTCTTTGGACAAGAGCATTACTCTAGAATGACTTCAATAGTAAGAAATGAAGCAAAAAAAAAATATCTTTCCCAGGAGAAAAAAAAACCCTAAAACCAAACAGTAGTCACTGAGGGTACTTGCCCACTACGCAAGTGACAGATTCAGGTTCCTAGTCTAAACCCAGTGGGAGGGAAACTTGCATCTCCTGCATCACAGGTGAGGATGTTAGCCAAAGAGATGCCAGGTAATCCATAAAGTTTCATGTTCATGTTTCTGTCTTTCCCCTCTTACTCTCCAGGAAAAGATCAATTGAATCCATTCTGAAGCAGAACAGAAGCAGCTTCTTGAAAGTCACCAAGTTTTCTACAAAGAAAAGCTATTCTCCAATCAGTTGGTAATAACCCTTGCCATACCTATCAAGGGACAATACTTTTCACCTCTTAGCTTCTGAACCTTTTTACCACTCTCTTCCTTGACTCTGAAAACCTTACTATATCAGGGAATTATCTCTGACTCTCTCTGCAGAGAAACTTGAGTGTCTCATCTCATAGTCCTGCAAAGATCAGAGAATAAAACTAGGCAGACTGTTTGCCACAGGGCATTAAAAGCATCAGCTTCCTAAAAGGTGAGACCTCAGGAGCATTTAATCCATCAATATTCTTTAAGACATTCTCAGAGATCAATCCCTGTGCTTCTCACACACAGGAGTACACCACTCTGAAATGCGCTGTAATCCCAGGCTAATGCATGGTTGCTTTGTTGCCCCTAGTAATCAGATGGCTGCTGTTTCTGTTACCAGATTTGGACTCCTCTCCCAAGCAACATATTGTTGTTATTTCCATCCGGAAACACCAGCTGCTGTGTGATGATTACCCCAAAGGGTTAAAGCTTTGCATCTGACCTCATACTACCCTGATAATTTTATAGAAACTTCCCCCCCACCTGGCTAATGTGCACTGGAACACAAAAGCAACCTGAGCCTACAGCTTATCCTGCCATTCCACTTCTAACTTCACTAGCTGTAAGCGAGGAAAGTATGAATAGGTTAAAAAGGGCCCAGAAATTTCCATAGTTTCCCCAGAGAAGAGGATAGAGAACATCTCTGCCAAAGGAGGTATTTCAGGAAGTCCTGCCACCAGATCTAACACTGGTTTGACTGCAGAACTGTTCTGCAGTCTCTCATGTCCCTAGTTAACCCTTCTCCCAGCTGCACTATACAGCTTAGAAATGAACTTGATGAAACACGAATAATACACAATGCCCATCATTAGTTCTTGTTACTCAGCAAAAAATCAATACATGCTCTGTTACAGCACAGGACATGCTGTTACTCTAGTCCTTGCACTCTCAGGAAGCAGCTCCCACAGCCAACATTTACATAGCCTGCAGCAGAGGAAAGGTGGGAAGATCCCAGCAACAGTTGCAGCAATGAGGATGCTGAAAGCTTTAGCTCTTGATCACAAAATAGTTTTTTGGAGGTAACTGGTACCACAGACTTGAGAAAGCTTTGGACATTTCCTTGCTGGGAGATCTCAGCCTCTTCTCTTTGCCAGACAAATTGGTATCAGGACACCATGGGAACAGTTTAGGAATGTGGCACGCTGTTCTTAATTTCATTAGTTAAAGCTTTACGGCTTAAAAGCACAGTAAAATCCTGTGTCTATATTTACAGCTATGGAATGTACTTGTATTCACAAGATCCCCAAAGTAGTTAAGATGGCTATACAAATCTCATCATCCCTACAGAAACTATATAGTCCTAGTTTACAGGGGGAACTGAGGCACAATTACCAGAGATGTGATCATGGCCATACATCCAACACAGGGGAAGACAGGAAGTGATGGAAAATAATGATTTGGGTCCTGCATGATCATTCATGTTCCCCTTCCTATCTGGCATCCGTTTAAGAGTTGTTCACTATGTGGGTGTTCTACAGGCTGGCAACCGCGCAGAACACAGTCATTTCAGAACACATGCAAAAAAGAAGAGGCATTTATGCCAAAACCAGCACAGAACAAGTGTACTGTGAAGAGAATGGGGAACTCTTCAGGCCACATTCTCCAGTGACGTCTGTGCCGAGTCACATTCTGTATTGACTGTCTATTTATAGCATTTTTCAATGCTTGCTATCCATGTAGCAACTAAGCTTGCTATAAACATGAGTGGATTTAGCTCCACAAGGTAGGGAAAACATCTCAATTTTGCAGGCAGGACAGTGGTGCACTAAGACAATCATTTTTCCAGGGAACACAGAAGGGCAATGTCAAAACCACAAGCTGAATACAAGTGTCCTGGGATTCACAACTAAGCTGTTAACAGTGTCACTTTTTTCCACCCTTCTGGATAGCCTCTTTCAAGTAGCCACGCAGCATTGCTTTACCAGCTCCACTGAAGCAACAGCCACCTGCAGTTCAGGACAATTCTTTTGCAGTCTACAGTAATATAACCTAACAGGTTGGGCAAGAATTGCAGAATGACTATTTTCCCACCTGGAACTAGAGAGCAAACTCAAATCTGCAGGAAACTCAACTGGGCCAGTCCGTGGCTCAGTTAATTTCAGTTCACTGCCAGAACACACGCAACTATTCACAATCACAACCACCCAAGTACTTCACATCACAGATCCACAGCCCTTCTACAACAGTATGGTGCACAATCTTTGGAAAATGGTGCAGAAAGTGTGTCACATTCGGGCAGCGAATGCCACTTTCTAGGAGATCTTCCATGCAAGCAACACTGAGCTCAACGCCCCGGCGTTTGTGTGGCTCTGCCTATGAGGGCATGGTGCAGTGTAAGTAAAAGGAGGCATTAACAGATAGCATGCAGTGATAACGAAGAGAAAACAAAAATAAATCTCTTCTCCCCAAGTAGCTTCCTGTGTTTCAAACAGAACGCTGTGACAGTTATTGCAAAACCCTGCCTGCTGGTGTAATTGAAAGCCTTGGAGCACTGCCTGTTGCTCTTGCACTGCCTGATACTGTGTCAAGAGGGGTGTGCAACACTGGCATTTTCAGCCAGGCTGATTAGGGTGTAAGAAAAAGACCCCAAAGGCACTGGTGAAAGCACACGTGCCTCCACAACAGTAAGATTCAATTAATGTTCCCTGTGTTGTCCATTCCATTAAAAAAAAAGACAGCCTAATGTAATAACTTTTATTTACCCTACCAACAGCACCAACACTGTGGGGAAACAGACAATACCAAGCACGGACAGATAGTCCATGCAGGAGAAACTGGCCATGAAGTAAAGCGTGACTGAGTCAGTGCACTCACATAACTTTTTACTGTAATCACATTTGTCTCCCTCCTTGTTTCCAGGAACTCAGTCTTCAGGGATTGGGAAATAGCTGTGGAAGGACTAACCTGGTTCATCTTTCTCACTCCTCTGGTGTGAGGTGGTTGCACTGCTAGTGGTGCAACACCTTTCTTCTCTGTAGATACTGCCACCTGAAACTACCTCCAAAATACACTGCGTTCAAATCTGTGCACAGGGATAGTCCTCTCCCAACTACAATCAGAATTGAATAAAGTTAATACAATTGCTCCTATGCTGCAATAGGGAACTTAACTCTAGATATACCCTGGAGATACCAAGCTAGTCCACAGGAAGCATCTACATGGGAGCTAAAACAATTTCAGAAGTTTACATTAAGACTATGTTGACAGATCATTAGATTTTCTACCTCACAAAATTTCAACCTCTCTTCCGTGGCAGGTCATCTATTCTCTTAAACCTTTTATCCAAAAGTGAAACATTTCAAAATGTTTTTTCTCTGCCTATTAGCATACATGAAAGCAATTACATCCAGATACTGCATGCCCTTTTCCCATAAGTTCTGTGCTGGCTCTGTATCAGCTTCTCCCGTAACAACCAGAAAACTACATCAGCTTGGGAGACCACACAGCACTCCAGACAAGTAGCCCCTCCGAACAGAAAAATCAAGGAGGAGCATGATGCATCTCAACTACTATTTTCACGAGTTACCACAGCAGCAGTTATATCCAAAACAAGGAACATAGAGCAGCTTGTCAAGTCCTTTTTCTCAGTCTCTCTAGATAATCTGGCTACTGTATCAGAATGCTTAGAAGTGAAGTGATCAGTACAGTTCAATTATCATTATGACAACTGATGGGAACGAGATGATGTTATGTTGAAAGTACAAGGAAATGCTGGCCTACCTGGGGCAATTTCAAAGAGATGTTTCCCTGGTTCATCAGGATTAGGTGGCAGCTCGTTCACCTGATTGCCTTGCAGTAGTATCAAACCCTGTAAGGGACACAAACACCAGTGACAGGGAAAGGCTATGAAGAGGGTAAGAAAAAAAGAAGCTAAATGTAACAGACATAACAAATTTAAGCCCCACTTTTCCATTGAGCCCACTTCCTTTCTGCCCTTCTAAGCAAGAAAAGATTGAGCTGGTCATGCACCTGCCTCTCCTGTCCTTTCTCTCACACAGGACACTTCTTGTCAAATGATCTTTCCTCTGGAATAACACCACTCTGAGCATGCATAGGTGATTCTCCTTGGTTTCCATAACTAATTAACTCTTGCAAAAGTTTCATCTCACATTGCATCTACTCTTTCTTCACTCTTTAGCTTCTGCTTGCAGCCTGCAGCAATGAGGTGACTGCGGTTCTATTTCTAAATCTTTATTCCTGTAACTGATTAAAATAGCCTGTTTTCCAGAGATTCTCAGTACACAGAAGTTCCCAGGAAGATAGAGGAGGACAGCAGCTGATTCAGGTTTGCAAGGCAACAGGACTACCTTTTAATCCAAGAGACTATAGTTTCCCTAGCAAGAAATCTGAGCCCCTTTTCTGGCAGCATTTGAACATGGGAAGTATTCAGATTCGTTTTCACATTGAGCCCAAGCATAATTAACACAATGTATTCCAGTTCAGGAATTCTGCATAGCTGGTGGCAAAATCAGCTTCATCTATGGAAAAGCTGAAAAAGAGATCACAGGAAGCTCTTGTCCAGTAATGTGGGTGGAACAAAACCAAATATACTATTTGGACCTCATTGTTTCTCCACTTTTTTTAGTTTAATCTTTGACATTTTAAAGAGTTTCCAATTAACATTCTTTAGGACATACAGACAATAAGATGATAAAAGACAGTAAAAATTGGGACTCTCAAGAGTTAAGCCATGAATAACGTAATAAGCAGTTTCTATTCCTGCACTGAACTGCCCTGGAATGGAAGCCAGGTCCAAACCACCTTTTGTTGGCTGAGCAGAAAAAGAAGAAAGAAGTTGTTTCCATCAGTTCTTTTCATGCATATCTCTAGTAAACACACACAGTTACATTCTCTCCAACCAACTGGGCAACAGCCAAATCCAAGACACATTGGAGCATCATAACATTGGTAATCAAAACAAATCCCAGTTACAATCTTTGTCAGCTTCCAGATCCATATCACTGAGTAATACAATTAGTGTTTCATGAGACGGACAATCCAGGATTTCAACTGATAGAAGACAACCCATCACATAAAAAAAAAGAAAAACTAACAGCTGCCTGATGTTGGTAGCTAGAGTGAACTGTGAGCAGAGCATGCTGAAACCAGTGAAAGACTATTAACGTACTAGTACTCCTGGTTCTAGACTACTCAGCCCAGAAATTTATTATTTGCCAGGAGATACAATAAGAAGGAACAAGATGGAAGATAGAAGTAAATTTTTATTTAAAAAAAAAGGAGAAAGGGGATCAAAAGAGATATTAAACAGAAAGCCACACGTGCTGTCCAGCAGTACCTTCCCCTATGCCCCATTCTGCAATAGGCTGGGCTGTGCAGCCCAAACCAGGATCACGCAGCCCCACTGGGCAGACATTTGTCTCCTTTCCGCTGCATCCCCTGCAAAATGTGGATGTTGCCACTTGCACAGCTGCTGTGCTCCAGGAGCGAGGAAGGAGAAGGGTTGGACCTGAATGACACTTCTTCCTCCCTTTACTCTACTGAAGGAAACAAGGAGCATTGCCCACCAGAATGCCAGAGCAGAGCTGCTCTGCCTACATGATCAGATGGGGAGTGGGTAAAGGGCTGAACTAGGAGAGCATGGGGCAGATGGATAGAGTATCCCTCTGCAGTGTAACCTCCACCATGAAGTCCCAGCTTCTAAGTTAGATCAGATCACCTGTGCAATCTGATTTTAGGAATTTCTGAAAGGATCAAGTCTCCTCCATCCACATAACTCTGACCCCTTGTCTAAAAGGACAAAATATTTTTAATTTTCCAGGATGCTAGTATCAAAGTGATAACACCAATTACCACCATAGCTAAACTGTCCTTCTAGAAAGCAAAGTGCAAATTTCCCAAGCAAATCTCGCAAACAAATTAAAGCCCTGTGCACACTGCAACTCATGAGATTTCTCCAAAGTAGAGGTAGTGTCATGGTATATTATGTCAGCCAGGAACAAGGACCAAACAGTGATTAAGTGAATACAGAATGATTTTCAAAGACAGGATCCTGAATCTTGCTTTTACCTAAAGCTTAGGATGTTTTGACAAGGAGCAGTCTCAAATTTTGGCTTGAGCATGAAGACCGCTTTTCTCAGTCTGGTTTCTATCAGGTAGTTCTCTGAAACAAAAATGGTTTAATCAGATATACTGAAAGGCCCGTACTCCCTCCCTAACTCCTCTTCACACTGAATGCATGAGTTTTAAACTAGTTTCATAGCATGCTCCTAGGGACACCGTATTCAAGGGGTAAAATGAATGAAACTGTTAAATGTAAGCATCTGCTTGCCTTACCACAGAATGAAGTTCCCTGAAGAGAAGGGAGAAGAAGAAGTAGCTACTATGTTAACCTAAGGCTAAAACACATGGGTAAGGGCATGTGGAGAGGGGAGACAGTCAAAATTCTTTGTTTTGTCATTTAAAAAAGCTTCTTCATGAAGAACAGAACCTAAAATTTTAATACTGCACACAGAAACTCAAACCCATCCTGCTTTTAGGAGTATATGGAACTTCCCTAGGGAAATGGTGAAATGGCAGCACAAGCAGAAAAAGAAGTAAAATATCTAAGTTGCACAATTGAAACAAGAAAGGGTTTCAGAATAGCCTAAGAGAAGAATTCCAAGAAGCCACAAGAAAGGACCCCAAAAATCATAAAGTCGGCTAAAAAAAAAAAAGCTTTTAAGGTTGTTTTTGTTGATTTACCTTAAATTCGGTGTTTATGCATTCTTAGCTGTAAATTTACATTTTCAGATCATTATCTTATTAAGACAAGCTAGAAATGTACATATAGCAATAAGAACTAATACAATACCAGTTGATTCCAGCTGACAGATTTTCAAAGCTTCAGGTATCCTTTGAAAGCTGGCAATAACTGTTTTCTGTCAGAAGACGTAATCCTCTTAAATGTTAACAGCTGCTTTCCTTTGATGACCAATTTACATTTTGTAGAAAGAAAAGTTGTTAAAGAGGCAGTAACCCTCTCTCTCCCTTTAAGGTACAGTCATCTCTTAAGAAGCCCTGTAAGCAATCTAGACAGTCTCAAAATGGGTAGTGTCTACAAGCCAGGACAAAATAAAAGTTAGGCCTTCCTTATCCAATAGTATAAAGCAAGCATAAGTCCCCATTTGAAACAGTTACCCAAGTCTCACATTTATAGTCAAGCAGAACTCTGGACTCTGAAGCCCTGTGTTACTTCAGAAAAAGGCATGCTTTTGTGGAGGGTTCTTTTCCTCAGCCTGAATTAGTAAATTTGGCAAATACATATAGCCAGGTCACACATATTTTAGGCAAAACCCAATAATATACATGCCACCTTTTTGCTGCTTTATAGCATGGAGTAGGGAAGATGTACAGCAGTATATACAGACCAGGAGATTCAGAGTATATTTACAGTGAAGAGCAGTTCACAGAAAAGTGCTGTCAAATTAAAGAGTTTCAGAAAGCCCATCTTTCTGCAGGAAACTGAAGTCACTGATGAAGTCAAAGGGTTAAACCAAAATCTCAAACTGCAGTGCCTTCCAGAGGCTGTAATTTGCTAGCCTCAAGTCACCCTTCTCCTGCAACAAAACTAAGCAAATGGACTTTTCTCCATGCTTGATGCACCATATGGTGTGATGTGACCTGCCCCCTTCCAGTGAGACACACCTTTGGTACACGAGGGTGATGTTTACTCCAGAAGAGATTACAGAGGCATAAATTGCTTGAACTAACACCCTAAACTAAAGCATTTCCCAGTCAAAATACACTTCCTTTTTGATCCTTTTCAGAACATATTTGATTTTATATATTCTGTAGAAAGTTTTTATTGAAGTGACTTGTTTCTTATTCTCATTTTAACCAGTTTTGATGAAATGGAGAAGGGGAAGATCGCTATGTAGCAGAGCTCATTTAAAAAACAACCACAGGACAGTGGAAAGAATGCAGGACTTGCTGCAGCCACAGTGGCAATGGAGACTGTATGCCAGTATAACTACTTTGTCCTCACCAGTGTGCACCTCATTCAGTTGGGCAACGAAGTTGCAGCAAGTTGAGCTGGTAGCATAACAACTGGAAGAGGAGTAGGGAAATAACAGAATCAGAAGAATGGTTTTTCAGAAAGAAAACTTGAGGGATGCTCACTACCTATGAAGAACAAGAAAAGCCTGCAACCTAGGTCCATCTCTGGAAAGTATTTTTAGGTCATAGGTGTATATATAGCAAAGATCCTCAGATTAGCTTCTTGTGCATTTCTCTCTGCACACATCAGGAATTCTGCTGAGCTCTTCTACTTTACATAACCAGACCTTTTAGGGGATAAAATGCTTCTCCAGAGGGTAATGGAGTATCTAACTCACAGTGGTCCAATCTGCCTGGCAGACTATGGAGAACTTTAAATAAACAGAGCTGGAAAGGTAGAAAAAACCCCAATTCATCTTAGCAGGGAGGGTGTATCAATTCTGACAGTTGCTATCACTGGTGGAAAGACATTACTAAATTTAAACAGATTGATGTGTCCTTGTCCACCATCCACTCAGACTGCATTAGCAATCTTGCTTGAGCAGTAAATTAATGATGGATTAAATCAGTTTAAATTCCCCAGCGTCTAACTTGATATATCCCAAAGCATGCCCCAGAAATTAACTTCAACTCATGATTAAGTTATTCCTCCCTCCCTTAGGCTTTGGGAGCCTGAGATGGCTGAACAGCTCAAGGGGCAAGCAATAGGTTACAGACCTTCCAGTAAGCTGGAGGTTCAAATCCAATTTTTGATGATAGCATCACCTTGCACCCTTTCAAGGCCTTAGTGCTTTGAGGAAGAATCTTAAAGAGGACAAGTGTCCGTACCTCAAAGGTATTACTGTAGTCCTCCCTAACAAGATCAGTTGAGAAGTCCTGCCCTGTACCAGGCTCTGTGGAGCCAGGGTTTGGTAAAGAAAAGCTTTAACATGAAACATGAGTGGAAAGCTTCCTTTTCTTGACCAAGTCCCTCAACAAACAGAACTGGTGCCAGAACACCAATCATTCCAATTCTCATACCATTACCTTTAACACAGCACTTCAGTCACCGTTAGAAATTCTTACAAGATGGGAGGAAGGGGAATAGTGGGGCTCAAATGTGCCCTCAGGTATGCATTTCTGAATCCCAGGCCAAGGATGATGGAATGACTACATGAACATCTTGATTTTAGCTGAACATGGAACAAGATTTCTACAGCAGCTTTATACCAATGAATTGCCTCCGACCCTGGATTCTAAGGATCAAATAGCCCGAGCTAACCAATGACCAGACTTAGCCTTTGTCTCAGTGAAAGAGATGGAAGTCACATTGCCTTATATTTAAAGCAGGCTAAGGACAGACCCCCAGGGTTCAACTGATAAGGCAATTGTTGTCTCATATCCTCACGTCTCAGGCCAGGAACAGAGACCAAAATGACAAAGGAAAAAAGGACACAATGTAGGACAGTACTTAGCAAAGTCCATACTGATTGGTTTACCTAGAATGGTTGCGAGTTTTAAAATGAAGGAAAAACAGCAAGTCAACAGAACAGGATAAACTTTCAGCACCCTTCTCTCCCAATCCTGTTGTCCTACATTTTGACTTTGGAGTTCACCGAAATTAGAGGACACACTGAAGACATTCCAAAGATAACAGGAAAACACTGGAAAGGCAACATAACAAAGTTGCAGATGCACCACAAATTATTCCAAAATGATACAGAAAAGTGTCATATACAACATCAGAGTCCAGTGGCCAGAACACATTCTGGAAAACTCTGTTTTCTAGAGCTGCAAAATTTAAGCCCACTGCAGATGCATTAAAGCCTTTTATCATACCAAGTCAATACTGAAAGAAAGATTAATGAATTAGCTGCAGAGTGGCTTCTGTTCCCCTGGAAATTGTGAAGGAGTGCATGTTACCACCTGCCCTGGGAATAGAAACAAACCGAAAGCTACTTTAAAACCCTACACATATATTGACATAGTTAATAGGAGCATCAAAACTTATTTGCAGGTCAGTCCTCCCTTCCCCATTTCCTCATGGGGGCACCTGAGAAAATACTCAAGAAAAGCAATGGCTGTGAGTTCACCCTCTAACCTTTAGCACAGAAGTCAGTCTGATGGAGTGGACTGTGCAACTACAACTGTTATATGGCACACAAACACACACACTTTCCACAGTACTTGATCCATTAAGACCACAGAATTAGTCTTCACTCCAGTAAGCCTATGCCATTCTCCTGCCATTAGATTACAGCTCCATCTTTTCAGCATTATTTTCAAGGGAAATATATCTAGAATTCCCTCTAAGGACCTGGAACCACAGGTTTTCATGAAAATAGGCAATGTAACATCCATAAACAATAAGACGTTGGTTAAAATTTCTGTTTTGAACCATTATGCCATAAATCTCACTTGACTTTGTCAGATAAACAATAAAAATATGACCCTCTTCCAGTGTACATATAAATAATCAAGTAGGCAGAAGATCAATGGGAATTTCAGTGAAGCTATTGATTTAGTTTTTGCACACAAGCTTGCAGATCATAGTTAATATTTAAAACAGAAGGATTTAATAGAAGCATGAGTATCTTTAGAGCTGAAGGAAATAAGGGATTAATATCAGCTGATGAATGTATCTACATAGCCGTAACAAAGACCTTCCAGGGTAACAGCTGTCTTCCTCAGCCATGTGGGCATGCCTGTACCTTTGTTCCTTCATTCCAGAGAATCCCAAGCAATAGCTACCTACATGTCCTAAAAGTACATCGCACCTCTGGAGTGCATACAGTCCTAGCTGAAGTCAGATGTAAATCCTAGTTTGGAACTGTTACAAGAATAGTCAGGATGTGGTCCTGTATCATCCTATACAAAATGGCTTCCCCCAGTGATAAATGTATGACAACCCTGTCCCCATAAAGGGACAGGGTTAAAGAAACTCTTTCCAACATGACTACCTGAGGCAGCTCCTTCCTCATCATGTTTACAGTTCAGAAGTGTCCAGCTCTCCCCATGCATTGTATAGGAAGACAAGGCACTTGTCTTAAACATGCAAAATCCAGCTGTTGCAGAGTCCTAAGCAAAAACAGGTTACATCATTAAGTTCAAGCCTCTCTAGCCTTTACACAGCAGGCTATCCATAATGATGGATCAAAACCCTGATTAGGTAAGTGCAAGACACAAGATGTAGCCAACATCTTCCTGCATCTACCATGCATGTGTCAGGCTCACAGGGGAAAATTCATTTCCATTCTCACCCTACAATGAAATTTATGTGTAATTGTTAAGCATGCAGCTGTATCAAGCAGCTTAATAATAGCCTATAATGAGCGTGTGGATGGTGATGATATTACACAGGCTGTCTGTCACTCTGTAATGCCTGTACTGACTCATCAGGAAGCAGCAGCACAGGGACATTGTCTGGCTTATTCAATTATGTTCCCTCTGTTCAATGACTCTGGTTAGAGGCCTGACAGTCAAAACAATGACTACATGAAATATGCTGCATAATATACTACAGGAACTAGGAAAGCCCTTAGCTCAAATGCTGCAAGAATATTTTACACACATATTGAAGAACTTGAATAAGAAATTCTTCATCTCAGCTGTAAGCTTTATCCGAACCAGTAGCGTAACACATCCCCCCACTAAGTGATGTAGTTGTAGAAGGGTCAGAGAAGCAGAAAGTCATCCTGAATTTAGTGCTGAGTCCAGACTGACAATTGCAACATCCTCAGCTCTGCATTTACCCTAGGTGCAGCAGCACTGTCCTCTCATTATAACTTCTTTTAGAGAAACACATTTAGTTGTAAGAAATTGGTGCTAGACCAGCAACACACTCGCAAAAGGCATGTGAAGCAGAAGTTAGCCAAAAATTCCATTAAGTAATACTTGGCTTAAGAGAGACATACTTGTGCAATTTTCACTTTATTAAAAACTGTTTATATTCACTAGCAGAAAGTTGCAAGTTAAACAGGTCATGTGCCCATGGGAATGTTGCATGGTGACTGTCTATTACTCTTCGTCACCAGCAAACTGCCCTACAGCTACTCAGCACATAGTTCATAAGAATTTCCTAAGCCTTTTGCAAGAATAAATGTGCTTTGGAAAGCTTTCTTGCACACATTTGTTGTCCCATGGACAAACTGATACAGCTGATCTAAACTTGCCATTTTAAGCAGCCCTACTGTGGTTCAGTTTATTCAGTTATCATTTAGTGACTGTTATTAGATTATCTAGCCACTAGCTGACCTTTTCTCTCTTTGCTAGCTCCTAAACGTTCTGATCCTATCCCTTTCCTCTATCCATTTTCTTTCCATGGTCTACTTTGGGATGGCTCTATGACACTGTCCAATACATATTTGCACAGTAAGACTTATCCAGTGGTTTCCACCACGAAAAGTATTCTTCTCTTTCATTCATGCTCCATAAAGTCTAAAAGTTTGATAAAGGCAAACTACAGACAGTTTCATTTATTCCCTGCTGTAGAAGGTCACATTGTTCCCCAGTCTGCTAAATTAGTTTTCACTGTCAGACACAGACTCCTCCTTCCAGTCACAGACAGCACAAAGCCTTGCATAAATTCTTTCTCCTCAAAATTTGCATAGAAAAGCAATAACTCCCAGCCGCATATAAAACACACTAAAACACTTATAACAGCCCATTTTCAAGTCCCGCATGCTGGCATGTAATAAAACCTACATACTCTACCCACACAAGCTAGCCCTAAGCAGCTGGCTAACCTCTCTCTGCTTAACAATGGATTATTTGGGAGATGAGTCCCAGATGACCAAGCAAGGTTTTTCACTCCTGCCTCAGTAATCTGGAACTCTATAGCTCTTCCTGTCAAACTCCAGTCTTATCAATGACCATACTAAGATTTGGAGCTCAGCATGCTCTAGTGGGAAAATAAACACCTTCCAACCTTCTCTCAAGCTCTACTACTTGCCTGGGTAGTTGCTAAGTTTCCCTGTAATGTTTCTTGTCTTTGAACCTCCTTAAGTGTTCATGGTTTTGCCTAGGATAGAGAGCAACTGAAATGAGCTGTCAATCAAAGCAGTAACTGGGACCCACATGACCTACAGTTCTCTAGTCATACCTGAGGTTTAGTTTCCTCTTCATCCTTATAATAGGAAAGCTGGTCCCCACGCAGCACAAACCATCGCTGCTGCCAGTTCTTCATAATGCTCCTTTGTTTCTTCAGCCAGCCACACTTCAGCACACGTTCTTGAGGGTTTGGAGAAGAAGGTCTGGAGGGAGACCCAATCTGTTCACCCATCACCAAACTCTTTGACCTGGCTGAAAAAGCAATTACAGAGTAAATGAACAGAGAAATAAGGATAAGAACACACAGAGAGGCTACATAACTGTTCCATACTTCTCAGACATGGAGAGACCATTACATGCCTGCTTCCTCTTTGAGTAGGTACTTGTTTTTCAGGGTGTACATTCAAGCTCACGAGAGTCAAAAAGACAACAAACGTCAGCCTTTTGGTACTGCTCACTGTAGCAGCCTTCTAAGTGACACGGTAACCTCCATCAAGGCTCCACTGCTCATACTACCTTTCTTTGTGGCAAGTCATTACTGCCTTCCAGCTCTACATGGGAATAATGACATTGCTTTCTCCTAAAGGGATATTTACCCAGTGAGGATGTGTAAGTGTGGTGAGGGGGAACAGAAAAGGAGAAAGGAGAGAGTATAAGAAAATATTCTTATTCCACACACTACCACTACTGGGGTGATTAGCCACTGAAACCAGCTGCCACAGGGAAAACAACAACAACAAGATTAAAAACTGAGAAAAATTCAAGAAGTGTACAGTCACATACAGACAACATAGCTACCCAGAATGATAGAATCACTAAAGTCACCTCACTCTTCAGGGCTTTCTGACATTGAAGCAGAAAAACACAATGAAAAGTAAAAAAAGACAGAGAAAGAACAATGTAAAGATCAGGAAAGGTTTCAGAAGAAGAGAAGTCTATTGCCTTTTCCTTCCTCTTCTCCTCCCACATCTGCAGCAAGAGTACTGAAGCTTGGGGCATTTAAAGCTAGTCTGCAGTAGCAGATAACGATTATATATTGCAGGCAGCAAGCCAGCCCTCTAGAATGGATATGTTAGATAACATCATAGGTCTTTTCCACTTCTACTTCCTTTGGATTTATGAAGTATCTTATAATAAGAGTTATTTAATATCTCATGCCATTTTCCTTCATTAATGCTAACATGATCCTGTTCCTTCCCATCTTCTACATTCAGCTAACTTAAAGCAAAATCTGTAATTGCCCACTTGAAACAGGGCTACAGTTTACAGGCCAATACCAGTAAATCTACATCGTTGATGTCTTACACTATAAACTGCTGCAGCTGAAAAAAAAAAAACAAAAACAAACAAAAAAACCCAAAACAGGCAAGCTTCTTATTCAGGCATCCCTGACACACTACAGCTAATTCAGCCCGTCACAAAAAAGGGCAACTCTCTGCCTCTCAAAATACTGTATAGTTTTGCCTCTTTTGGGTTCAGACAGTTAAAACACATGGCCTTGATATTGCTACGTGACTCTGGTTTCTGCCCCTGGTGCCTTACCACACAGTGATGGAACTGACAACATATGTCAAAGAAAGAAAAAGAAAGTAGAGGTCATGGTTTGGGAATAAAAAAATAATAATAAAAAAATAATTACAAAATAGAAAAATCACAATGGCAACATTAAGCTTGGTCCTATGTCTTCTCTTTCACGAAGCAAACTGCAATAGGAGAGGCAGATAAGGGACTGAGGTCAAATCTTTGGAGAGCATCCTCAGTGTAATCCAGTGAGAGAAATCACATTGGTGTCTGTGATAAAATTTACTTTGCCCTTCCCCATGACCCACCAGTCAGGCCATCATGTTCTGCTTCATAAAGAAATATAAAACCAGTACTTTTACACACTAAACACTTCCGTCAGTAGAGGCCAGATCTGGATGGTACCACATCATCCATCACGAAGAAGTCTCAGTGGCAGCAATCTCCACTTGTACAGTATCATGTACCCCGCCCCACCCCCCCGCTTAGAAATCCGCTCACCTCTCCTGTGACCCTCCAGTAGGCACTCAGTCTGGCCTCTGACAACTTCCCAGTTTTATAGGCAGAAGATGGCATCACTTCGTTAATCTTAGAATTCAGACTCAGTGAAAGACCTGTCTGATAGGCAGAAGGGATTTTTTTTTCCCCCCCCTCTCCATTTCTCTGAACTGGTAAGGTAAGTACTGCTACTCTCAACAGAACTGTGCATAACAGATTTTACCTCATGCCTCAATCCTGAAAAATGAGGTTTCAATCTATAGCTATTTCCTGCTGTAAGAAATTGTTTTTATTTTGGTTTTAGTTTCACTTTTTAATTAAATTTTCCAGTTGAAATTTTATAAGAATTGCTGATGCAGTATCATAGCTTTTGCAGAATTACACTTCCCTTATTTTTGGATAAAATATCTTGCTGAATTTAACCTGAGCTCATACACAGCATTAGTCCTACATTAGTGAAGTTTACCAGCAAACTTTGGATTCCTTAAGTAATCCAGCATTCCTCAATTCTGATTATTTTTACGTAGCCAAAACAATTAAAAAAAATTTCTTAATACAGAATTCGCCTAAAATCAGGCTTTGATGTATCCAGGCTTATTCTCTAAGCTCACTCACTGTAGTCTGAGCAATCATAGATAGGCATTTTCATTCCAGCAAAATATACAAAGAACCACTTTTCACCATGAAAGTAAGATCCTCATGCCTTAATATATCCCTTTTTGGCAACACAGTGCCCTCTAGCAGGTGATTACAAAAAAATACCAGAACAACTTCGTCTCTTCCTCCTACCTCCCGTCACTGCCAAGAAACGGAAGATCCTATTTCACATGCGTGTAGTAAGAAAACAGACTTTTCACATTTAAATCTCTATTGCAGAGGCCCATAAGGATTTAGTTGAAGGAACCGCCTCTGCCTCACCCCAGACCACGTTTTGCAACAAGGACCAAACTGTAATCTGGTTTAGACTGTCCCAGGTTCCTTTCCACGTTCATGTTGCAACATCTGTTATTACAAGAACAAATATTCCAAGAATTTGCTTTTCCAAATGGAACTATAATGTTTCTTAGGCAAAATCTTGGCTGTTAACCTAACCAATTAGTCTAATAATTCCAAAAATCCATGCTTCAGTAAGCACCTCAGCACTCTCCAGATTAAGCATGCAACTCCCAGCAGTTTCTAGTTTCCCTGACTTGCACATAGTTAATATAAACCCTCTCCTACTTTACCCCGCACCACTCCCCCCAAAAGAATTTGTCTCACTGGAAACATACTACCTTTATTTTAGCATCTATATTGACACAGACCTTACAAAAGACATCAAACACCTAGCTTTGGAATAACCCAACATATGTTATCTCATATTTCCCTTCACACACCCATTGGTGTTATATGTACAGCTCTACCTAGTAATTATTTATCATAGTGAGGAGTTAAGGTTTTTGTGATTGGTCACTGGAGAGTGTATATCTTCATATTTTTATTTTAAGCAACACCATGTCTTAGTCAATTGCTACGGTTGTTAATTCTTCATGCTGTCTTAGTTCTCCATTTCCTTAGAGTTTCTAGTCATGACTAATATTTAATCTCATTAGGGAGATACTTAGCAACCACATCTGTAAGTCAACAACATGGATAAGATAGAAATTTTTAGAAGGAGGAATTATTCATGGCTATTAGCAGCATTGATGTTTAGATTGCATGCTTCACAGACTACAATAATTGCATAGAGGTCAGAAGAAAACTTTCAGGGATGAGCCCAGCCTGCCTCTAAAGCAGTAGATATCTCATACTACTAGGATCAAAATATCTGCTTTGATAATCTGATCCAGTACATCAAGCCCCTGATTCTTAATGGTAGATATATATTCTCAGTGCTCATCTATTTAACAGAATTATCCAATCAGCAGACCATAAGGAAGAAAACAAATCAATAAATCAGACTCACAACAACTCAGCAAATACTTTACATGCTCTAGAGTTCTGATTCAGTAATGCCTTTTCAATAACACCACAAAGTTTGGTTTTGCTCTTCACATTTTCTTTAATTGATTATTGATTCAGCCATACACCTAAGTTCTAAACAGAAATCAATGTAGAAAGGATTTCAAGCTCTCCTTGGAAAAAAGGTATAGGATTCATTTGCACAGTGCAGCAGTACTGAAATGCCAACAACAGGACATACCCACTCAGAAGCAGGGAAATAAGGCAATTACAGCACAGCAAGATTACAACAGACCAGGCAGAGCCACATCCTTGCTGCCCCATAGGTGGCACTAGCAACGAGCCAAGCCTGTTTTGGGGGATGACAAATCATTAAAAGGCAAGAATCAGAATCGCAGACCTTGAAAATACTCCTGTGACTGGAAGTGACACTGGAATACAGAAGTTCTCATATCTAGATGAAGATGGGACGATATATGAGCAAAGGCAGTGGGGCGATGATCAACGCCTGTTGTGAAAAATGCCTGGGCTACACTAAATAAGCTCCCCATCCCAAACTCCATGCTTGGTTGCCATGTCTTTAATAGTAAACTCAAAGATTATCCTAAGGAGTGGATGGACCAAATCATAGAATGATTAGAGTTGGAAGGGACCTTCAAGATCATCTAGTTTCAACCCCCCTGCTATGGGCAGGGACACCTACCACTAGACCAGGTTGCTCAAAGCCCCATCCAGCCTGGCCTTGAACACTTCCAGGTATGGGGCATCCACAACTCCTCTGGGCAGCCTGTTCCAGTGTCTCACCACCCTCACAGTAAAGACTGAAGTTTAATACCATTACCCTTTGTCCTATGGCTACACTCCCTAAGAAAGAGTCCCTCTACACCTTTTCTGTAGGCCCCCTTTAAGTACTGGAAGGCTGCTATAAGGTCTCCCTGGAGTCTTCTCCAGGCTGAACAACCCCAGCTCTCTCAGCTTGTCTTCATAGGGGAGATGCTCCAGCCCTCTGATCATCTTCGTGACCCTCCTCTGGACTCACTCCAACAGGTCCAACAAATTGGATGGAGCCACACTGTTATTCCTTACAGAGATAACAACCCCTATCCCCATCCCAACTCAGCCCTGTTGAAAGCTACTCTCTCTCCATTTCTCCTCCTTGCCTCATTAGCAGAGCACTAAACAATTCTACAAGAGTTCCTCTGCAACTCAGACCTGCCTCCAAGTAATACACACATTCCTGTTTTCTCATCACATCTATTTTCCACCTTAAGCATATACATAACAACAGAGACAACTTCTTCCCTTCCCTGTCTATACCATCCCCCCATTCCTGAGCTCAATCCTGCCTGGCAACATTACACAATCTCTTCTGCTCTCCTTCTCACAGCTCTGAACACCACTACAGATTTGAGCAATCAATAAGTACCTACTTAAAATCAGGGACGTGGAAATCAATCAAGTCAATGCAATTCAATACCAATTAAAGTTGCAATCTTTTGAAATTTCATAGGCAGTCAGCTTAAATCAATATAGCCACTATAACTGATTCTGGGTGACACACTGTCTTACTTGCTCTAGTGTTTCTTCAGTCTAATGACATAGTGACAATACATATTATTTCTGATATAGTCTTTGTTTAAAGTACTAGCCATAAAGGGAAGTGGTTTCATATACTATAAACAATATCCTCAGTTGTTTTATTTAATTCAGACTTTGCCTAAAAAGGGATGCATTGAAAACATAAGAGTCATATGCTTTAGAAAGAGATACTGCATTTCTGTTCACAAAATTGTAGGAAATAAAATACTTGGTTTAGATTTGTTTTCTGTGTCCGTTACACATCTGTGTTTGTGTTTGGAATTGATTGCTAAGATACCACAGCCAGTGAACACAAACAAAACCAAGATACTTCCTTAACATAATCTGAGAATTTAGCATCTTGAAACACAGTGAGTGAAGAAATTAAAGGACAGGTTCCCTCAAGCCAAATAGAGTAGCAATCTGTACAGAAACAAAAGGGTGCTACACAGCCACGTGCCTGCTCACATTTTGTGACCTGGAAGACACCACATTCAGAAACACTACCATAACAGCAGGTTGTGCTCCATTACTTGTGTCAATAAAGCTACACCTGTCTACTCAGAACATTTTATAGACCAAGACAATGTGCTGTGTTCTACTTCCTTCCCTTTATTTGTTTTTCTTTCAGCCAGAATAAAAATATGAAAGGATATTTTGCTCTGGAAAATTATTTTTCATGGCCATCCATCAGATATTGCTGAAAAAAATGAAAGGAAAAATGTATGGGTCTGGAAATTCATAATTTTTTCCAAGAGAAACCATACAGGCATTACACTGGAAGCAGCTCTGTAACCTTACTGTCCAGCCGAAGGAAAAGCAGGGAGACAATTAGCTTCACATGTTTGTCTAGTAACCTATATTTTCTGCAATAGTTGGGATACCAGACTGCATATACCAAAGCAGGTAGGCTTGCCAAGAAAAGGTTCTGAGAGTCTGAAGGATCTGTTTGTACAAATATTTACCTGATATTATTAATTTCCTGCGAGAACAACTGCATTCCCATATGCCACTTCATAAATCTGAAATCCAACATAAACTAGTATAATTTCAATCTCAGACTGTTCATGAAGGAGCACCCCATCTCCAGAACACAGGTTCATCCCCCTCTCAGAACTCCTAAGACCAAAAGCTGAGGGTTCAGCTTTCAAGATGCTTGTTATTTTATAAAGGTTGTTATCGCTTATCTCTTTTGCACTGCCAGATCAGTCAGTGCTATTTCACTGGCAAAAGTGAAAGAGAAGGGAACTGCACATGCACCACGGAGTTCTGAAGAATAAAAATAGACGGCATATGTTCTCCATACCAGCACGTTTTAAGGGTGGGCACGCCAACAGTACCTGGCAGAACAGGAGGCAAGATTTCCTGCTAGCTAGCTGGGTAGCAACACCCAAACAACACTGTTGTACTACACATACTGCATCTGGTACTGAAAGCTGTGTAGCCCTGCCATGCCATAAGCTCAGGCACAGCAACACACATTTAAAGTTGCCTATAGCCTTTCTAGAGTCATTAGAGCTGGTTCAGATCTTTACAATCTTCAATAAGTACACAGCATTTAATTCATAGAACATGTAGAAAAAACATGCCTATTTTCTATATACAGTACAGCATTTACAGAACACGGTCAGAACCGAGAGGCAAAGACACACTAGCTTGAGGGCAGTTGCTTCCTGACTGGCATGAAGAAATTAATCTTGGTCTTCTTCGTAGTGTTCAAAATAGTAGTCATGACCTTTCACCATCCTAAAATTGGTAGTCAGCTCTGTATAAGGCATGTTCTAAATCAGAAAAATAATTTTATACTCCAGTGACCTGTGCAATGTGACAATAAAAGCCACTTTACTGATTAGAGTTACTTTGCAAGGGTATGCAAGTAGTGCACCTAAACAAGGCAGTAGAGTGGATCAAGCCAAAGGAATGCAAGAATCGGCTTCAATCTTATTTATCTCGTAGAATGACATACAGGTTCAAGGCTTCCGTGAAATATGCTAACAGATGACCTGGTAATATCTTGTCTTTATTGAATCAACACACACACATGCAGTACCACACTGATATACATTAATGCAAGGCCTTTCCACAAGTCAAGGAAAACTCACGTCTATCTGATAATTAATGCACCCACTCCACACAATGAAAAAACTCCACACATAGTCAGTGGGATAATTTAGCCCTGTACTCCTGAAGAACAATTTACATGCATCTTCAAACTATTGTTACAAATTCATGGCGTCTTGGACTCCAGAATTAGTAAGAATTTTGGCAATCCATTGCTGCTATCATATAGGTAAAGGGACATTGGTTTGCTGGTTAACATTTCACTCCAGCTCTGGAGATCTCATTGACCTCTGGAGACCTTTGACCTATTGTACAAAGAAGTCCCAGTCTTATTTTGCTGTCACTAACAGCAAGAAGGCCAGCAGGTCTCAACTCCACAAAATAGTCATTTAAAGAGTGTAACCTTGTATTTTCAAAAGGATTTGAATTACTGCCCCAGGTTGTGGGAATACACGGGGGTTTTGGCACCTGTCAATGAATAAACTTCTGCAGGTAACCTGCCACCAGCTGTTCACAAGAGTGTCCTATAAGTACACAAAGCCATTCCAGTCTTATCAAACCTTAGCATCATATCATGGATAAGTGCCAAGATGGAAGGGTGATGGCTTGATTCTTTGTGCTACGGACTCACCTGATTTATCACCTATTAAAGTGAAATACTTTGTTCTAAAAAACACAATGCATTGTGGGAAACCACTGAGAACTGTCAGCATTCAGGTGAGGTAGCCTACATCATCTGTGCAGAACTGAGGAATTTGGCTAGGTCTATATTACAAAGTAATACAACACACTGGGTGTAGGGTGGAAGGAGTAGGGAAGAACAGCTAGTATCACTAGACCCACCATCTATACAACATTTACTTCAGTGATTTTATTTGCATTGACCATAGAAGCATACTGCACATGGAGTGCATTTTCATTCAGAAGTAATCCAAGACTATGCTAAAACACCAGCCAAAGCACAGTAGGTAGGAAAGATCAGGAGATCTGCTTCAAAAGCATGCCATTGATCCAAAACAAAATGGATGCTTGTGTAGACAACCCTAACTACTCCAAATGAAGACAATGGACAGGATCCACCTACTGACCCAGTAGCTTAGGCTAGGGACAGAGGCACACACTTGGTAGAATTGACAGTAGATAGTGATGCTTTTACATATTATAGTAGGAGGGACTAATAATTGTAATTCCTTTCTTCACTGGCAAGTTTAAGTCTTAGCTGTTGAACGCAGCCATTTCCATCTCTAGTTTTACTGCTCCCAGTGCATTCAAAGTAGCAGCACGGCTGCATCTGTACAGTGTGACTAAAAATGCATACAGAAGAGGCAAGAGAAACTATTTCAAAATAGTTTGTGATAGGACAAGTAATAAAGACATAACTCATTTACCACTCTAACTACTTGCTCTTTATTTTTCAATAGATGATATCACACTGAGGGGTGCAATGCTTATGCCTTTCTTCCACTATCAGACACTTTACTACAGCAAAGAACCCAAACTTATGCAGCAATATGAGCTAGCTTCTCTATGACAGTGCACAAAATACATTAGAGCACAACCATTCAAATTTGGCTTCATCATGCTCCAAACTTTTTTTTCCACTAACAATGGCCTCCTCTCCCTCCTAGAAATAGGAGGATGAAGTAGATTTGCATAGCTTGCTGCAGGTCATATTTTAAGCACCCCCATTTAGCATAGTTTTCTCCAAGTTAACAATTATAAACACAAAAGTCAAAGAACAATAAGGTAACACTCTGCACTCCTGAGGCAAGGTTCAAGAGCTACCAGCTCCATGAACTGAACACTAGTCACTCACATAATACTCATGTGCTTCACCTATTTGTGAAGTACTGAAAGGGATACACAGAAGCTGGAGGGCAAGTCCATTATAGATTTATGCTACTCTACACCAACAGACAGCAGGTTCAGGTCAGCTTCATTACCAAGACAGATTAAATATTTTTTATTCTTTTTTGTTTGGGTGGGGCAGGGGAATCAAGGATATTCTCACCTGTTCTTCTTGCTGATCATGAGTAAACTCTGTAATCAGCGAGTCAGAGCCCCAAATTCAACCTGCTGTGTCCTTCATTATTGCAAAATCAGAGTTATAGACCATACTGATAGGCAGCCCAAGTACAGAAAAAGACTGTATTTTAATTTTCAGGTCCCTCTATCTGCACCATCCTTTGATAGTTCCCAACTGAATCCACTGCAGATTGTTCAGAGGACAGATCAGCACTTAGGTTATAGCCATTTTGTATGTCACTATAAAGTGTGCCCACTTGTCACGCACACTGGACTACAAAACTATCTAGCAAACAAGCACCAGCTCTTCACTCCCATTGAATCTTGGCAGAATCTCTTGAAAGTTGTACATCTCCATTTGGTTGGTTAGAACTGCCTACCGGACAAGCACTGCTGAAGGCATCTCTATTACTGGCAAAGCTCTATAGTTCCATGGGCAACCACGCTGAGCTACAGCTCACTGCCGCCAGAAGAGGGAAGTCTTACTCCCTTCTCCCTGCACCCACACTGCCCTCTCCTTCTGCTGATACACCCAGCCTTATGTTCCCACACTTCATTGACAAGGTGAGACCTTTTTATAAGAATACTTACGCATTGGAATGGCGGAAAGTTATCTCAGGTTTTTTTCTTCCTGCTATTTTAGTGAGTCAAAACGGGTCACATAAGGAAGATTGAACGAATACCTGGTACTCCCTCTGCAATCAGCAAAAGCCTCTTATAATCCTCCCTACAGGTATGGCTTTGAGACTTAGTTTTTAATAACCTTTTCAGCTATAGTGGACTGTGGAGCAAACAAAAAAATGCTGACCATGATAACATTCAGATTGGAGCTGGGACTGCACCCTGAGCTCATACAGCACCAAGTACTGTAGAGTCCTGGTTAAGACTGCAGCTCTTCAGCGCTACAGATGCAACACAAACATAGGTCCACTGCAGCATAACGACTCAAGCTAGTCATAGGCCCTCCAATTACTTATGTGTTTATAATAAGTATTAATGCCTGTGCCGTACCAAGCACATGGTCCATATTATTCAGACACTGCAGTGGCGGCCAGCATCACTGGTACCTTACAGTGTTAGAAGCACCAAAGATGTTTGTCTGCCACACTCCATGCGATATCACTTCCCAAGATAATTCTGGACTGAAAAAATAATCAAGAGCACAGAAAGCTTTGTCAAGGCCTTTTGCCAGCAACTGGCTATAAGACTGAAACGATATCATGGCCCAGCTACTTTCAGCAATAAGCTTCCCTAAATTCAGCCATAACTTTATATTGCTCTTGTTTCCTTCATCCAAACATCAGGAAGTTATTCATTCGTACCCTACTTCTCAGGGCACAGCATTGAGCCAAGAGTTCGATGTGCCCATTTGTTGTACCTACTTTCAATGTGCAGACAAAGCCCGCTTCCTTCTCTGTACAACAGGTGGCTAAGTGACTTGCCCTAATGCCAGGGTTGATTTGGGGGACAGAGGCAGAAGAAATCCAGGAATTCTTACTCCTACATTAATTCATACTCTGAACCTAAGTCCCCAGTTCAGATTATTTAGCTACAAGTACTTGTAACAAGATGTCACTGGTTGATAAGGTAACGGTGGCTCTCCTAAACTGGAGGTCTGCACAGGGGTATTAACTCTGCGCCTACAGTTCTCTCAAAGAGATCGTGATCAACCTAATCCTTTCCCCTGCAACAGAATCAGTTCTCACCTTAGAATGAACATATATACATCTTCCTTGTCATTTAGCTCCTTATACCATAGGTTTGTTCTTTAAACTTCAATACCAGTTCACAGGATGACTATCTTACTGAAGCATTAAACAATTCTTAAACACCTGCGTTTAAGAGGAAGGACATTACAAGTAATTCTTTTCAACCGCAGCAAAGCCCTAGTATCTCCTCTCTTTAGCTCTTCCTAAAGACCAATTTATTGCCTTTTGGGCACAACAGACACACAGAAAACCTCTGTGGAAGGAACATGCATTAGAAGGACTCTCAGCAGCAGCTTCCCTCCCCCATGTTAGTTTTAAATACATGCAGGCCTGGGCAGAGTCTAGGCATACATCCTTTCCTCTGCCAGCTCATGCTGCAGCCTCATCAAGGGGTTTCCCCTTCCCACCACAGCATGCAAGTACCTTATTGTTGCCTCAAACTACCTCTGCCCATAACACAAGGAGCTGGAGAAAACAAATTAAGCTGTTTATGCTGCTCTGCTTGCCTCTCAACTACCATGAATGTAAACAGAAAGCCAGCAAGGCAAAAAAGTCATTCTGGTAGTAACCTTGCAATGAAGACAAATACATTTACATAGGCACTAAAAATAGCAGGTGACTGTTCTCTCAAGAGAGAGGTACTAGCATTTGTAGTGCTTCCACTGTGCTCTTCACAACCCTGCCAGTTTCACCCTGTACTCACTCAGTGGGTGTTTTACAAGTAATTAGAGAGCCTATAGCTGCTTTTTTTTTTTTTTTTTTAATATTTAATTCCCTCCCCACAAGTTCTCTCCCCAGCACTCCAGCTACCCTTTGAGCTGAATGACTGCTCTTTCTCAAGGCCCCTTCCCCTCTCCAGGAGGTGAGGCCATGGCTCGTTATTTCAAGTTCAGATTGCCTGTGCTTAATAAGCTAGTGCCTGCCTGCAAACTTTTCAGGGCTTTTCTGAAGGAGAGTGATTTCCTGCCTGAACCTTCAGGCAGGGGTAGAAAGCTGCTATTGCCAAGAGCAGCACTTGCTTCAGCACACACCATGGATCCTATGTGGAAAGAGAGGGGTACCTCTGCAGACATGAGAGGATTATACCTTTGAACAGCCCAGGTCCTTCTTCACAGGACACATCAGAAAGCAAGAGTGGGAATCTGAACCTCCCTGTGGAAGAATCCCACAAATATCAATTTCTTGACCCTTTCTGTATATACACGTGGCCACTAAACAAGGAGAAAAGAAAAAAGTAATTGTGGCACACAGTTGCTAACGCAGCTCACTGCCACACACCCCTGCACCAAAGCAGCACAATGCCAGGAAACTGACCTGGTACTAAGGGGCAGAAGTAATTCCCTCCTTCATTCACCTCCCTAGGGCTACACACAGTAAGAAGGGACGCTTAGCTCCCTCCTTGTTCACTTCTCCCCCATGCTTTACCCTCTAGCCTGGGCCTATTTCTTCCTGCTGCCTTCAGGGCAGTTAATCCAGCAGTGCACCAGCTCCAGCCCCAATACCTCCCTCCACAACCCCTGTACTATTGCCTTAGGATTTTAAACTCAACTCAACAGCTTTATCCTACATTCCTCCAAAGGAAAAAGATGAAACCCGGACCCACACCACAGGCAGAACTACCTCTTCCTCCCCAGTACCTCACAGACTCCTTACTCCACCAGCTCACAAATACTGAGCCATAAACCAAATCATACTTACCAGCACTTTACCCTAGCCTTTTACCCACAAACCCTTCTAGAGCACAGCTCCTGAAATTGCCTCTCCGGCCTTAAAGAATCACTCATTTAAGGAAGGAGGGTAGTGAACCTCCCCCTCACAGCTGTGGTCCTTGTTAATGGTGGCTCTGCCATGCCAGCTGCAGCTAGTCACACTGATTGCTCCCTGCCCCCGGGGGCTGGTGTGCTCCCAGCAATGTTGGTGGGCTCTTGGGGGCTGAGGAAGTGTTTGGAGGACTTCACAGCTCCAGGGCTGTTTACTTTGGTTCTACGAATAGGAAGCTGAGTGTTATTATTTGCCTGGTAAACTGGAGGTGCCAAGGTGCTGACTTCCCACATGCTCTGGGTGTGTGATCAGCCCCTCAAACCAGAGCTGCAGCATGGGGCTGTGGAGGCATCGGTGTTCTTTGCAGAGCTAAGACTGCAGGTGCTAAGCTGTGGTTTGGTGAGGGGGACTAGACACATGGGAGAGTTCCCCTTTTCTGCCTTTCACTGCCACTGAAAGGAGGGCTCTTCACACAGCATGACTTTGAAGGGAGTACAACCTGAGGAGCTGCCTGCATGGAGCAGTCTCTGAGGTCCAGGGCTTGCTCCAGCAGCATGGTGCTGGCCTCTGCAGGAGTGGGGGGGGGAAGGTGCCACCAATTCTCCCCTAATGCCAGAGGAAAATAAAAACATGACAGTGAACTCCTGTTGGGTACAGGGCAGCAGGATTGCCTCCTCTCTGTTGGAGGACTTGGAGAACAGCCAGAAGCTGGAGGGTTGATGCCTTGGTAAACAGAGAAGTCTTGAGTGCACTTAGGACTGTTTGTCTGCCTCTGGGTCCCTATGATATGTATTTATTTCACTGTTTCTAGTTTCTTCTCTCTGACATGTCCTTTTTCACAAACTGAGTTGCACACTATTTCTTTTTCTCCTTTTTGTTGAAATCTCCTTTAACCACTGTTTTTTGTTCCCTTGCTGGCCCTCATCTCAGCTCTGCCTGTTGTACAGATTGACCTGCTACCTGTGCCTGCTACTGGGGTTGTGGAGTTGCCTCTTAGATGAGGTCCAACTCCTGGAACCTGAAGTGCGTCAGTGATACTGAAGAATTATTAACTGGCCAGGCCAAATATGACTCTGAACAAGCAGCATCTTCTAACAGAGTCAGAGGTCACCTTCACTGGTCTAAAAATGCCTAATTTATGTTTCCTTAGATGTCATCCATCATCATCAAAGCTTATTCCTGAGCCTGGCAAACTCAGGATAGATGAGAACTCCTGAAAGACATGACTGGTTGCTAGCCTTCTGCTGTAATTAAGACTATCTTGAAGAAGTGATTAATAATGTCATTTCCTTTAGACAAGAAATCTCTAGAGGGATGACCCTAATCATCCTATGTTTCTGGTACAGAAAAAAAGTTCCTGGAGGCATCTCCCACAATTTCATACCAGTATGTTCATCCTATTATGCTGATGCCCTCCATTTACTCAAGAAATAAAGTTACAGGGTTGCATTTATATGTCTAAGCTGTTCTTAATTGGCGAGTTCTTATTGAGTGGGATGTGTTCTGATGACAGAAAATGGCTAGTGAAAAACTGTTGAATAAGAAGGAAGGATAATCCAGTATTTTTTCACATACACTAAACTTTGGGAAACATGTTTCAAGTCCTGGCTGTGCCTTGGACTTCATATGTGGCCTAGGGTTTTTCCCTAATCCACAGGATGTAAATGTTACCCGTGAAATGTGGCATATGCAAAGGTAAATACATTTTGAATTGTTAAGTTCTGAGATACAATGGTAGTGAATTGTTGGCCACCTAAGTAATGGATTAACATAGAATTATCAGTTCTGAATACAAATGTCTTGTGACTCTGACAACTTCAGAGATGTCTAAATTAGCAAATCATAGAATCGCCTAGGTTGGAAGGGACCTTTAAGATCACCAAGTCCAACCATAAACCTAACACTGCCAAAACCACCACTAAACCATGGTCCTAAGCACCACATCTACCCATTTTTTAAATACCTCCAGGGATGGTGATTCCACCACTTCCCTGGGCAGCCTGTTCCAATGTTTGATGACCCCTTCGGTGAACAAATTTTTCTTAATATTCAATCTAAACCTCCCCTGGCATAACATGAGGCCATTTCCTCTTGTCCTATCACCTGTTACTTGAGAGAAGAGATTGACCCCCACCTCTCTACAACCTCCTTTCAGGTAATTGTAGAGAGCAATAAGGTCTCCCCTCAGCCTCCTTTTCTCCAGAGTAAACAACCCTAGTTCCCTCAGCCGCTCCTCATAAGATTTGTTCTCTAGACCTCTCATCAGCTTTGTTGCCTTTTTCTGAACATGCTCCAATACCTCAAGGTCCCTCCTGTAGTGAGGGGCCCAAAACTGAACACAGTATTTGAGGTGGGGCCTTACTAGTTCTGAGTACAGCAGGACAATCTCTTCCCTAGTCCTGCTGACTACACTATTCCTGATACAAGCCAGGTTGCTGTTGGTCTTCTTGGCCACCTGGGCACACTGCTAGCTCATATTCAGCTGGCTGTCCACCAGGACCCCCAGGTCCTTTTCTGCTAGGCAGCTTTCCAGCTACTCTTCTCCAAGCCTGTTGCACTGCATGGGGTTGTTGTGACACCAAGTGCAGGACTTGTTGAACAGCATACCATTGGCCTCGGCCAACCGATCCAGCTTGTCCAGATCCCTCTGTAGGGCCATCCTACCCTCAAGTAGGTTGACACTCTCACCTAACTTGGTGTCATCTGCAAACTTACTGAGGGTGCACTCGATCCCCTCCTCCAGGTCATTGATACAGACATTAAACAGAACAGGCCCCGTATCAAGCCCTGGGGAACACCACTTGTGATTGGCCACCAACTGGATTTAACTCCATTCACCACCACTCTTTGGGCCCAGCCTTCCAGGCAGTTTTTCACCCAGCGAAGAGTACACCCGTCCAAGCCATGAGCAGCCAGTTTCTCCAGGACAACGCTGTGGGAAATGGTGTCAAAGGCTTTACTAAAGTCCAGGTAAACAACATCCACAGCCTTTCCCTCATCCATTAAGTGGGTCACCTCATCATCAGGTTTGTCAAGCAGGAGCTGCCTTTCATGAACCCATGCTGGCTGGTCCTGAATACATCATAATGAACAGTGCAGATCATTGGGAGTGGATCTGTTAGTTAATAGCAGGGAACTAATATCCATGCTACATATGCACTTTGGGAGACTTTGTTTTGGACTGGTTCTATTCTGATTCTATGGAGTGACTACCCATTGATGGCTGGAGAGCATTAGGTGCACTCCTGAAAATATCTTCCCACCTAGTTTCATCCAAAAGAAATTCTGGTTTGTTTATTCCGAGACTGCTTCATGACATAACTAAAGTGCAGTAAGCAAGGAGAATTAGATTTGTTTCAAAAGCCCACTTTTAACCCTAAAACACTCATGTAGATTCCGAAGTGTACTGCTGTAATTCTCATAACTGTCATTTGCTTTTGTATTAAATAAAATGCTTTCAGTCTGCAGAATTAAGGAAGTCTGGATTTCCACTGATTACTGCCTTATATTCTTCTACCACTCAAACCTCAGTTCCTCTACATGTTCCTCAGCTTGCATAATGCTGTCTCTTCATCTTCCTCAAATACCCAGTTCCTTCCACATCTGTGACAACCTGGTATATTCCTACATCCCTGAGCTTTTTTGGCTAACTTGAATATATGTGTACTTTTACAGGACAGCCAATATGTGTCTTTTGGATGGTCAGTTGGGCGTTATCTTTCAGAACATATACTTCTGTTGAGTACTATGTGAAAGTTTTCCCTAGGTGTACAGATACAGTTATCATTCCTCTGTCCTGCCACCAATTTTCTTTGAGTTTATAGGAGTCAGATATATTTTCACACTCCTTTTCTGCTTTCAAATCTGATTGGATTTAGCCAAACAGCTCAAAAATGGATACGACAGAGATTGATCATGCAATCATGTAGTCTTGCTGCCATAAGAAAGCAGTTTAAAAGGGTATTCATGCTCCTGTAATCAAAGACACAACACTTTCTTTAAAAATACAATGACACCATTGCAAAGGCATTGAATATTAAAACCTAGCTGTCCTCACTGCAAGCACATGAAGCTTACATTGTAAATGTGCACACTCCCAGAGGGCTATAACAGTACTTCAACCTCTAAAGTCCCTCCTGGCAGCATTACAACATCCTTAGAAACATTTTAAGTATGCTAAGCCCACTTTTCATTAAAATTGAATTATGACAAGTCTCAGAGAAGGAAAAAAGAGAGAGGGAAATAACTCTGTTATTTCAGTCATGCTGAAGGATACCCAAGGTAAAACCAGTTCGTCTGCAGCAAGCTAGCTAGCCAAAATGTCTCCTGTCATTTTTTCCAGGCTCTAAGTTTTAATTAATCAAACAAACAAAAGTTTAATTATTATGACTGTGAAGAAAGTTTTCAACATACTGTAACATATGTATGAGCATGCCACAAACAGAAATAATAGGTCAGCGAAGTGCAGACAATTTTGTAACATCAGACACCCATTAGTACGAAGTCCCAGTAAGGAGAGAAGATTTATTCTTCATACCTATACAACTGAGACAGACTGTGCTGAAGACAGGAATAGTGTAAAGAGTCTGTAATGTCAGCAGGCTAACTCTCTTGCTATAGAGGGCAAATCCCATCACACCACTTACTAAAAAACAAATGCATTAGCTTGTAGTCAGTTCAACTTCCATTTCCTGCCACATTGAAATGCAACTGGGCACGTATAACCTGTATGAAACTTTTCAAATCAAGGAGCAAATGCTTTGTTTCATTTTTTTCATCTCTTGAAAACAATGAAACAAAAATGCATTCCTTGTGACTGAAGGATGTAGTCTGAAAACTAATTTCCCTGCTCTCCATACTGAAAGTTGTCTTGCCTCCACTCTGGAAGGCAGTATTTCTATGCCCCATCACATAGAAAGGATGTGAAAATAGGTATTTTCCATTGCAGTCACTTATTTCAGAATCCTGGACTCTGCCAATTGCTGTACATAAAACACTGTAGATGAAAAAATAATGCAAAATCCATTCAGGCCTAGCCAGGATGAATGATTTTCCAGAAGGCCCTTTTATGCACATCAAGATTTTCAGTCTGTGAAATTTTACACCTTCCTAGGTCTTATGAAAACATAATGTACCTCTGAATGTATGTTTCTGAGTTACAGATGCGAGCTTGCTGATGGAACGGCAAGGACTGCATTACACTTGACAGTTACCTCTAGTAAGGCAAATTATCTTTGTTCTCTACTATACCTTTCACAGATATTAAGAACTACACCCCAGCTGTCAGGCTCAAGTCCAGACTCAGCATTTTCAAAAGCCTGAATGTCTTTAAATGCCAGAACTTTCTCAAGGACCATCCACGAGTCAAATAAAAATGACAGCATCAGATGTCACAAGTGAAGGTTTAAAGGTACATTGTCAGCAGAGTTTTGAAAATACAAGGGGAGCTGATAAAGCATTCTTATTTGCACAGATGCAGGGAGCTTGGAGCAAAGAGCTGGACATGTACAAGAGGTGGTTTGAGTAATTCAGCCACAAGAAATCTACACCAAATACATGAACATTCGTAGGTTCAGCTTTATTGCTGCCTCCAGTCACACCCAAGTGAAACCACAGCTGTACCCAGAGTATCCTTCCTTGTCCCTTCTCTTCATTCTGTCTGCTCAGAGAAGTCACACTGCCTCCCTTACACAACTAAGTCCTCAATGGCAGAGCAAACAGCCACTACTCTGAGAATTTGGCCAAGCTTATGCAGCAGCTTGCAGCAGATCTCCTGCCCTTGTTGATGCTGTCAGCAACGGATTCTTGCAGCCTTCTCAATACTTTGCTTGCCCACCACCCGAACCTTCATTAGCAACCCCAACTGAGGGTCCGGGGAGCATGAACACATTCAGCTCAGTCCTTCAAGGTGGGACACTTACCTTCAAGAAGCATTCAGCATCTTCAGCACTGCCTGTTTACAGCTCCTATGAACAAGAGCTATAGAAGAACCTTGCAGGATTAGGTCCTACTTGGTAACCTTTGTAAGAGGCTACCAGTGCTTTGCCACGGCATTGCAAAAGTAGGAAAATTCATGAAGTTTCAAAAGCCATCAAGCCAGCTCTTTTCATGAGTTCTAAATTCACTCAGAAATAAACGTACCACTGCACAGTTAATGAACTAATCAGAACAAACCCCAAGAGAATGACATATACTGCTATAAATTGAAATTGAATCACAAAAGTACACTACAGTTTGTCCCCCAAGCATCACTAGCCCACAAGGATCTAGAATAATACCTGTCCCATCACTAGACTCAATACATATTAATATACAACTCTCTTCCAGTTGAATTGAAGAAAGTGGAAGAATGACAGGCATGCAGTTGTGAAAACCTGTGTTCCTTGCTCTGACAAAGACTTCCTGTACCACTCTAGTCGCATTGTTTACCTTGTCTCATCAGAGCTATAATAGCCCACAGGAATGCTGAATAACCAATATATTAAAGACTGGAAGATTAGACACCCCCCTTAGAAGGGGGGTGGCAAAGAGGCAGCACCTATAAAAAGACTTGCTGAGCTTCTACAAAACTGTATAACTAAAAAGTAAGTATATATGACTTTACTGTGGCTGAGGTTGTACATATCTGATCCTGACACCTCCAGATGACATGAAGCTTCTTCCTTCCAAGATACTAACAGTTATTTAATGGGGCGTTGGTATGTTGAGGACTGTTCAGTGTGTAACACTGCTTTTATATATATGATGCAAAGTGAGATTTGGTGGAAGTACCTGCCTCAGAATCACAGCAGCTAGAACCAGTGACACTTTCCTATTTTATAATGCTGGCATGGCTGAAGAAAAACCTAATCTTTACATACTCTTCTGGCTGCATCTGCTTTTCCTCCTAAATGACATTAATCTAGCCTCTGTTGCTGATGGGTGGGGAAGATATCCTTCTGAGACTGTCATTAGGCTGCAAATGGCAAGGATACTCAACAAATGCCACGTCAAACGAGGAACTGGTGCTGCAGCAGGAGATCACACAATACATCCCCTGCTAGAGCATCTCTTCCAGGCAAGCTGGAGTGGAGACAACGGCCGTGCCCGGCCCCAGCTGATCGCTTTACTAACACTGCATACTACACCTCGCAGGTCTGAACGACCGCTCAAAGCAGCTGTTGCAATACCGGGGCGGGTTTTCCTTCCTTCCTTCCTTTGTCTTGTCCACAGCTCACACAGAACGACTTGCCTCACCTCCTGCTTCCAGCCCTGGAGGGATAACGTGCTACAGCAAACTGCTTCTCCAAGATGCTGCAGGTAAACTTGTCACAACTGTCTCCAGCTGTTATAATGAATTTCAGCATTAGAAACATAGCAGTAGCAACCACCACAGGGGTGCAAAGGCTCCATCGAGTCCCAGGACGGAGTACAAATTTTGAATTATCCCTGCTGCTCAGCCCTGACATTGCAGACGATGTTAGTGAACACAAGCACAGGGTCCTCTCCTCCTATGCTTCATTCTCCCCAAACCTCTGCCAGCTCCGCTCACTCCCGCTGCCCTCCCCAAGACTGGCTTCGGGCAGCGGAGCGGCAGCCTCGCTGTGCCGGGGGACGGCCACCGCAGCTCGGGGGGGTCTCCGTGGGCAGGGGTAGCGGCTCTCCGCCACCGCCGGGAAGTTTCCCCGTGCCGGCAGACGGTCCCCCTCCCCACAACGCGAGGCGCACGGGAAGGCACACTCACCTCTCCTGGCCTGCCTGATCTTGGGGCTCAGCATGCTCCCGGCTGGGCGCGCCGCTGCCGGCAGCCTCAGCGGCCGGCCCCGGCCCCGGCCGCCGCCCCGCGCATCGCCGCGCCCGCCGCTCAAACGCCACTTCTCTCCACTTCCAGCTCTGGCTCGGGGGCGACGCTTCACATTGGGCTAAATAAACCCTAATGCATTATTTATCCGGCCTCGAATTAATTCACATCCAAACTAGGCATTAAGTGGCTCGGTAATTACTGTCGATAAATCACTAGCACGAAGACACGAGGGCTGGACCTGGCTCCTGCTAATTGGCCGTGCATCAGTGTTATTAATATGCCTCTTTCAGGGAGCAGCGCTGATCCCGCACTCCCCCGCTGCATCTTCCTCCCGTCGCGCTCAACAGACGCTTTGACTCGACAAGGATCAGATCAGGAGCTGAATCTCCTCTGCGAGACCAAGACAGGGGGAAAAAGGGCACAAAGCACACGCCGAGAAGCTTGTGCATCCGATAAGGTTGTGCGTTAGAAGAAATACCAAGTGCGCTGGTCCAGAGGGCAGCGGCGTGCTGGGCTGCCTGCTGAGCAGTGCCCCCCTCCCGGGGAGGTATTCCGCTGAGAGCCGGGGAGCCGAAACGAACCACTGCTCTCTCTGCAAGGAAGAAAAATCTCTCTCGCCTGCACTGACACCCTGGCGGGATGGGCACAGGGGAATGCCATCACTCCATTTTAGCACCCATCATTTTTATTTGTACTCCTTGCTACTTCTCACCCCTCCCTGGGAGAGGGGGAAGCAAAGTCTGCAGTCAGTAATGGGGGGAGGAAAGGACAAATATTTGATGAAATACTATTAAATAGTATCTAAAAACTATAGATACTTGGATGAAAGCTGAATCTGAGTAATTTACACATCCTGTACCTGCTCTTAGCACACCTCCTTCCTCACCATCCCCATCTGCCGAGCAGGTCCTTCTGCAGTGTAGGAAAGGGGGTAAGTTATTTCTCTAGCCATGTGGATGCCCTGCAGTATCACTCTGCAGGTTTGTATTGCTGAGTTGCATTGACAAAAAGCATCTGAGATTGGCAGCTTCCTCCTCTAGCAAGAAAATCCATCATATCTTGGATACTGAATATGGGCCATCAAGTTATATCACAAACAATGGAGGAGGTTCTCTGGCCCTTTACAGAGGCTGTAGTTCTCATTGTGCAGGCTGCAGCAATGGCTAAGGTGTTTTGGACCTTTAGCTGCTGGTGGAACCAGCTGCTTACAAGTGATTGTAAATCTTTGAGTTCAGGCTGTGTCAGACTTACACACTTGTAAATGAGGCTAGAAGTGGGATCTGAACTGTTGTCTCTGTTCTGAATACACAGGCTCCTGCAGTTACCTCCCCACTAATACTCTGTATTAGCTGGGTTTCAGCACAGTGAAGAGCAGCTAACTAGTGATCCCTTGACCAGCAAGCTTAGCAAGCGTCCTGACACTGTGGATAACCAGCAAGAGCATTGGCAGAGGAAAGTTATGCTTCTACCTTTTTGCCCAACCTCAGTCCCTGGATCAAAAATGCATTGCTACCAACCATTTAAACATAGCTCTTTCTGTCTCCACATTTTTAGCATTTCTTGTCTGCTTTGATGCTGTTTATACACATCACTTTGCAGTTTGAGCAGGAAGCCAAAAGGTGTGTACAGTAAAACGTGACAAGAGAGAAAGTTAACTGAACTTTTAACCTCATGGGAAACATGGGACACTTCATCCTGCTAAGTTACTTCCCATGAAAGCTTGATTTCCCCTCTGGGGAAAGACATTATATAGGGACCTATATAAATAATCATCACATTCATGGTTAAAATAAAAACATTCAAACAAATAACAGTCAAGTTCAACACTAAATGCTAACTTTGAGGGTTTTTTGGTTAAATAAAAAAGTACTCAGTGTAAACAGAAATATTCAATTTGATCCTGTTTGCAATATTTTGCTTTGACTTAAACATTTTCAGCCCTTCTTAAAGCAATTTTCAAAAGAGAAACATACTTTATAGGATTTTTTTAAAAGTTGGAAATTTTCTGGTTTTTTCCCCCCAACTTAAACATAATAAATTCAGACCTGAATTTCTCAGATGTACTTTTTGGGGTAAATAAACTATTTGTCAAGGGGAAAAAAAAAAAAAAAAAAAAAAAAAAAAGCTATAAAAAATGCCAGCTGAGAGAGAAAAAAAACAATCACCTCCAGCAAGTGGTTCCATGCCAGCTTCAGTGCTTTGCTCTGACAATTTAAAGAAATACTTCCTGAAAGAAACACTGAGAATAGGTCCAATAGAAAGGTAGCCTAGCAAGTATCTAGAAGGAACAAGGCCCTACAACAATGTTTAATCCCTGAAGCTTTGGTACTGAACTACTTAGACTAAGCAGGATAATTAGGACAACATATCTCAATAGTTTGTATTTACCTTAATTCTCCTGTGAGTTTCGCAGCACCTTTCCACCCCACAGCTAGCTTTTCAGGGTGTGTGTTCCTCAGCTGTACCAACCCCATAGAAGCATATCCCACAGGGACAGTGCCCATGGAGCAGAGCTGGGAATTCAATTTATCTGTAGCCCAAGTCAACTCTTTGCCTGCATCTGTCCCACACCCCTGCCAGCTGCCCCTTCAACACACACACACCTGGCAAGAGGCTTTTTGAACACATACTATATAAAAAGCCCCTATGTAAAAGGTGATAGAGCTCAGAGTAGTCCATGGTGATGCAGGAGGGGAAAAAAGTTTCTGTAATGGCTGATTTAGCTTATTCTCCCTCCATCAAGTTTTGCCTTACTCAGATGCTGCTTCCAAATGGCAATGGTATTGATGACTTTAATTGCTTGTGAAGGACAGTAATTGCAATCTGAAGAGTACATAATTTAAGCATACTGAAGGTCATCTGGCAGTTCATCTAGGGACAATTATTTCAGTGTAGTAATTTTACTTAAAGGAAAGGATTGTAAAGATGTGAAGAATGAAGGAACAATTTGTGAAAGTTTTACTTTCACTGTATTTGCATTAGGTCTTTCCCTGAATACCCAGTCACGTAGTAGAAAAACAGGATACTGGTTTAGCCCAGCCCAACCAGGGATTTATTAGCCCCATATTTCATTGCTAAATAAAAGCTGGTAAGTACAGGGGTAGTAGAACTGAGGAAAACAGAGATAAAGGTTTGTAACACCAGTTCTCCTCTCTCACCTAGCAAAAATATCCCTGAGGGGAGTTTGAAAATACTCTGATTAGATAATTTAGACAGAAATGCCACAAAAGGTATCCAGGCAGGCTCCCCAACTTGAGAGTACCTGAAGTTGTGTGCTGAACCTCAGATTGAGTCCTTGCACCAGCAATTCTGAGTACTGCCTGCCTGCTGCTTCAGAACATGGCTCATCTGTGTCCTTGCTATTGAAGCCTACCAGAAAAATTCTTGCATAGAGGTGCAGAAGGAGCTTCAGTGGAGTCACAGCAAGCAGTAGAGTTGTTCTTGCACTGAAGCACACTCTACAAAGAATACAGAAACAGTATTGTGGCCCTGAAGTGCATTAATAGCCTTAACAGCTGTGACCAACCTTACCTGGCCACCCCCCTTTGCCCATAGTCCCAGGAGCTCCATTTAAGCCCAGGCCTGGGGCTTAGCTTCTAGTCTGAGCTATCTTGTAGGAATATTGATTTCTAGCTTAGCTGTACTGCTGTATGGGTCTGGACTGTGATCTACAGACTGTTTTCTCAGCTTGACCTTGTATCTTCCTTGTTGCTGTGGATTTACCTAATGATTGCTGGATTGTGTCTGATATTAGTAACCTTCATCCAACGTAATTCTGACTATGAGATGTGTTTTCCTGGCTTGACCCTAGACCTGCTTCATCATCATAAATGTGTTTGATCTGGACTTCTGATTGAACCTGACCATCATTTCTACGCCCTTCCTCCTTACCTCACTCAAGTACTGTGGGGACTATGCCCAGCCTGCTGTGTTGTCCCTCTTTCCCCTAGGGAGCAAATGGCCATTGCTGGTCATCCCATTTCAGAGCTAGGCTAAAGGCAGCCCAATTTAGTAGGCTTCTTGGATAGACTTGGGAAGCTGCTGGGCTGTAGGCAATAAGACTTTTATGACTGACTGATCTGAGGTAAAAGAGACATTCCTGATGGCTTGAGATACCAATGTCAAGGTGTGTACCAGTTGGTGGAAACCACTGCTCTTGTGGTTATATCTCTCTGCTTGTCCAAATCCAGAATGACAGTCTATCATAGAGCACTGAGCATCTACAAGGCTAGAAAACAGAAATCAGCTGACTAACCAAGTACAAGAGAAGCACTGCTATCTGTCTCTTATGTGAATCTAAAAATAAATGTGCTCATTAATTATCTGCTGCCTGTTTGGAATGTGGAAAAAGTCTTCTGCATATCACAAGTGTTTACCATTGATTGCTAAGCACACATAATGAAGGAAGGTGATGTGGCCTAGGGATTGGAAAAGTTAAGGAGAGCAAGGAGACATGGCCTCCAGCCTTAATGCCAACTGATTTCCCATGGCTACAAGCAAGATATTCAGTCCCAGGTCCCATCCACCTCCATGCAGTGTTTTGAAATTTGGGATTGGCAAGTGCTATCTAAATGCAGAGGATGATAGTGATAATAAGTTACTGCAGCAGGGACACTCACAGAAGATATGATTCATCTGTTGGCGCCAAGGCTGATGGCTAGAGGCTATGAAACATGTCGGATGCTTGAGACGGAAGAGTGCGTGGGCCAGTGAAGTTGCTGAATCTGTGTGTGGGGGATTGAATGGATCCCTTTTTCCCCAGGCTGCACACACAGCATGCTGTCACCTACCAATTATTACACAGCATATCCTTTTTACCTCCTCCTCATCTTCTGCTTCCATATGCAAGCCAAGGACTTGTTGTAACTAGCTGATTGATATATTTTCTTTACTCATCAGCAAGATGCATCTGGATCAAAGCCCAAGATCTAATCGCCCTGGACTTTGGCACCATTGAAATCCAGATCCAGTTAATTTAGATTGCAACTTTGGTTACAATCTGTTCTCATGTGGTATAAAATGGAGTTGATGAAATAGGGTCCAAAGAAACAAGAAGGACCATGGTGTGCATTTTGAGATCAATAACTGCAGCAGCATTGCCTCTGCAAGGCAAGCTAGAATAATTATGTATCCAGGAACTGTGGGAGAAGATTGGACATAAATTGACAACTTTTCAAGTATCTAATGACCAGAAACAACTGAAAGCTCAAAGGTATTTTTGCGAAAAAATAATAGTCCAGGAAAAACTTCGGTTTGGGGATTATCTAAGGCCAAGAGATAAGAAATGGAGTAATTTCTTTAGGTTTGGCTGAAAATTAAGAAATGCATAAGCCTAATGGCATCTTGGGCTTCCCAGGGGTAATGCTTCCTGGAGGAGGCAGTGAATATGCCAAACACATCAGCACTACTAAGAGAAGACAGAACTATGATCTCACAGAATTACATTCAGGAATGAGGGGTAAGGTGGAGACTGTAAACAAGAATAATTTTGAATGTTTTGCAGGGTGAAACTAGGTAATTTCCGGGTATCTTTATCATTCTTTTACAGTCACTGTTCTTTCCCATCTAGTCACGTTCCACAAATAGGTCAGGAGTAATTCATCTTTCATTCACGATGTAAGAGTGAATCTCTAGAGAGCAGCTACGGCTTGAGAGAAGGCTATAACACAGCTATCATAGACTTCAGCGGGGCAAGAAACTTACCAAGCAGAGATACTGCTGGCAGCCAAAGATGGCTTTAATTTTTTTCTCCTCTGCAGTGATGAAGATGCACAAAGTGTACCTATATCCCTGCAAGATCTCTCCTACTACTGCACCAAATACCTGAAAATAATTTGACTTTATTCAGAAGAGTGCCCTGTGAGTAGGAAGAATAGGTATTTTACTTAAGTGACGTGCAAAAGCACTTTGAGAATTATATGTTATTCTTCATAGTAGATAAAGAAAGCCTGACTTGGTATTTTATTTCCCTTTTTTTGTTTATACTTGATAAACATCAGAGATGTTGATGTGCCCTTTCTGGTTTTGCTATAAACAGTGGTCTCTGACTGTGCCAAGGGTATGGATTATACTAATGAGAAGCAAAATCTTTAACAGAAACTTCTGACTTCCAACAAATTATTAGGCAGTGCAATTAAAGAGGTGACAAAAGAAAGGCTAGACAATTCTGAATGATCTGATAAAGATTTCCAACTTTGTTTTGTGATGCACCTTCATACATCGGAGGCAGACAAGACTTAGGCTGTGAATTTAAGAACTTTCTTAAAAACAACAAATCTCTTATAAATCCAAAGACTCTAGACTTCTCTAAGCTTTATAAACAGTGAGACAAATCATGTTCCTAGTTCTTATTAAATCCTGTGTATTTTCTGTTTTGTACTAATCTTTGTGGTATCATCCTTATTACACTAAGGGCAACACCAGGAATAGAGATTATATCACCCCTGAAATACCAGAAATTCTCTTGCTATTGCAGTATTTCTAAACAAGTCTGCAAGCAAAGTTTTCTTTAGTAATGAAGGCAAACGTAGGTTACTGAGACAGGGTGGCTCCAAGTATTGCACCTTATTTGCCTTTCACAGGATAAGGAGATAAATTACATATAGAATGCATACTAGTTTTATGGACAACCAGTGCCTATCTTAAATTTGCACCTAGATGATAGCTTTATTAATGAAGTAGACAGAAATCTTTTTACCTTCTATAATATCTACTGGAGACACCCCAGGGCACATCAGAGATTTTGAATTATTTGTTTCTGCTCCATACAGGATCTATTAGGTATTTTCCAATCTGAAATAGAATGGCAATGACTCTGCAACTTGTGTCTCATAGCCAGTTAAAATACTGAGTAACATAATTAAGGTAAATACAAATAAATTGTTCCAACTTGTACTTGGCTTGAAATCCATTTCGTATCTGAATAAGGGCTACTCAGTCGGTTGAAGATGAGGGCACATCACCAACAAGGGAGGGTTGAGGGAGACAGACTTGCTTAATCTGTCAAAGAGGCTGATGGGGGATCTAATAGCAACCCACAACTAGTTAAAGGACCGTTTTAAAGACTATGAAACCAAATACTTCTTGGTAGTGGCAGATGCTAAAACAAAAAGCAATGCCCCCAAGTTTCAGCTTAGAAATTCAAATTGGAGCCTAGGAAAAACTTTTTCACTGGGAGGATGGTGCAGCACTGGGACAGGTACCCACAGAGCAGGTGAGATCTCAGTCTTCAGAGGTTTTCAACGCGGCTGGATTAGTCTGGTTTTGGTGCCAGCTCTGCTCCAAACAGAAGGCTAGCCTAAGTAACCTCTAGAGGTCCCTTCTGTCCAACATTTTGTGGTCTGTCCAAAAGCCTGTTTTCTGCTGCTATATCTTTTGGTCTAATAAAATGCTACTTTTCTCTCCAGCCCTTTCCTCACTGTCACCTTCAGATCATCACAGGTCTAACAGGGCTGCTACTGCAATCAAACCTGTTGAATCAGGGAAACAGCAGCTGAAGGTCTTCCATTTGTCATTGCCTCTTTCAAATGGATGATTCTTCTCTCAGAAATTCTCTAAAAGGAATTCTGATTTTCCCTGAACTTAATTTCCCAATTCCAATACAGAAAAGCATTTAAAGGCTTAACTTAAACCACGAGAGACTACTCACATGCTTCACATGAAAATACATGCTTAACTGACCTGCTGGATCAGAATTTATTGGAGTAGTTCACATTGTTTGGATTTTGCATTATGTAAGCAAAGCATAGGGCCTCAAACTTCAAAGGAAGCTACATGACCAAGTCCCCCTTAACTGTGCTGTCCAGCCCAGGTCTCCAATTCTATATGATTTTGCCTGTAGTTGTATCTTGACATCAGTCTGCTCTCACTCAGATCTCCCAACAAAATCTGTCTGAGTTTCTCTGACATTCCCAGGACAGGTGGGATGTGAAAGCCTGGAAAGATTACTGATTTTTCCCTTGTTTGTTCCTCTACACCCCCAGACCTTCCCTGCACCTTTGAGAACAGTAACAGCAATATATCCTTTAGTCAGGAGCTGCAGGACCTCATGAATCAGCTGCATTAAAACACAGTAACCTGGGCAATCACTTATCCTATCTGTCATCTATGTGCCTAGAAGAAATGAGGTCCTTGATTCAGAGAGGAGATACAGAAATGCATTATTTAAAACTTAAATGCTATCTCTGCAGAACAGATTTTTTTTTTCTTTTAGTGGCAGGAACCAAAGAGCAGTGCATGCATATTTTAGACACTGGGGACCGAGGCTGGCATCCTCAGGAACATATCTCCTCATGCTGTCTCAGGGAAAAATATACTCATTTAGGCAGATCTGATTCAAAATGAAACTAGGGTGAAAACTGGAGGCTAGGTGAAAAATGAAGGAAGCTAAAAATTTCAAATGTGCTGTTAATGTAACATTGACCCGTTTTTCTTCTGTTTCAAATAATTTTAAGCAGAGGGAGAGAAAATAATGAAATTAAAATAGGGTTGTAATTATTAATGACTTCTGGACTTGGGTTTTGGAGGCCCAGATGATATCTGTGGCTCTGCCACTGCCTGGCAATGTAGCCCTGGGTATGTCACTTCAATTCTTAACATCACTGTTTCCAGCTTGCAAAATGGAGATTGTAATACTGACCTCTCTGATAAACTTTTCAAGATGTATGGAATAAAATTGCCCCATAAAATGGGTTTAATATAAGTAATACTTATTAAGCAAAAAATGTGACCTGTAAATTTCTTTCTGTAAATATTTTTGGATCAAAATGTAACAGAAAAATGTGAAAAGCATTTTTGTTTTTTGAATAATATCAGCATTTCCATGGGGGGAAAAATAATTTAGGGATCATAGTCTTTTAAAATCAGCATTCGGTTTAGAGCAGATATAATCCTAATGAAAGTGGTCTTAATTTTGGTAATCAGCATCTCATATACAAGGATACTTGTTTCCTGGAAGGTGACAAATACTTCTTCCATTTCCCTGCGCCGGTGTTAATGTATGGAGCAGACTTATTTGGACTATCCAACTGTGTATTTATACAAATGTCTTTTCAGATATGATCTCCTGTGGAGGTTGACCACTCATAGCAGCTGCAATGTAATGAGTCTGCATAGAGATACATCTTTTGAAAATTTGAAATTTGTAGCACCACCACCACCACCACCCCCCCATGGTTCTAAATCCTTAGCAAGACAGTTCCTAAGCTTGTGTTCCTGCAGGGAATTTACAGCTTGGGAAAAAAAACATGTACTGAAAAGCTTTATATTACTCGATTTACAAAGACAGAACTGAACTGTTCATTAAAGTTGTATGAACAGGATTTTTTTGTTTAAAAACAACCAAATAACCCTCTAAAAATTAACTCCCCACAAATGACATTTGTCTCAGGATATTCTTTTTTATGTTATGCTTTATTTATTTAGCCTTACTAATATCTTTGTTCAATGTTTAAATGAAAAATGCCTTTTCAAAACAAAACATCAACTAGTTTAATTTTGAAAGTGTTGAAAACCTCTCTTCTATTAAATATCCTTTATTTTTTTTCCTTTGCCAAAGCTGACCCAATTTACAAGTAATTTGCTTCCCCCCAAAGGTCCATTCTTCATTCACAGTCTTTTATCTGCTCTGCTACATGCTGATGCCTTTATAATCTGTGCCCCTAGAGTGAGAGGGTCAAGGTAGACCACTGTTTTCCAAGTGGCTTCTCTGCTGGGTGCCCAACTGTAACCTGTCCATTCCAGAGGCTGATGGGAGTATGAAAATATAATCCTATAAATGCTCAAATTGCCGAAGGTAAATAAGCAGGAAAGTAAGTAGTTATGTTTTGTGCTGTGATACTTGCCTGTCTTATTATTTAAGATGGACTGAGGAAAAGAAACGGAAGCTGTAATAACAACATGAAAACGACCTGCATACCTGCAGCTATATATGATTTCTGCTGCCTCACGTAACAGCAGACCCTGAAAGCACTTCTGTCGTACTGCCACCTGGTGACGCTGGGAGAGGAAGGTGCCAACGGAAAAGATGCTCAGAATTCAGACTGCCCATGTTACCGCTGAGATCCACAAACCAGGTAATATGTGGAGCTCGGGCAGAGGCTAAAAGGCTCTAAGATATAGTTTCATATTTATGGTCTGCATGGACAAAATAATTACGTGGGAAATGAAGAGCTCTGAATATTTCTGGCAGGAGTGCCTGTATTGGGCAAATGCAGGCTGTTTGAATTTTTCATCTTTATTCTCATCTCATTTGAGCAAAAAAGTATGAAATAAAAATAGAAAAATAAAAGTATAATGGAAATGAAAAAGGATAAGAACTTAAATAGAACTAAAAATACCACTAGAGCCTGGCATGTCTACATCAAGTATTTGGTCATACACTTGTCATCTGTGCATTCAGGATGACTTTTAAGATGGATCCCATCTCTAAGCTACTCCTCCAGTTGTGCAGAATAAAATACAAGCCATGAGACTGACTTTCACGAATTTTTTTGCACTGGTAACTCTGCCAGTGCTCTGAACACAGGTTCTGGTACTAGTTTGTTGCTACATAGTTGGCATGAAGGGGACAAACCTTGCAGATTACATTCTGAATGTATGTTGGTCCCAGACTCTTACAAGGTAGACTTCTGCTTCCTTCAAGTTAGAGGCATCTGCACATTCCTCTAAGCATTATGTAGTGACCGATGCACTGAGACACACAATAATTATTTAAGTTTCACCTCATGGCTGGTATCTGTTTTTTAGACAGCTTAACAACTCTTATTACTGAATAAGCCTTCTTAGACCTTCATGTGAATCCTGCCATTCAATTTTCTTGCTTACAGAGAGGCAAGTCTTCCAGGCAGAGACAGCCCTAGAGACTCTGTGTCTGAACTGGCATCCTAACACGCAGTCTTGCCGGGAATTTGCCAGTTTGTCAGCTCTGAGCCACTGCTCTCCAGCCCTGGAAAGGTATTACAGCAAAAGGGACTCCTATCTGACACATAGCCGCTGATGAGCCTGTTGCACTTCCGTCTTGTGATGAGCCTGTCTGCAAGGTAACTACTGCATTCTTTTACCAGTTCCTCTTTTACTCCATGTGGTAGGAGCCTCTGCCTCAAATTTGAAAGCTCTGCTTTCAAGTTCTGCTGAATACACTGAGCTCACAAATGATCACACAGCCAATTACTAGTTTCTTCTTGCACTACTTTGCTTGTTTAACAAATTATTTCTACGTGTTTAGCACTAGGGTTTAATTTCAAGTCTAATACTACCTCCCTATGGAGCAGCAGCAGCAATTTTGTGTATCCTTATAGGTCAAGTTCCTAGCACAAAAGAGAACACTAATGTGTTATAAATTGGTTATAAATTAAGTAGAGATTAAGGAGATTTTTCCTATTATTTACCAGCCTAGAACAGAGTCCTAGGAAAACAGGAAACTACAGTTGCCAGGGTAGCTACTCAGCTTCAAGAAATGTTTTTTAAACGAGAGCATACCAGGAAGCAAAAATACTGCTTTCATCAGTTTGTCCTCATTCCTTCTGTCTGGAATTTTGTATGACATGGCAAAAGCTAGCAACCAAATGCAATCGGAGTATTAGTTCTGTAAATAAGGTTATTAAAGAGAGGGGAAGATACATGAGTCTAGTTCAGAGAGCTAAAAGAATATCTGTAGAAAAGCCAGGTTTATCCATGAATAGGGTGTGACAGCTCATTAAGTATGCTTATCACCTATTTGAAGGTACCTGAGTAGTTATCACTGTGAGAAAGCAGTCTTCCTGGATACATGCAGAGTCTCTCTGGGAGCACAGCTTAGAGGAGAACAAGGTCACAGGAGCAGGAGTTTATAAATAGACTTGGAAGCTGCAAAAGGAAAAGTAATAGTAGTTAGTAGGGGACACATCAGAGATGGAAAAATGTCTGTTCTCATACTTGTGTTGCAAGGATTTTGCTTACTTTGTTTAGCCTGAACTTCAGGCTCCATGTTTCCTCTAAGATGACGATGAGAGTTGCTGTAGCCTGTGCAAGCTACACAACATCTTTGTAGAGAGCAAAGAGGGGTGTTAAACAGGAACTAGAACCAATTTCTGAGACTTAAAAAAGTGGTGTTGTCTGCAGAGGTTTTGGTGCTGCTTCTGCAGAGAGAGTGAGAGGAGTAAATCTTCCAAGAAAATAGCTCTTCGTCAATATATATTTATGTAATTATATCTTGTGCTTTTGTCTGAGGCTGTCCGAGAGTGTTATTTTCTGATAAGCACTATGTGTTAAAGTCTACCCTTCTGTTTTGTAAATATTTGTAAAAATTTTCCTGCAGAACTTCTGTATCATGATCTTTTCATTTGACAGCTTTTGAGTTGATCACGAAAACAATGAATTCCTGTGTATCCCGGAGCAGAAAGTTAATCTGAGGTTCAGGAGGGGGAAGAAATGGTATGACATTATGTTTTGCATTAGCCTTTTAACTTCCTCAATCTCATTAGACTAACATGCCTTCCAGTGTGGAGATCATGTGTTCAGTCAAGCTGCCTTAAAAATTTTCCTGCACAACATCTTTGTTGTCAGTAGGTGGCATTTAATCAAAATAGCAGCTTCCCAGAGGAACTTTCATATTTGATCCTTTTTTTTCTTCTGGGGAAAAAAAAATATTCTGTTTATTTGATCAAGATGTTTGGGTCTGACAGTTTCAAACAGGAACGTTTTCACTTTTGTTACAAACAAGTTTTTAAATACGTCTTCTTTTCTCTTGTGTTTTTAAAAGTTGATATTGTTTTACTAACTCGGGAATAATTTTGGTGGTATTTAGTTATGCACATGATCAAAAAAAAAGTGGTTTAAAATTATTTAGGGTATTTCTACAATTATATAGTCCAGTGATTTCCCCTCCCCACCACTGACTACTTTTAAAGGAGCCAAAAAAGATGAGCCAAGGAGGGGGGAGGGAGCTGTCAAGCAGCAGATTTACACTTGCTGTGTAAGGGTTCATAGGAAACTACTTCAGGATTGCACAGATTGGAAAAGGCTGAAAACCACTGCTCCAGTCTGACCTCTAAGATGCAGGCTAATGGATATACTTTGGTTTGTTCCTGTTTAAACAACAAAAGCATCAGAAAAAAATCTCATTTTGATTTACAGATTTTTGTTGACAGAGGGAATTTGTTCCAATTTCCAATGACACATTTTGAAATAGCAGAATTTCATGTAATAAATTATCCTTATCACCTAACACTGCTACTAGTAAACAAACCTTACGAGCTTCAAGGTGCAGGCTGGATGCTGGGAGGCACAGAGGATGGACGGGCTGCAGACTCGCCAGGGGAAGGAAATGGATTCCTTCCCTGAGACAAGTTAGGAGCTTGACACCAGCACTGACACTGCCAACTGCCCTGCCTTTTTATATCCCATCAGTCATGGTGCCAGAGTAGTCAGTGATGTAACCAGACCTCCTCATCCAGACTGAGAGTGCTCAGGTCCAAGGGGTGCTGGCAGGCAATAGGCAGAGAAGTGTTGCCTCACAGATAGGCTGTACATCTTTACCAGCTACTGGTCTTGTGCTTTCATCAGCATGAGCTCCATTTAATTTAAAGCTGAAGTTTAGTTATCTGTGCAGGTGTACAAATATGCAAGTTACCTTACGATCTGCATAGTGCGGCCATGCATCAGTACAGGCTGCCTCATTTTCCTCAGAGATGGTGGTGGTGCTGCCTGGGGGCAGCGGGCCCGGGCTGGGAGGCCGCCTCTCCAGGGCCCTGGCCCAGGTTGGGGCTGCCAGGCAGCACCGGCAGAAGCTGACTTCTACTTCCCAGATCCCCGGGGCTCTGCCCTCCAGGGAAAACCTGGCCAAAGAGGTGGGGTGGCTGTCCCTGCCGCCCCAGGCCTCCCTTTGTGTGTGTGTGTGCCAGGGGGAGAGGAGCTGAGCTGCTCAAGCTCTCAGTCCCGTGGCTTTTCACTTCATGGCCCGCTGCTTTCGCTTCTTTGGGAAGATTTGCTGAAGGAGCTGAACGCCTCCTTCATTGCAGATCTCAAGGTTTGCTGAGAAAACAGATGAGTGAAAACGATGGTTAAGCAGATGGTTTAAATTTTTGCATTGCCTTTCTCTGCTGAGTCTCTGTCAGCTTCTGTTCTGCCATTGAAAAGAGGGGAGGAAAATAAAACAGTGCTGCTTCCCTTTATGATGTTAAAGAAATGAAAAATGATTCCATGAACATTTTTAAATCAACTTTCTTTTTATCAAGTAAAAAGAAAGAAGATAGCTGGATTTTAGCAGGAAAGATGAAGAGTGGAAAAAACCCTGCAGCTAGCTCAACTTTTGGACACTTTGGAATGTTGAAAGGGACATGCATTTAACTGGCTTTTTTTCTAGATTGAGGGTTATGAATATGCAGCAGAAAAGTGTATTGTCTTAGCAAAATCAGCTGCATTTGATTTCTTATGTCTACAAGGAGAAAAACTTGCTGAACAGAAAAATACAGGCTTTTCGGCAAAGCTCCATCCCATTTGGGTTTGCAGTTGGGCTGAACTCTCAGCCTCTCGGGCAATGGCAACTGCACAGCAATTGCCAGAGGACATGTTTGCTCTTGGCGTAACCAGCCAGCCCATTCGGTGAATCTAATGCACCTCAAATGTACTGCGAGTTGGGTTTCAGGAGAAACCTGCAGTAGCTGACCTCCACAGCTTCAAGCTGGAGAAGTGCTGTGCTTCTAGCCACTCTGGACCACTAAGATAACTAAGATGCCTTGGTGGGGGTAGTATCATTACTACAAAGGCATGAAATGGGGTTTTTCCATTTGTGTGTGGAGGTTAGAGTGACAAAGAAGAGAGGCATTTAATAAGAATCAACATAAGGGACATTATTTGATGCTGTGAGACAGATGGACCTTGTAGTTATCTCCAGATCCTTGCCTCAGGAAGCCCACTATGTCCAGCTTAGGCAGGACATCTCATCTCCACTGGGCCGTGCATGATCTACTTAGAGTGCTGCCCCTAGAAGATGGCATTTTCCAGTTGCTGTTGGTAGAGCTAGCTCCTAGTGCCCTTTCCAGAAACCTTTAAACCAAGCTGAGGGTTCCTTTGAACTAGGCTCCCTGCACATAGATACAAATGCCAGTATGGGGAGACATACCTTTTTTTCCCCTGTGAGACTGGGGGAAAAAGGACGAAGAAAGGAAGGATTTTTCTCTCCATTTTTGTAGGTGCAAGAGGTTGTTAATATAAATGACCCAGACTGACAAAGAGCATTGTGGCATGTCTCCTACTAGATTAGCTATTAGCTTGTCTTTACCCCTGGAGTTATTTTTACTACAGATAATTTGGTTACAGCTGTTTTGCTCCAGTGAAGCAGAGCTTAAGTGGGAGGGCGTATTGAAACTGGACTTTCAGCCCCATCAGCAGCTCGTGCAGATGAAAAGGAGAAATGGTGCTTCCTCTGCTGCGTGGACTAGAAATCTACTAATGACCGTGTGGCTGCTTGAGTCCTGACAGCATCTAGTGAGGGGGACACCACTGGATAGGGAAGGGTCCTGGGAAATAAACCTCTCTGATCAAACAGCATGGAGGGGCTGCTGCAAATGACCCTTCTGTTTTGTGGCTTTAAATTGACACAAAAAGGGCAGAGGTGGAGCACATTTAGGCTTGTTTCTGAGTTAGGAAAGGGAAAACAATTATGTTCTCTCTGGATTGGTATTAATATTCTCTTGCATGTCTCTGTGTTTCTGCTACTCATCTCACCACTGTGGTTTTGGCTAGATTGCAACTGGGAAATTATTGGCTAATATGTGAATGACCTAAGGCAGAAAAGGAGTGGATGTGTCGGCACAGCCTTTCGCAGGCTGCGTGAGCTTGCTCGGGCTGTGCTCAGAGCTGCCCAGAGGCCTTGCAGCCATGTTGGTGTAGCCCTCAGCTCAGGCAGACCTGTGCGTGTCTCAGTGGCGTTCACTAAAGTGGCCAAATGCAACATTCACTGGAGCTGCCCTGGGTGCGAGGAGCTCAGAGCCTGACCTTGCATCTGCCTGGGATACATCCTGTAGATTATACTTAGTTTAGCTAATGCTTTCCAAAACCTGGTCAACTTAAGGCTACTGTCTGTACAGACTGGACTTGAGTATTTTCCTTGGGATCTAAGGTATATTTCTATTTGCAGCAGGGCTACAGAGCTGCTTAATTCCTGGTATAATCTGTAAAGGGATGAACTAAACTCATGCTTTGCTGCTGCTTCTATTGTTGATCTTTCTTTCAATAAATACATTTCCACAGTAAGGGATGGGAACAATCCTCCAGGACTGTTCTATGCCAGAAACATTGCTGCATTGAGAGAGGTCCCTGTGGTGTATAGCCAATTGCTGTCCTATTACTTAAATCTATCGAACAGTGAAATCAGTCCCTTCAAGACTTGCTGCTTCTACTTTCAGAAACATCAGGAATCTCCAGTCTGAATACTGCCCTAGCTTGTCTGGAAGAAAAAGTTAGTTTTCCTCCTGAATACTTTTTCAGCCATTTGAGTGAAGTAGATGTTAACAGAAACAGATGGCTTTAACCATCTAGGGTAAAATCCCCTCAGGTTTCAGTCACTGTAAGGCCATCATCTCAAGGTCACCATAAAATTCTCGGGGAGAAGCAGTTTAGGAAACACTTGAATTTCCTGTGTAAAAATGTTTAAACTCCACCTCCCCTTAAAAACCAATTATAAAGCCTTTCAGATGTGTTATTAGGGAGAACAAAAAAGCAACTAAACAACTGAGAAGTAGCTTTCTCCCAACCCCGTAGGTAATCTACACTCCTTTATGTTGTCAGTGAGCTTATAGTGCTTGTTTGCCTCTTGATCTGAGTAGCTGCCTTGACCATTTTAATAGAGAGGTCAAGGACTTAGCATTCACCTCAGCATTAAAATATATTTATTTTAAGGGTACTACATTTGAGGAAGGACTCCAACTGTTGCCTGTCTGTTGGGCACAGGTTGCACAGAGAGCATGGACTTTGTGGTGCTGTGTTCCTGTAGTAGTTTGTTAAACCTTAAATTTAAAAACAAAATGAAATAACATTCCTCCACACCCCACCCCACCTTTTCTTTGTGGATATTGTATGGGGGGAAATACCTGGTTACTCTCGACCCAGGGAGAAGCATGAAATATCTGCCAGGTTTGTGCATAAGTTGAATTGTTCTAAGTTGCTTTGGGAGCTTGGCGGGTCCTGAGCATGTGGTTCATTTGCTCTTCACTTCTGCTTTCCTCAGGAAATAAGTGCTGCAGCTAATCAGGTGATTCACAGTGGAAAGTTTAAAGAGCAGAGTGGGAGCTGCTGCATACACCAAGATGCCTAGTAGGACAGAAGCAGTAACGCTTATTTCTCTGCATGTGGTTATTGACTGCAACAGGAGCTGCTGAATCTAGGAAGCCAGGTATGTCAAGAGATTTGCTGTGAAAACATAAGGAACAGACTTGTTAACTGTTGAAGGAAACTGCAGTATTATATGCAACTGGTTTGTTGTGGTAGGATCATTTTGAAACAGCAAAGGTTTCAGTCGAAGTTCACCCTAAACTGCAGTACAAGGAGGGAAAAGGGTTAGCGGTTTGCTTGTATCCTTTAATCTAGCAATGATACCAGGATTGCAGATGTAAGGGGTATATCTGTTGCTGCTGCTCGTGGAGACTTGTTAGATTTGGTTTAACTGCATGTCCTTATCTAATGAGCTGTTGTTTTGAGGTGATCAGAATTGCCCTGGTCTTGTTCCTTTGAGTTTGTTACAACTATATTGTCTGTGACTGACCAGAAACATTCTGTTTGCTCTTGAGATGGGGACATCTCTTCCAGGAGGACCACATCTCAAAAGCAAGTATACCCAATATCTCTGCTTCTCTCTTGCCTGCAGTAGGGGTCAGAGTAGCAAGTCAGAGAAGAAACTGTTCCCAATTAGATATTTAGAAACTACTTTTTAAAACAGGAAAAATGAAGAGTGGGTACACGAGGGACAGCCTAAGTCAGTTTTATAGCTACTTTTGGATTGCATGGAGATGCTCTTCAAACAGAAATAAAGAGAAATGCAGTTAAGTGTTTGAAAATGAATTAATGATTTGTGAGGTTGTACTGCAGAAATGCCTTGTCCAACTTAGATGTACTCAAGAAGTAAAAGTATGCTTGGACAAATGAAGTGCTAGTGTAAATGATTGCAACTCCTTTGGTACTAATAGTGTCAAACCTTCTAGAAGCAAGCTGAAATGATACTTATATTGCTGAAAAAGTAGGGGCCGTGTCCTACTGAAATGAGACTCATTCTTTGAACAGTATTCAATCTTTCCCAAGCTGACAAGTGTTTTAAAACCCCTCTGTTATTTGTATTTTGTCAGCTATTTGTATTTCAAGGCACCAGCCAGGTTAGGCTCCTATTGCACATAGCGCTGTGCCAGAACGTAGGAAGAGAGAATATCTTCCCCATAGAATTTACAATTAAATGGACCTGGCAAGGATAGGTAGGATATTTAATTTTGCAGCATGTTTTAATTCATTGCAGTCCTTTTATTGGAGAAGATAAATAGAATGACATCAAAGCGTATAAGTTTTTGTGGGTTTTTTTAGATTTGCCTCATAAAATATGTCAAGTATGATCACTAGACATAGGGACTGATAGGTGTAGATAATTTAAGAAAGGCAGAGGCACCTCAGGGAGGAAGAACTGAGGTAATTAAGAGGGACAGAGGTAAGAGAGTAGTAGATGGACAGTGTCTGGCACAGTGTTCATTCTGAGCTACTGTCATCTCCTGTGAGCAGAGTGGTGCGAGCCACAAAGAGGGAGCTGGTGACTGAATTGGGAGAGAACTGGAATTTGTGAGGTAAGATCGTTCGTAAAAGAAACAAGTGATGCCTTCTGCTGCTTGGGTCTGTTATGGCATCAGACAGCTTTCCTGGGGAGGTAGTGGAATCCTTGTTATTAGCATTTAAAATGATTGACTGGCATGACTGTTTAATGAACAGATTTGTCTTCGCTGTCAAAGAAAGGAAAGGGGTATAATGAGGTACCACACAGTGGATTTTTGGGCTGCTGTGAGCCGTGTGTTTCTGATAGTCACCAGAATCCTGGCTTTTAATAGTCAAGAAAAGGCTATTAGGAGAAGGAATACTTAAGGCAGGTAGTCCTAGTACTAGGGGTCTGATGATGATGATGATGATGATGATTATTATTATTATTATTAGTTATTGTTATTGTTTAGTCTAATATGCCTCTTGTCGTCTGGACAGTTGGAGTAAATAAGGAGGCAAGCTCTAGTCCTCATTTTGCTTTCATGTACATTTGGAGATGAAAGATTTTCATGTAAGCTCAAATACCAGGCATTTTTTGCAGATACTTACCATAAAAAGTGGACCAAACTCTGAAATTTGGCATTAGACTTGATTGTGTTTTGGTCAACCATCTTGCTGTGAGGCCCTTCTCTGATGACAAATGATTTTAAATGTATAAGCAAACTTCCTGATCTTGGTGCAGATTGGGATTTTGTAGCTGTATGAGATCATTCTTTGGACTGCTGGGGGAGTTAATCCCAGATATATGTAATTAAAATGTAATTTTAAAAATCATGCTTGTTCAGCCAGTAAGCTTTTAGTACCAGCATTCTGCCTGTCCTTCTGCCAGCTTTGGTCAGGCCTTTCTTCCCTTTTGTCTTCCCAATCTGAAAAGGCGTAGCCATATTGCAGTGTGATTTCACTCAAGCTTCATTTGGACCAAAAGGGAAAATACATGAATAAGTTCCACTTCCTCTCTGTTACCTGACACTACTTTCTGAATGATAGCATCAGGTTTATTTGATATATTTTCACTTTCATGTCTTTTAAAATCTTTATAATTTAGACTTTACTTTTTGTATCATTGTGATATTTATAACTTATCAAAACTGAAATAAGATGTTAATTTGCACTTAGAATCAGGACAAAAGGTGGAATGTAGTAGAGAGCCAACATATAAGACCTTTTCAAAATATCTAAGCTATCCTTAATACCAAAGATACTTGAATGCTATACCCTGTCATATTGTGATCGGTCTAGAAGGATAATTGTCCTCCAACAGGAACAGAAAACACAAAGGATTTAGAAGTCTGAATGGATTTGTAGATGGAAGAAAAGGCTACTAAGAGCAGGAATATTTAAAGCAGATAGCACAAGTGGAGACAACAGACTAATACTAGTAGACTGATATTTAGTCTAATATACCTCTTGAAGTTTAGACAGAGTAAATAAGGAGGCAAATCATAATCCTCATTTTGCTTTCATGTACTTCTGGAGATTAAAGATTTCCATGTACACTCAAATGTCTTACATAGTCTGTTACAATTAGGTCTTCATTAAAGAAGTTGTGTGTGCATAGCTGGTTTTAATAGTCTCTGTGGAGAGAGGAAAAATTCTTCATTATGTAGATCCATAGAGTGAGAATTTTTTGTGTGACCACCCCTACTTGCCTTAGCTGTGGCATCTGCAAGAAAGGCCTGCTAAGTACCTTATGAATAGAAAGAGAGAAAATTGGTAATCGCATTTGCAGTGCCATTCAGTGCAGTGCAGTTCAAACAGTGACGTTGATTGGTCAGTCACCAACCCTCTGAGGCCAGCAAAAGCACTTCAGTTCACCTCTCCATGCCTCAGTTTCACCATCTGTAAAATGCCTCTGCAAAGGATTTTGGGCTTCTCTATGCAAATGACCAAGGTGAATGTAGGCACTGGGAGTGAGTTCCTTGCTACTTAGCATCGATTTAGGCTTAGCAGAATAGCTTCCAAGGTGAGAGATTTCCCTTAGGAAGAGAATGGTGCCATTTGGGATGTGAGAGCAGCCTCACTGAAAAAGTAACTCTGAACTAAGCTCACTGAAGCCCCTAGAACAGTACCCAGGCTTTCTTAACACACTGTACAGCTTCACAATGAGTCAAGTGGGCCAAAATCCCATACCAGGGTTAAGTATAACATATGACAAATGTAACTCCCACACAGTCATGAGGAACAGTCTTCCTGTTTACTCTGTGCAGACAGTCGTCACACTTTTTCTGCTCGCTGTGTTGTCTTAACACAGATTAGTAAAGAAAACAACAGCAGTGAAACACAAAATGTTGTTGAGGCAGGAAGTTCCAGATTGACAACCCTGGAGACTGATCAAAATCTCATAGCCCTCCATCTCCTAGCGAACAATGGAGTACGGGCTCTGGTAGAATAAGTTACCCTCTTCTGTAGTGTGATGGATCGACATTTGTATCCAAACATAGGTGTCTGCTGGGACCATGAGCTTGCTGCAGGTGCTGTGGTGCAGTGACAAGATAATGTCACCCTCTTCACCTCTGCAGTATGGAGCTACTGCCTGAGTGTGGAAATGAAACTGATTCATCTGGCTTGGAGTGGGCAGGATGCAAGCAGTAAGCAAGCTGCATAGCTGATGGATGGCAAAGGAAGAGAATCCCAAATATAGTATAAGTGTTGGCTCATAATTTCTAAACCAGACTCATAATAGTGTTTTTAAAAATGTTCTTTAAGGGGTGTATGTATTGGTAGTGCAGGAGACCTGACTCAGTTTTTTAGTTACATTTGCTTTTTGGCATTTTTATTGACAAGCTAGAATGGCAATGAAAGAGACACTAGAGAAGGAACCTATTTCCTAGAAATGGAAGTACATTGGTGTTTTACTTTGAAGGAGTGTAATGATGTGTTAAAGATTCTTCTAGGCTCTTAAAAGACAATGTATGTGGTGAGTAAAGTGATGAGCTACGTTCATCTTTGTGACAACTCCCCAGCTGTCTGCCCACACTATGGTAATTTCCGTGTGTCATATTTTGAGTAGTGAGATGATGTCCTAGACACCAATAAGCATACGGCTGATTTTGATGGAAACTGGAGAAGCCTGGCCTGATTTCCATTGGCGTAACCGTTGTCATTATGTAGGCTCTGGGTAGCAGGGTGAGCTCACAGAAGGCTATGGCAAAGGAGCAGGGTTGCTGTGGATTCAAGGCTCTGTCAGTGACCTCCTAGAAGACTATGGATGAAAACAGGGCTGGAAAGTATATGAGAGGTCTTGAGATGAGGGTACCAGAAAGATTCCTCTACCTATAGTGCAAGATGGACCCATTGTAGGTTCAATGTGGTGGAAATGAGTCTGCAAGAAACACCTTGCTCCTTCATTGAGGCATATCCATTTCAGTTTACAGGATCAGCAAAACAGGTAATGTTGTAGTGAAAATACCTACCTCTTGTACAGAGCTGTATATCTGCAGGGTAGAAGAGCTGAATGTTGCTGCCTGTTTGGGCCAGCACATCCATGTGGGGATTCTTTGGCTTTTCCACACATCTCCTGTTCCAGCCAGTGCTTCAACCCCACTCTAGGTGGGGAATGCATCAGAGATACGCAGCTTAGTTTAGCATCCATTCTCAATGAAATATGTAACCTGGCTCTTGGGTAGTGCTCTTCTGTTGCAGATCTGATGATGGTAATAGTTATGACTTGTTTTACAATTGGGGTAACTGAAGTATAGGGAGAGGATCTGGCTCAGTGGCAAAGCTGGGGCTGGAATCTGGATTTCCTGCATGGTTTACCGGTTTGTCCTGCCAAAGCCCAGATGAGTTGTGTAGCATGTGCACACGTGTCTCATGGGAGGGAGGTTGTTCATGCGATTGCAAGGTGGTAATGCTCTTGTACAGGAGCAGACTGCTTTGCCATCAGAATTGGAAAAGACTCGGTGGCTGCCAGCATTTCCATATTCCTAAACTCTCCAACTCCAATAGTTAAGACTGTCAGTGTCTAGGCAGGGACAGCTGACTGGTAAGAAATTATGCTAACTGTAAATAGCACAGGATCTTTAACTTCAGGTCTCATTTCAGCATGGAGAAAGCAGCTGAACTCACATGGCAGCTGGAGGATTCACCTGATAAAGCAGGACAACAAGAGCAAAGCCCTGATGATGGAGACAAAGCAGAAGTGTCGAGACAGCCTGCACACAGCAAGGACAAGCCACCCCAGAGCAATACCCTCCAGTGGGAGACTCTAGGCAGACAGTTTGTAGAGTATGAGCAGATGGCTCCGTTTCTTATCCCAGAGGAGCAACAGAGAAGGCTGCTGGACTTTCTTCCCCTCTTCTTAAAGGTTTGTTCTACTTGTTGCCTTTGGTGTGGATGCCAAAGATGTAAATTTAGAGTTTCTGTTGCTCTATCCATTCTGTCGTCACCCTTACTGCCAGTGGAGTTAATTGGAGCATGATCCCTTTGTCGAGGTGATAATTACTTTTATTCCATTGGGAGCCTAGCGAAACAGTTTGTTGTCCTCCTTTCATCTAACTAACCTGCTATCTTAGCATGAGAAAAGTACATGGGGGAGCACTGCATTACTTTCATGAATGACTAAATTCTATTCTTGGAGTCAAGGGATATGTTAATGAGACAGGCGTGTTTCAAAGTGAGTACTCTGTGAAGAGGTCACTTCATGTCTGCCTCATCTATTTTATTGGTTACTGGGGGGCTGAGCAGAGTTTCATTCTGGGAAAATGTGGTTGTGGCATGCAGCCAGCTAGGGGAAATGCAGGGTTACAGTCTCAAGATGGAATTTTTGGGTTAATGACAGTGCTGATGTCTAATTTTAGTGCTTGAGAGAGGAGTTGTGTTATAGATGGGGAAACTGTGGCATGAGGAAAGGAAGGTTGTACTGTGGGTGAGGGACACAGCTGAGAACTAGAACATTTTAGTTAGCAGGCTGTGTTACCCCATGCCCTAGAGCTTCCATCAGCCAACAATTTCTGGAATGGCCATATTGAAAGGTGAAACTGGAAGAGCTCTGTAATAAATGGGAGCCTTACGGATTGGTTTTGTTTGCTAGAGCGTGTGAAACGTACAGGAAACTGTTTGAGTGGACCATACAGTGGCAATGGCAGAGCTTATACGGAAAGGAGCAGAAAACCTGGCCTATCTTTAAATGTACTGTGGCCGTGTTGTAGTACAGAAGAATTGTTTTTCTTTTGAATTACCTTGGGTATTTATGGGTATGGAATTTGTGGTTTTACACTCTCTTGCTATGTAAATCCTTCAGAAAGAAAATAAAAGCTTCTTTTTGGTGAAACTCTATTTTAATGATGGCATATTTCAGCCATCTGTTCTTGTGAGATTTCAGTGTTCTTGAGTGGCCAAACTCAGATCCATCTGTTTCCTACCTAGCTGAGCTGGTTTTCTAAAAAAAGTCTGTGGGTAGGTGAGGAAAAGGAAAAAAAAGTTAATGACATGGTCACTCTGTTTATACAGAAGCATTGTGGGACATAAAAAGTTATACTCTTCAGTGAGAGGGACATTTTGAACTATGTGTGCAGAGAAATCACTGTACACAGGGCTATGAAATCTCTGATGTCCATGACAGTAAAGCAGGAATAACTTCCATATAGTAATAAATATTTCACTCAGCTGGATGGAGCATGAACCTGTGAAGCTTCTAAGTCCTGGTGCAGAGTGGGACTTTGAAATTCGTGTAGATGCTGGTGTCATTTAGCAGCATCGAAGCAGGTCTCTCATTGGTGTCAGTGTGATGCAAACAATTGAGTTGTTGGTAGGATCTGGTGATGCCTATGGTGGAGAGTTTGCTGTGTTTGAGTACAAGCTTGCCCTGGTCTAAGGCAGTGCGGACAAAATGAATGGAAGGGTCTGAAAAGGCAGTGAGTGGATAGCCTGGAGTCTCAGAAGCAACGTCCTTGTTTAATCTAAATGGCCCTACAGATATTTTATGATTACTGAACAAAGCTTTCGCTTTTCACCACTTCCTCTCAATTTCTGGATTTGTTTGTATAGAAGAGTGTCCCTCCTGGACCGAAGGCTATATTTGAGCATAAGAGCTGTTGCTCTGCATACGTGCCTGTCACCGGAAACAAATCCCTGTCACTCTGCATATGGCACTACATGTGCTGGAGCAGACTTGGCTCTCTTGGGAGCTCACCACCACTTTATCAGCTCACAAAAATTCTGGCTTTGCAAAGGGACAGCATTCCGTCTTCAGCCTTCAAAGAATGCTCTTCTAAGTCAGATCAGGACTGATAATCTGACAGTTTTCCGCAGAGGGCCACCTTCTTATTCCATGGATCTGCTTTTTAAATGGCTTGCTGAAAATTGCACTGTTCTTTTTCTGAGACAGCACAGCAACAAGATATAACCTTTTTGCTTGGAGCAAGAGTCATCTATTCTGCTTTTCCTACAGCTGTTTTCAGACTTCCTGTCTTCCTTCCTCTTGAAGCTTCACACAAAACATACATCCTTAATGCTTTAAGGGTATAAATTTAACCCAACAAAGACAGGCTTTGCTGTTGTCTCTCCAAAGTGCTCCCTCCCCCTCTTGTAAGCAATGTATTGCAGGCTTTTTGTGAAATTCTGCTGAGGTTTTCCTGCCTCAAATTTGCAATGAAATCGAAATTCTCAGATCTCAAGGTTTCTGAGTTCTGTTGCAGCTTTAGTTTTTGAATACCATATAGTGAACATGAAGTAAGCAAGTCTTGGTGAGATGAGTTTATACAGAACAACTTCAGATTTGCTGATAGTTAACTAAATATGAATGGCAAGAATGCCTTCCACGTGAAGGTTATTTTTTGGCACAAAACCTTCAAAGGACTGAGGAAGTTGTTACTGAACAAAGGTGACAAAAGCTATAAAATCTAGGTGGTTTAGGAATTAAAAATTGAACAGCAAAGCAGGAAATTGCGTGTTTATCATGATACGTGAGAAATAAACTTTAGTACCAGTGGGTCAAAGGACAGCTGTTCCCCAGGAGGCAAGCTCAGTATTTCTAAGGGACTGGCAATGTGCATATGCATACCCATCATGTGTTTCCCTTCCGTAGGGCTGAACTTCACATGTTTTAGGTTTGTAGAAGGGGATTTCCTAAATTGCAGTAATGCTTGCAAAGAGAGGATTTTAAATTCCTAAAGGATATTTTGGCTACAGAATATATTCAGAATGGACATGTGAATTTCTCATTAGCTTAACACTTGATTTTCTGCCCTAAGAGAGAGAGATTCTTCCCCTTCACTTTTCTTAGATGTATCAGTGGAACTTTGCAATGCTTTATAGGCATTTAGGTTCAGCTGTGTGGCTAGAGCATTTTGGCCTTGCATCATTGATTTAGGAGTACACTGTAGAGGATCTGGCCCTTTAGCTTTGAGTCATCATGTCCTTCCCCATATGACTTTTACTCCCTTCATGTACCAGCCTTCTGCTTTGTGCTAAGCCCCTGGGCTGGCTTGGGGAAATGCATCTCAGTTTGAGTTGCACATGTTACGAAGTTCTTACAGAAACTACCTTGCTTCCTCCTGTTTAACAGGGGACTCTGCATAACTCCTTTCACCTCTTGCTTTTCCTTTCCTTGTTTGATCACGCAGATGCCAGTACATCTCTCTCTTTTTATTGTAGAGTGCTTTAGCTCTTACTCAGTTGGTGGGAGAGAGAGGACACTAACCAGGAGCCACCTGGGGTGTGGAGGCTCATTACTCACTGATACTCCGTGAAATAGAAGGAAAAGGTGTAGGAGGAAAATGTTAGCTTGTGATTCAGGCCTAGGCTGGGAGTCATTTTAATGTATCTTCCCTCTTGGTGCCTCAGAAAGTATCAGAATGTTCTATTACACGGCTGGCTTTTGAGCTAGCATCTCTCTATGAAGCATGGAATAGGAAGGACAGATGGCAACAGCAGACACAAGGAACTTGTGGCAGAGTCTTAAACATGTAGAAACAGGCTTAAGGGGAAGAAAGAAAATCAGATTACATTGATATCGTATTATTTGTATTTCCTCTTAAGGCAGACATCCTGGAATGAAGTCAGGTTGATACTCTTCCAGATAGATCTTTTATATGCTCAATGATGAATATGGAACTGATTAGGTCTGTTCTTAAAGGACAGCATATTCTAGAGGTTGGTGTCTGACTCACAGATAGATCACCTATAAAATCAACTCAGAATATTAGTGGCCTGGTCTGTAGTGAGATGGACTAGCTAAATACTTGCACAATGGTAGCATTGCTAAGAACCTTTGATTACTGCTTTCTGCTGAGTATGGTCTGAACTGCTGAAATTTACCCTGCTCTTTCTGTTAGCAGAAGAGTGAGTATCACAAGTCCTTTCTGAAGTGTTCAGAGGGTGTTTGTCTTTGAGGCAGAGGGGCAGGAATCTATCACTGCTTTCTTCTGAAAAAGGTATAGCTTAATGACAAACATTGTATATTCTTAAGTGGCTGTGGGTTTTTTGTCATTGTGCTTGCCCAGCTTGCTTCTGTTCTTTACAGATCTTCCCTCACTTCTGCATCAGAAGTGGAGGGATCAATGGACCTCGCTCTGGCAACTGAGGGTCTCTGAAAATCATTTATGGTCAAAATCCGAAAAAACTAGCTTTTTTTTTTTTACTATCGTTGATTGATTTAAAATTAATTGATAGGCACACTGTGTGATTGCATTTCACTTTTGTAGCCCAGAAAAAAAGAGTTGGGTGTAGTTCTAGAGGTCAATGCAGTAAAATGAAGTAAAAAGTAGGTGCTTGCCTGATTGCCAACAGATGACTGGCACTTTGGGGAAAGAAATAGTTTGTCCACAAGCTGCCATCAGCAAAGAAAGAAAAAGTAATTGAAAGCAATGGTAGGGAAGGAAATAATGTTTGTAGAGCAGCTTCTTTCATGAAGAGTTGTACTGATTTCTTGGCAGACAGTATTATGGGGTGTCTGCTCCAAATTATTTTAAGAGAACAGATGTCTTAGTATTTTTGTTACCTTCCTTTCATCATCTGGCCTTACAGCTTGATTTTTCTGAGCTTTTGGAAGGAGGAGACTTGTAAAGAAAATTTTCAAGGTTGCTGGGGACAGAGGTGTCTCAGCCTGGTATTTAGAGGTGAATGCTGCACTATCACTAATGTATTTATGTGTGTAGCCTTGGACGTTCTATGTAAAAGTAATGGTGCCTGATTCTTGGAGGCCAGTTGGGTGCAATAGTATTAATCTACTGGAATATTTTTTATTCCTTTTGAATTTCTTTTCTCCCCAAAGACAAGGCTAAGAAATATTTGAAAAGGGATCTGTTTGTCAGAGCAGGGAATCATCAAGGCTTGCTGTTGTTCCTTTTTTCATTTTTGCATTGAATTGCTTGTACATTCTTGAACAAGTAATTTATAAACTTATTTATAAATTGTTTATAAACTTTTCTATAAATTTGTTTTCCTTGGCTAGCTATGCATTTAGGACTATATCTTCCTATTTACGGGTGTTTATTGTAACACAGGAAATGTTTAGAAATGCTGATCTGGTAAACATTGACTGTCATCATCTCAGCATTTTAGAAGTGCATCTTTTCCTATATTAGCACTGATCTGTACTCATGATGTAAGCTAGCTTGTAATGTTGTGAATTCCTCGCCAGGCACGGTTGTCACTCCAGACCTGGCAGCCTACATCTTAACCTCGTAGGCAGATAACTCATATTGCTGCAAAACCACATCTAGTGCCTTTTGGGCTAGAGTATTTCTGGTTTTTCAGCTCCTTTCCCCATGTTTTCCTTTATTTCCTTAGTTTGCAACAAAGATTATTTCTGTCCTGCAAGAAATGCTGATTTTATGAGCCTTACTTTCCTCCCAAAATAGAGCAGAATTGAAAGGCAGAAGCTTCATGAATGTATTAAAAAAAAAAAGCAACAAAACCCCTCCCACAACTCCAAACCAAAAACAACCCACCAAACCCATAAAAGATTTTGCTTGTATGTTTGTTCTGTGATTTTTATAAGTTTATTGACTTGAAAGAATAGTTCAGTTTCAGGTGAATCTTGGCCAGTATACTGCTACCTGGGAACAGCAGTCCTTTATTACCGTGGTTTCTTTTTGACAGATCTGTTGTAAATGCTCTATGAGAGCAGCAGTTCCAATCCCATTTCAGTCTCTAAATAGCTAAGACTGTGCAATGACTGACTGAACAGAGAAAATACAATATTTATTTTAAATTTTTATTGAATTGAAAACTCAGGTTTTGTTTATGACTAACTTCAATTTTGGGGAGACCAGTTTTTGGAGAAGAATATACTTTTACTGAAAAATTCTTGGACAACTGTAGCTGTAACCTCTTCAGGGTAGAGGGTGTTTATGTTGTATTTCAAAAGGGACTAGCATGCTTTTTGATACAAATAATTAGTGACACAGGGTCTATGACAAACATTTACATTGTTTTGATTGTATTCAATGGAGAAAATAATGTAAATGCTCTCTAGTGTGTGAATTACATGAATCAAAAGGTAGTTCCAAGTTGACTTCTGTATCTGTAGTGTCGGGCTCCTGCCTGTCTGGCAAATGCTGCTTAATGAACTACACTGGCTGGGGAGGGAAATTTGTAGAGGAATGTTAGCTTTATGTTTGTTTATTTATATTTATTAGTGCTTCTCAATGTACCAAAGACATGCTGTATCAGAAAGACTTAACAGTTACACTTGGATTTCAGGCCTGGGAACAGTCTGCTGGAGTAATCGTATTCCCCAACATTCAGCTGTTAGCCAGTGAGGTTTCCAAGCTTCTGACAAAAGAAATTAAGAGGAACCTCAATGGCAAACCTGCAGGTAATGATCCCATACCATATCCACTGGATCCACTTATTCTGGGAATGTGCTGTCATTCAGCTGTCCTCTGTGCTTACCGTGAGGGAAATAAAGGGAGAACAGGAAAATGCTAAGTGTAGCAAGCCAGGTCTTTTAGTAGGTGTGAGCTAGCACTGATTTTGGATGATTGCACTGAAGATCTGGCCTTGTATGCCATACTGAGCTTGATTTTCGAACTTTTGTAGCTGGAAATGTATAATATTGCAGCTAAGCAGCAGAAGAGTAGGTTACACACAATTCTTAGGAGCTTTCTTTAATAAGAAAAATACTGCTAGCCACACATAGCTTTCCTGGTGGCTGTTGTACTGGTCAGCTGGCAGACTTTATGAACTGAGCTGGTATTCCCAGTGAAGCTTGTCAGTTTGAAACATGTAGTTTACATGAACTGACCTGAGCCTGATGCTGGCTCAAAATCCTTTTATGTTCTTCTATTCACTTCATTGGACTCCTGCTACTGTAATTTTGTTAAATTTGGCAGATCTGTTAAGAAAGGATCAATGCAGCATTTTCATCTTTCATTAAGGAATTGAAGTTTAATGTTTTTGTGGTAACAGAGGAAGCTCGTCTGGCTTTGGAGCAATTGCTACAACAGAAAGGGGAAGCAGAGGATGGCCGTTTGCTCCTGAAATCAGTGTATCTGCTCTCACAGACTGACTTGGTAAGAGAAATGACTACAAAGGGGTTTTTTTGTTTTGTCTTGTTTTCTTTTTTTCCTTTTTATTTCAGAGAAGCTGGGTAACCACCCCAACAGTGGAACACCTAAGTCTCATAATGTTTGCATTATCCCCAGTGCTTTGTGATTCAGCATGCCCAGGGTATACAGTCAGGGTCAACACACCACCAGGTTTATAGTTCCGGCATTTCTAAAAGAGGGAAGTAAGTGCTCATGCTTTCAGATGCCCTTTTTGTTTTGATCATCAGGCAGCTGTTTTTTCCTGTGTTCCTCTCATTTTTTTTCCATTGTGTATCACTGCTCTTCAACCTTTCTTTGTCACTCCAGCTTACATATCAAAAACATGACTGGTAAGGATCTAGCTGTCTGGTAATGCAGTGGTTGAATTTTACATCCTGATAGCCTCTCACTTTGAAGCATTTCAAAGCATGTCACAAAATCTACTTGTACAGCCATCCTGAATGTAGACTGGCATCAGCAGTACAGCCTGCTGATGGTCATCAGAGGTGCATTTATCCCTGACATTGAGTTGAGCACTTTGTCTCATCCTTATTCAGATACATGAAAATAAAATCTGTCAGCTTCTAGTGGACATGTTTTGTGTCATAAGGAGCTCTATAAAATTATATGTAGTTAATCACAGCATGAAGTTCCTGATGAGGTTTGTGTTTTACACAGATTTAAGATATTGGTGTTTTTTGTAGCACGCACACTCACAAAACTTTGTATCACAAACCTCACTCTTCTGTTTAATTTGCTCCTGATTTTTGTTTTGATTATTACATGCCAAGCAGGCACACTGGGACTTCTCTGTAAGTTGTACAGAGCCATAGTGAAGATGGGAAGAAACTAAGTGTTGAGAACCATTGTGGAGAAACAGTCTCTTGCATTTATAAAAGCTATAATTAGAAGTGTGTGTGCAGTTATTCCATATGTTACAAAAGCAAAGGCGTTATAGCTAAATTGCTGCTATGCTGGGTCAAGGTGGGAATGGAGAATTCATGCTTTTTAACATATCAGGCCTCTATAGCTGCAGGATGTCCTGTGAACTAAGGATCAAGAGGGCACTGCCTGCCCCTGGACATCCTGCCATTTTAGCTGCTACTTCGTTTGCAGGTTGTATGCTTTATTGACTGTAGGTCTCCTTATGCAGGACATAGTAAGTAACTCTGTCAAAGCTGTAATTCAGCTGGAGTGGGAAGTCCTGGGAACAGCTATGGCAACACACAGTCGGTGTGTTTACTTCTTCCAAGTGGATTTGTACAGCCATGCTATATGATCGCCACATTTGTGTGTTCTAGAGCACTTGTAAGGATAAAATGCTCAACTACCTCTTTCATCTGCTATGAGTATAATCAGTAGAAACACAAGCAAACTGTGGTCAACTTCTGGAGGGGCTGATTTTTATTTTCCTTACTTAGAGAACTATGTGCAACATCGTTGGATCTGGCCTTCCAGCTGCTCTGATGCAGTGCCTGTACCTTTTCTTTACTTTTCCTCTGAAGAAAATCAGTGATGATGGAGAGACAAGTGAGGATGACGCTCAAACTCAGGAAATGCTTGTTAAGGTGAGATGTGCCTCTGGGAGTTCATTTGCCCTGAGCACTCTGATGTTCACTTAGGCTTTTAGCTGGTGATTGATTCAAACTGTCAAAAAAAGGATTAAATTTGAACTGAAAACCATTGAACAAGCATCAGGAGCAGTATAAAACAAACTGACATGATTCCACCATATCTCTTATTTTTTTGTTAAACAAAACAACATGACTTTGTAAGTGGGAAAAAAATCCATTGAGTATATCCTACTGGTAGTTTTACTTGTTCATTTCACTGCATGCTTTCTCCTGGCATTAGTATTAAACTATAATCTGCACACACACACCCCGGATTTTTCTTCATCTCCTAGATATTTTGTAGACATGTTTATTATAGCTGATGTTTGTTTGCTTTTCAGATAATGCTTAACATGTACAGAGAGGAACAAGGTGTAGAGGAACTTCTGGCAGCTGATAAGCTTCAGTCATTAATTATAGCAACTGCTTCCCTCTGGGACCAGTGTAGCCACTCTTGGAAAGTACCTACAGGCCGTGTGCTGAGAACAATTTCAAAGGCTCAGACCAAAAACAGCATTGTGTACCTACAAGGTTTGGTTTAGTAATTTTGCTTCTCCTTTCCTCATAGCTCCACTGAGAATGAATTCTCAAGAAGACTCTCCCTGGGATAGATTTTTATCTCTGCATCATCTGGTAGTGAGTCAAGTGCAAAGCATGGGCTCTTGGCTTTCTAGACAGGAGCTTTATTTAGTACTGATAGCCATCTGGAAACTGAAGTTTTTTTCTACACAAAAAACAAGATTACAGGCAAGAGTCAATCCCACCTGATCACGCTAATTTAGGCAAGGACAAAATGTATTATGGGTTTTTTTGTTATGTGACTCAATGTGTGAGCCTAAGGCTCATGCACACTCTAAATACAAGGCTGAGGGCACTGCCAGAGGAACAGTATCTTTTGGAACAACATCATGATTGGTTGAATTACATCCTCATTTCTTCTAGGTATTAGAGTAAGCTTTTTTTTTTATTATTAAGAAGTGCAAAGCCCATGAGTCTCAATTTCTCAGAAGGAAAAAAATAGTTTTATAATCCACACTTTACTATCAGTATTCCTTGTCATAGAGTAATAGCATATAGGTATTTTTATTTTTTTTAAATAAAAATTTGTCTTCCTGGGTGAGCTTGAGAGACTGAGGAATAATAGTTCTAAGAGTACTGAACTGTTTAGACATTTTGAGGCTGTCCTGGAAGGACTGGCCATCAGGTTAGACAAGAAAGACTAGGCTTCATTGCTTAGAGCAAGATGTGTATACCCCATTACATATGCCTCATTGAGCAAAGAATTAATCTCTGCACAGAATGCGTGATTGACTTAGTACAAGACAAATATGTCAGCCTCTGCTTACCTTGGATTCACTGTATATGAATTTTTGTGAGTGGGTGGGTTGAAAGTTATACTGCTGAGACTGAATCATCTTCTGGGGTTAAGCGAAGAAATGCATACATACTTTAAAACCAGAAATATTCTTCATGTAGCCTCTGAGATGGGTGTGATGTTCATATATCCTCTTGTCTTTTCTTTCTAGAAAATAGTTAACTGACTCCTATTTGACTGGGAAATAACTTTTAATAGGAACTTGTTCTGTTTTTGTTAGTAATTTTGAACTTGTTTGACAGTCTGTTCTTAAATACCTGCTATATTGTTTTTTCCCTCAGCTGTGGACTGCATTAAAATAGCTATTCAGAATCTCTTTAAACTGGCTGATACCATACCTGCTTGTGATGTGTGTGAAGCTGCTAGTATTGTCTTGTGCTTTGTGAAAGATTCCTATCCCATATCATCAGCTTTATTAACAGAGTTTGAAAATAATGATGGCTACCAACTCCTGCTAAAAATTTTACTCAGGTAAGTAGCAAGGTTTTTAGTAGGCTTCTAGAGGATGGTAAAACTTAATTTTCAGAATGCATGGTGGTCTGTTTTAAAATATGAATCATGTAGGTAATCCTGTGTGGATGCAAAGCCAGTAATAAAGACCCTGATACTGGGTCTTTCATTGCTGTTTCAGGAAGGGAAGCAGTACTTAACTTCGACTGAAACCATAACAGAAATTAACAGTAGAAGTTAGTCTACAGGTGGGATAGGGACTTACCAAACACAAGACAAATATTCTTCATCATTTAGTATTAGAGGAGATGTACGTCAGAGACATTTGTCTCAGTTAAGGTGAACTCTTGATCCAGGAATGCAGTCAGCTAGGGAGGGAAAGCTGATCTCCTTGCTGTGCAGAAAAAAAACAACCAACCAAAAAAACCCACCCAAACTTATATCTGAAATGGTTACATTCTTCAGAACTGAGATGAATATGAACATATCAGCACAAATACCCATTAGTTATCCTAATCAAAAGTACAAAGTAGAATCTTTTACTCTCCTTGTCTCCTTGCATTGTCTGACCAGGCTCTGAGTTTCCTATATCAAAACAGTACATTATACCACTTCCCCAGAAGCACTTAGGAACTTTGTTCTGGTTTTCTTTAATATCATATGAAGAGAGCATTTCCAGTTCTTCTGAATCTATTGTTGCTTCCATTCTGGCTTTGCCTTTTCTTGTACTTCTCCAACACATGCAAGAACTTTGGTCCCTGACCAGTATGTTAGACTGAGGGGGATGTATTTTGTAATTTGGATCTAGAGGATTGTAATTTGAAACATGAATCCAAAGATATCCGTAGGTGAGTATGATTTCTGATGATTTTTTGAATGGCATAAAATTATTAACCTACAATTGGAAAAAGTTTTGTCTTTTTCTGGCAGTGTTTTCTTTAGTTACCATAGATTGTCTAGCTTTCCCTTATTATTATGTTGAAATGTATATTTCTGATGAAATTCTAACCATATAAGGGCAGAAATACCAGATCTTTATCAGTAAGGGCTATGACTGTCCCTGTCCTTTTTAACTGATGTAACTAGGCTGGAGACCCAGAAATAGCACACAGGTGCTCAGGGCTTCAGATTAGTCTCCCTTCCTGGCAGAAAGGGGTAGACAGAGAACTTTTTTCCTGAATGTTTTCTGTGACCAGGTTGCCTCTTCTCTGATGTATGTAATTTTTTTTTCAGGTAAAAAGAATCTTGCTGATCGCATTCTTCCCCACCAAAATGATGGATACTGGCATTTACCCTGGCCCCCTTTTTTTTTTTTTTCTTATTTAGATTAAAACAGAACATATTCTGTTTTCTTCTGAGATTTTCCTAACTTCCGGTGTCAGTCTATTGCTCTTCCACTAACGCACTCCCAGATGCTACAGTTTTACTGAAGAATTGACCCCTCTAAGCAGTACAGAATAGGACAACATATAAGCAGCTCTCTGCCCTTTGACAGACTCTCACTTCAGTCCAAACTATGGCAAATCTGGGGTTACAGTTCAAACTATTTCTGTACTTAGAAGAGACATGCCATCTTCACGTCTGATTCACAAAGCTCAGGCAATACTTTTCCCTTCCTAAGGACTGAGAATTTTCTGTTATTTATCTCAGTTAGCAAGTCCCTTGCCAACCATATGCCTGCCTTTTAATGTGAAGTATCTGTTTTAATTTTTTGATCTCTCATAAAATTTAAATTTTTACTCCCCAAAACAGGCATTCTTTTGGAGAGAATTACTCTCTTTTTAAAGTACATGTAATGAGACTAAATTCCAACATTTATCTTTCTTTTCTTCAGAGGACTCTTACAGTATTACTTCAGTTTTCTTCTTCATTTTGTAAGTTTTGTTCTGATTCAGAATGTGTCACCATGGTGTGGAGTTACTGTTTGTAAGATGGTTAAACAAGTCACAGAAATAAGACAGAAAGATGGTAAAATAGACTGAGGAGGAGAGGGGAGTAAAATGGGTAGCTCCTGTGTCCTCACTACCTGGTGACATATCCAAAATATTTGTATTACTAAGGCATGAACATATGACTGTCCCAAATTTTATTCCTAGATGTGAGGGGTTGCAGCAAAATGAAGGAGACCCCTATCTGGATGAGATCTTGGACATGCTGACTTGCCTTACAACCTGTGGAAAAACTGAACTGAAAGTTTCTGGCAATATTGTACACCCACAATTACCGCATTTTGATTTTGAACGGACACGGTCTTCTGGTACAGTATATATATATATATCTCTATGTAGGTGGGTCATAGAAAAATGAAGCTCTATTCATTACATGTCTTAAGATGGAGGAAAGAGTATGAGATGGCATCTTCTGATCTATGTGCTTAACGCTTCTGGAGCCTGAATGCTACCTATGTCAAACTGAACTGACCGTGTCAGCTGTAGGTGTGATCTGAGGTTGAGAACATGTCTCCCAATCATATCCCTCATGTCTGTGACTCCTATTTCCACTCTCAGACATGATTTAACATTACAGTTGTGGTGCTTGCAGTCTTAAGTAGCATTGATGTAAAAATGATCGCACCTGGTTTTATCCCACAGGAATGACAGTGAAAAACCTTCAGGCTTTTCAGGTGTTGCAGTCCATTTTCCAGAAAAGTAATGATCAGCACCTGTGTGGAAGAATCTTGGAAGCAATTGGTACCATATGGGCCTGGGACACAGTGAACTTCTTTCTTCTGGAATGGACACTACAACCTATCAACCAGTTTACTGACATAATCCATTTCAAACCACACCCAGTCCAAGTCCAGTTCTTCAGACTGGTGGAGTCCATAGTGCTGGATGTGTCCTATGTTCCCCATGAAATTTTGAAGAAGGTTCAGTATTTGATAAAGGAAAACATAGTGCCATTCTGCACCTTAACGGCTCTCCGATGCCTTCTCAGCATGACCAAGAAGGATCTGTTATTCAGTGACATATTCCGTGACTCTGGGCTCTTAGGCCTACTGTTGGCACTTTTGAGGAAGCAAGCCAAAATCCTGAGGAAGTCAGGTACAACTTAGTGTCGTTCACAATGACTGTTGAAGTTGGCAGATCAATAATGAATCTTTTTTCTACAATCCGTTCATAAATTTTATACACTGAATAGCTAGATTTTGTCTGCAAGTCAACTAGCCTAAGTTTATGACATACTAAGCTGGATCCTTTCTGAAATCTTAGCTGTTTATTGTTCTCTTCACTAGCCTAAACAGATCTGGGCTATTCTTCACCAGTGTATGATGAATTATTCTGGAGAATACCATTCAGCCCACACTTTTGAACAGGTTTCAATTTGGGGTTCTCTAGGATGCTAGCTTAAGAGTAGAGGAAGAAAGAGTTTTCCACAGTACTTAGTTCCTCTGAAAATAACAATCCTGAGGACTGATGATAGAAAGCAGTTTCTTGAATTTTGGCCATATATTACCCACAATTACTACCACCCATTGTTGTCTGATATAGTTATCTCTTATTACGAGAACAGGAAGGTAATAGTTCTGGTGTGGTAACTGTGGGGTACAGCTGTCTTAGGGGACAGACTCACATATTTAAAAGTTTATAACTGCTATTTTAAAGAAAGAAAAATGCATGATAACATTTTCTGTGCTGTATGAATTGGGAAATGCTTTACATTTCAGTGCAACAGTAGTTCAGTAAAGGAAGTGGAACCCAAAGTAGTAGGTATAACTTCTGATGCAGCAAGCACAATTGAATTATTTATACACATTTATTCCAAGCAACAGAAGGAATATGAATTGCAACAGAAGTTCTGGAGTGCAGACATCCATTACCTGCAAGGACACTTAGATTTGCCTTCTTGATATCAGAGAACTAGAGATTTGTACAAGAGTACTTAGATAAGGATTGTCAAGATAAATACCAAGGTTCTTGAAAACTTACCTTCTGGTTATAAGCTGGTGCATAGGGGCTTTCTTCTGTCTTTGCATTAATTTCACTGTGGTAGATCATTTGGTGATCTCAATTTTATAGAATGAGTGATTGAATGGCTATGTAATTTGTAAATTTAGACACACAGATGAAGAGGCACAGGTGGGAAGACACTATGAAGTGCTCACTACTTCCCTCTTTGGTTTGCAGAAATTTAGCCTGCAAGCTTCAAGACTTCTAGATCTAAAAATAACCTACCTTACACTGTCTGATCCTGGAAATGTTTGCTTTTGAACCTGCAGGGGGGTTCTGCTCTTCACTTTTAGTTTAGGTATTTAAGTACTACCTGTTGCTATAATATTTTATGACTTCATAGCTCATAATCTGTAATGTTCTTTTATTTGTGTATGGTCCTACCCTACCAGGTATAACTGAACAGGTAACTCCACATCAGTTGGGAAGTGGAAACACCACTATTACCAGTATTGCTTATAGTTATGCAGGAGATACGGGCTGCAAAGCGTAGAATCAGACCTGTGTTTCCCAATCCCAGACTAGACTCTGATGAACAGACAATGCCCTGTCTGTATTTTGTTGCTCATTTTATGGTTTAAGTAGCCTGTAAGTAATATTTAAGAGAAAACTAGAATTTGCAGGAGACTGGTTTTCCTTTTTGGTTTAATATATTTTAGCTACAGTTAACTATGTCTTGTATAAATTATATTACGAATTTTAATATACTGACAGCTGGAACCCATCTGCCTGGTCTGGAAGAAGGCACTGAAAAGGAATTAAATGCTGTGATGCTGAAGATGGTGGCTGCCCTTACAGTGGGGTCTGTGAGGAACACTGGTAAGATACGACATATGACTGCATTGACTTTGTGATATTTGGTGGTAAGTAGCCATGGTGCTTCTTAAGGAGCACCAACAGATTTTCTGACTTTTGTGCTTCAGTGAAAAGTGGACGACAAAAGCTAGAAGTCTAGAGATAACAGTGTTACACCAGGAAAAAATGTGGCAAAGATATTCTCATCCTGCATAATGAGCCGTATCCCAGCAGTCACCCTGCTTGCGTCATCCATGTGGATACTCCTAAAGTGTTTACATAGAAAACACAAACTTACCTTGTGGAAAACAAAACTGTGTGTGTGAGTTTTGTGTGTTTTGTTCATACAGATTTTCTTCCATGGTATCTATTATATGAAATCTTGATGGGATCAGACTCATGCTAAGTAGCACTCATACATTTAGTATTGGCATACCTGAAAGGTGTATGTGTGGGGAATCTTGTGCAACGTAGTAATACAGAAGTGAACTCTTCTGAATACTGGAATCCACTCACTTATTTCATTCTTGAATCCTAGAATCATCATGTTTGCAGCATCTTACACGGTGCAAATATATTGTCACCAACTATCAAACAGTCCCCTTCATAAACTAAAGAGATGCTTAAGCTGAAAACTGATAAGGCATCTTTTCCTTTTCATTCATTGTTATATTGGGAAGCTGTCATCTCTGATGATTAGAAACTGTGGCATCCAGTCATTTTATCCCTAGTTGTTCTTGTTCCATTCATTTTGTATCACCTTTAGCTTAATGAGCTCTTCTTGCCTCTCCTGCTGTATTTGGAGAAATGTGGCACTTCAACATTGAAAATCTGCCTGTGAATACTACAAGTAAAAGTAGTTGAAGTAATAAACGATACCATATTTGTCCCCAGTTGTTCTGAAAGACTATGGAATGGTGCCATATATCAAGATATTTTTGGATGATGAGTGCTATAGGAGTGCTACTCTCAGCATCTTGGAGCAGCTATCAGTCATCAACTATGAAGAATATATGAGCATTATTATTGGGGCCCTCTGTTCTTCTACTCAAGGGGAACTACATCTGAAACTAGATCTGCTGAAGGTAATTAATGTGGCTTCCCACTTGGTTGTTTTTCTCTTGGAAACTCTTTGGCTTGTGGCAAATTGTTCTTAATCTCACCCCTAGCACTGTTTTTTTCTAAGAAGGTACATGCAGAAGAAAAAAGAGCCATGGGCCAGTTTTTGGTTCTGGTAAATTGGGCACTTTGATTTTTAGCAATGTGTGTACAGTCAACACCTTCACTCAGTATCAGATTGTGAAGTATTTTGAAGACTTAAATAGTAATGCAGGGCAGAGAAATTAAAACGGTAAAGGTCACAGTTGTGTGAGCAGTTCTATGTAATGTGACAGAGAAAGGAAAGAAAAATGTGAAGGAAGTGGAGGAGATGTGGAGGGAGGATGTGAGAAAAGATAAAGGGGTAAGATTGGAAGGGACAGGGTAGGCGTGAGATGAACAGCTTGATTCTGATAATTTTCACAAGGTTGAAATTTTGCTGTCCTTAATTTTGTCATCTCTTGCATACACTAGTGTCATGGAAAAAGAGACATGAGATGATGGAAAGTAGGAGTCTTATGAATGTTTAGAGGAAGAAATTGGAACTATTCATAGCCTCTATTGTGTTTATAGAGGGTCTGATCCATGAGCAATGAAGCAGCGGAAAGAATCAGGGTGCTTTATTTTGGTTTAGATCATAGGCATCAAATTGAAAAGCAGCAATGTTGTGAGCACTGATTTAAAGTTTCATTCTACCTTCTTTACTAAGTGTGAACTGAATTCACCTTTCAGCAGCTGCTTCTGTGATAAAAGAATCATGTTACTTTAAAAAAACCAAAAATGTGACAAAGTTTATAGCTTTGATTTGAAACAGTAAACTTTAACAATATTTGTGGAAAAGTTGAGTAGGGTGTCCAAACTAATATGAAAATAAATGCAGCTTCAGTGTCTAATTTTGACAAATGATAACTGTATTAAAGCATAATGTAAGCAAATGAATTTATTATCTACATCCACTGGGACTGTGATTGTGTTACACACAAATTCAGATTGATTTGCTAATATATATTTAGCTGTTAAAGCCTGAGCCCAAATGCAATTAGCACTGCCGTATTCCAGCGTGGCACGTGGACAATTATGAGGAATAACAAATAATGGAATGTGAAATAAATTCTGTTAACGTTAACTGAGTTAGGGGGTTTCCAGCAGACATCAGTTTCATAGATTCAAGACAGAGGAATACTAACTCATAGGCGATTAAATTCTAACTGAGTTAGATCTGGAGGAAATGTGGTTACTGTTGACCTTCTCTGAAATGTGTTAAAGCCATCCTGATAACTTCAACTCTCAGTTATTAAATTTACTCCCTGTTCAGAAGTCTCTGCCTGGTTTGATACATTATCATACAGAATTGAATGACAGTAATAGAGTTCCCCCTCCCCCTCCAGTTCTGGCAACCCTTTCTCACAGTCCTAGATCCTGTTACAGGGAGATATATTCATGTTAGAAACTGTTCCTCTTCAGCAGGTTTTGAAGTGAACCTCTTTCATTGGATATCTGTTGGGAAACTTTATATGTAAAATTAGCCCTTTCCAACGTGAAAAGGTACAGCCTCAAATCTGAAAGATCCCTGGTGCCTGAAAAAGCATCATATTTACAAAATGAATTGTGCAACATCCCAAAAATGGATTACATTGAAATACAATAGACTGTTTCCTTGCAAGTTCTTTTTTCTCACTGATTTTACTTCTACCACTACAACTCTTAATAACTTTTCTAGATTTGTTTTAAAATGGCAAGCCCACGGCATTCAAAATTTACAAGTGATATAGGTTGGTTTTTATGCACATGTAATATTGTCAAGTGGCATTCACTTATAACCTGCTTTAACCCATTGAAGTTAGGTGAAATCTAATGACTTTGTTATCTTCGGATCTGACTCTTTATGGCTTTTTTCCTCCAAAGTGTTGTGCAAACTTTAAAAATACCTCTGCTGAGAAAGGGAATTATTATTGTCTTTCTTAATGAGGAGAGCCTGCTGCTTGCAGTATTCTTTGGGCCATCCTGTGTTGCTGCTTTTTTGGAAAGGGTCTGCTCACTCATATGAGCAAAAGTCTAGTGTGGCTCCTCATGTGTATTCAGGGCTATAGGAAGACTTGCCTATAGAGAGAGCTGCACCTTCTTCTCAGTTTCTATATGCGGTTATTTACAATTGAATCTTTGCTTTCATTTATTAAAGGTGAAGGCAGATTTCTTGAGAGAGCCTGAGAAGGCTGCAGAAAAAATAGCTAAAAGTCTGAAACTACCTCTGGCCAAACTGACTAGAATACGTAATTCAGGAAATTTGATTTCTTTGCTTATACCTGTGAGCACTATTCCCTACCTGTCAGGCTGACTCCGTGGATTACTCCTGAGGGTGCATTCAAATCTTGGTTGTTTAACTCATTGGGTGTATTGGGGAAGGGAGGAGGAAAAAAGTCATGCAGTGGTGACCTTTATTTTGACCAATTTATTTTTTTTTTCTTCAAAGAGTGAAATTTCAGTGAAAGAATTTTGGTACAAACTTGGAATTTTAAAATATTCTAAAGCTTCTTTGTCCCTTGGTTTAAGTGCTTCATTTGTCTCCTTTCTTCCCAATGTTTGTAGTCACTCCTGAGAATACTGGAGAGTCCCAAGAGCCATTCAGCTTTCAGAACCTGCAGTGGATTCAATGGACTCCTGTCCCTTCTCTCAGACATGGAAGGTGCACTGCAGGACCCTCCATCTGGGCTGTGGGCAGCAGTGGGACAGAATTGCATACTGGAGCTTGTTTTCTACACACTCCAGGGGATAACAGCAGCCCTGCACCTGGACCCTGTCAACAGCAACTTCTTCCAGAGGAACGGTCTCTTTGAAAAGATGGCAGAGGACCTCGGGTCACTTGGATGCTTCTGGACACAAGCAGAATGGCAAATCTCTCTAAGCCTTGAGAAGACAAGGACGTTTGGAGAATTCTTGGATGCAGCTTTCTGCTCTTCAGAACCTTTCCCAATGTGGCTGAAGAACTGCATATGGATTCTGAATTTTCTTGATCACATGGTCAAAGGAACTCTCCATCTGGAGAGCTACTTCAAGGAGAGAAAACCAGAGATGGGAGAGGCATCAAAAGATGATCAGGAAGGACCCCAAGCTCAAGAAGAGCATCCTGTTACTTTCAAAAGACCAGGCAACAAATTACCTACATCTGCCCACAGGCTATGGGGAAACCCTGAAGAGAAGTAAGTCTTTATTACTACAGGAAATACAATAGTAAGACTGGTATCTGCATTTTATATGGTAGTAAAATGAGATAAGGTGTGACATAACCTGCCCAAAACAAACAGATCAGTGCCATAGTCCCAACTCCCAGGTGTCCAGACAGCAGAAATCACCTCTTTTTGAAAGGTAGATGATGGTAAACATTGGGGCACAAGTGTTCAGTGGAGCAGTGGGACACACAACCCTGAGAATTGCAGAGTTTGTGCTGAAGGTTCTGACACATGCAATGTGGGAGCAGGACTGAGCTCTAAGGAAAGGGTTGCTGGGACTGGAAGCTTGTGTTCAGTCTCTGCTTGAATCTGCCCCAATCAATTTTGACTTTTTCAGTGATGTGGAAAATTGTTTCCAGTCACCTGATACATTAAAAATAAGAGCTATTTTAAATTATTTTAAATGCTTCCCCATGCATGTGTGTCCAGACACATGTGTACAGACACACACACTGTCACTCATTTACTCGTACAGCTGAAATAGAGAAAATTGGAAAAGGAATAGTAATGCTGCCTGCTTCATATAATGAAGGATTATATTGAAATATATATCCTTTGCAGGAAGGAAAAACTACACCAGAAATCAAAATAGCTGTCAGCCGTGAATCAATTCTGAATAACTTGCATTTTGTAACTTGTGAGATCTTCTGCCCCTTCATGTGTCTGTAGCTTTATCCTGGATCTCTCAGTCCTTTTCTCAAAAATGTTTCTGGTTGGAGTTATGCTTAAAAAGCTTAGGTTTATAACTGTGAGATTCCTTCAGGCCTTAGGTTATTCCACAGTTGTCTTCCAGGTTTAAAGACCAAGTCATTAGCTCTGCCACGTGTAGCTAGCAGTCACTGAAGTCAGCAGAACTTTTGTTCCCTGAGTACTAAGGCAGGCTGAGTAAGTATTTCTGGTCATATTTGTACTTGTTTGAAGCAACTGGAAAAACCTGCAGTAGATTTCTTTGCTTCTTCTGCAACTGATTTTAAAATAGTTGTGGAGATGTTTGCTCCCTATTACCACTCTTTGAATTACACTGGAAGCTTCTGGTTGGATACTCAGTGCTGGGGAGAGGACTTGGTGGCTCAGGAGGAATGAATACTCTTTTCAAAGTAGATCTTTCTGGCCCCATTTGGGAGAACGTGGGTCAATGTACAGAGAGTGTATGGATGGTGGTGGTTGTGAGAAGTCCATAGCCTGTAGCTTAAGTGTTTGTATAAAGGAGGCTCAGGGAAGATATTGAAGAAAGAGTGTATCAGTGGCAGTGCTGGGAAGGGTATGGCTCTGTCTTCTGCTTGTCTTCCTGAAGTTACTAGATCTGAAACAAAGCAAGGTTTCCTAGGTGCTTGTGTTGTTTTGCCTGCTGAGCTGTGAGGCTGTGCAGTAACTGAATGAATACCACTTGTGGAGAAATTAATCATGTAAATTGGATTCCATTCAGTTCAGTGTCCGGTTTGGGACAGTTTGGCTTTGCTTCTGGGATGTGAAGGCACAACAGGAAGCCAGAGATGGCTGGAGAGTGTCCAGGACAAGTGTATGTGAACACAGCAGAGGAATGTGTATGGGCAAGCTATCAATCTTCAGGCCACACAGCCTGTATCCTTTTCTAGCAGTAAATTTTCTGAAAATAAGAAATCAAGTTGTCAGAGTCCCTGCAAGCCTGTGGTTTCCCTGATGCCACTTCCTCTTAGCTATACTCCACGCTTACACTTCCTCCTGAAGAAGGCTTCAGCCTTGGGCTATGCAACTTGAAAGGAGGAACTTGAGTGCCCTCAGTGTAGGTGGCCTGGGATGCCTCTTCCTGCAACATGTATTTAACATCCCCGAATAAGGGGAAAGGAGGTGATCCTACAGGAGCCTGTGACTGAGACACAGGAAAATCAGCATTTTAACTGGATAATATTCTAGCCCCTGTCCGGTGGTCAATGTGTCCTGTGGTCAATGATGCTGCAAGCTGCTGTGCCATAGGGGAATAAACCATTTCATTCCCATCTGAAAAACAGCCCTCTGTTCCTGCTCCTGTGTTAATGTTTGTAACACCTTCTGTGACGGATGGGGTCTCTGTTTTTCCTTTTGCTCCTGGTGATTAGAGACAGCTTACTACAAGCTGTGTTAACTGAGGCTGACCTCTCTTTGGGAGGGAAACCCCTCTTCGTGCCCACCCTAGCAGAATGGTTGCTGCAGCTGCTGTTACCACAGACTCACTGCGCTAATGGCTCTTCAGGTTCTTTGTGGCATCTCATTTTGTCCCCAAACCCTCTTATTTGTCTTGCTTTGAAGTAGCAGCCAGTGCAGAGTGGATTTGGGATTCACACCATGATACTGGTAGTGTAGATGGAGTGGAATCATGGGGCTGACTGGATAGCCCTGAGGCAGGAGTGCATGAGATGGGATATTTGCAGGAGTGAGAAGCTGGTACATGGAGACAGCTTTTGTACTAAGACAAGCCAGAAAATGAGGGCCTCTTGGAAAACCACAGGGAAGGCTGGAGATAAAGCTTATATCATATTCTTAGGGGGGAGCAAGTGTGCAGTGCTGACAGGGAAGTTGAGGTGTAGTTTGATGCTAGTCAGGGCCTCTGGGTTTTCCTCTTTGTTCTTCCTTCTTAACAGCCCTGGAAAGTGCTAAACCTGCCAGGCAGTGCTCAAATAAAAGAAAAAATTTCCTTATAGTTATGGCAATGTCTTTACCATTTCATGATTTTATTTATTTTTCAAAGGATCACTTTCTATTATTGTTTTCTAATATTCACATTTTGTTAGCACACATTTTACCTTTACTACACATCATATGGTTATAAAAAAAATTCTCTATATGGAAGAAAAATTTTGAGGTTCTGAGGTAACCATATTTCTTCAGTGCCTAAGTCTTTAGGAAGACTGCTGCGCTTTAGAACTGGACACACTGCCTGGCAATGTATTTTTATGGTGCTAGAGATGAAAGTTTGAATTGATTTGACAGTTTGGAAAGTCAGTCCTTGAATACAATGCCTTAGGCTAAAAATGAACTTGCAGCAGGAAAAAAGACTGAAATTTTGATCCTGTTGATGTTAGGGGAACTGGATTTTTCTCTTTAAAGTTGGTTAGGGTTTTTTGGAGGAGAGTATATTTTCAGTGTGTACTATTTTCTTGTTTGACACTTAAAAACTCACCCACATTCATGTCAAGTACAGGTGTATGCGTCCACACTGGAGCCACTGCTGCAGTAAGTGTTTATGCCAGATCTGATTTTGATTCATTACACAGAAAATCTTGCAAAAAAGCAATTTATTTGAAAGTATCTTTCTTGAGCGTGCAGTAAGAATTAGTTGTCACTGTGTGGCAGTGTGCTACACATTACTCACTGCTCTGATATATCAGATGAGCCTTTTTGGAAGTGGCTGAAATGTTAATTACAGCATTTTTACCTTCCTTTAGGTCCCTTGTAAAAGCTTTTTTTATGCTTACTCTTCTGGTTGTACCCTTTGTTTAATATAGTCCATAAAACATATTGTGCTTTATTTTTTCAGTGTAATTATGGCTCTTAGAGGTTGCCTCTGCTTTTCTCACAAGATCTCTTTGGGACAGATGTTTCTGACAGCACACATCACAACGCCGGTTCAGAGGTGCACTCAGAAATGCTGATTATGCTCTGAACATGACGAGCCTGTAGTGCCTAAACTAGAGTTACTGCTATGCTGTGGCTTCATCTTTGAGATATATCTAACCTCTAGCCTGCATCATGGCATAAGCAGGTATTCTCTGTCATAACTCTGATGCCTGAGTTTCTTCCTGTGCCTGAATGGACAAAGGTGATACGTGGCAAAAAATGAAAACTGATGGGGAAGCACAGATATTTAACTTTCTTTTACTAGTTTAGGCAGATTCTGGTGTTGGAAGAGAACAGTGGCATACTGATTTAATGAAGACTGTCTCATTGCTTATTGCTATTATGGTTTGATAATACTGAAGGTATTGTCTGACCAAAGCTATAAACTGCTTGAAAATAGAAAATGTAGCACTAGTTCTGGGCTGATGCATCAGAGACCCCTCTGATTGTCTGTTCTCTGTACTGCAAGTACCTTCAAAGGCGAGTTCTTTTTAAAAGAGGCTGCTGCACATCTTTGAATATGCAGGTCTCTGAGATGTGAGCTCATGAGCAGGTTATGTCCTGTCTTTGTTACTCTAAGGAGTCTTCCAGCTGTTCCAGGTCATCTATACTGTTTGCTTGGTTTCAAATGCTGAGCCTGGTTACTGCTAGGAGGATTTAATGCTGTACTCTGCTGGAACATTGTTGGACCCTCCTTGCTGTTGTTAATGATAATTACGATGATAAGTCTTACGTGTCTTTTTCCTGCAGGTGGGAAATGGGAGACTGCGCCATTGTACATCCAGGTGCTGTCTGTGTTATGGTGAGGTTGCTGCCAAAGCTATACAAAGAGGGACACTCTCAGGTGAGTCTGAACATATCAAAATGTCATCTAAACAGTGCCTGCTACTTTTCTATGGCTTAATTTCCAAGAATTGCTTACTCTTTGCAGATGTGGAAGTACTAAAATTTACCTAGAACACTGGCAGGAGGAACAGTGCGAATTGCACTGAGTCAACAGATATAAGAACAACAAAGGGTCTTGGCTATCAGTTTGTCTAAGTGTTTCTATACCTGTCTGATGCAGTGCATGGGTCTTGGTCCCAGAATACTTACTGTAAAGGCACAAGTGTAGAACTCCCTTGAAAATTGTTTAAAATATTGCTAAATGACCTAGCAACCAGAACAGTCTGGCTCTTTAGGCCTAATAGTCCATAAACTTTCAATGCAGCTTAGAATCTGCTTTGCTTTCTCAAGCCTTCCATACACAGGCCCACCCTGAACAAGTATATTGCCTATATTGTATCTGCTATCTGGTCTAAAATATTTGAATACTGTTTAAGTACATATGGAGGGATTTAAATAAAACCAGATTGTTCATCCAGAGCTATGGAAGGTGGGAGTGCAACTAACTGCTAGCACATCCCAACTGTGTGTAGTGGAACCAAGCCAGCAGCTAGTAAGATTTTGTTAATTGTGGTAATTAATTTCTGAAAAACAAGTAGAATGGTTAACTGGATGAGAGAGAGGGTCATCAAGAAACTATTGGAGTTGGCTCTAGGGCTGAGCTGTATGAGACAGAAAGCCTCTTAGATCCTCAGTAGATGGCAGTGTTCTTAAAAATATGAAGGGCTAGAGCACAAATTCCAGCAATTTCAGTTATATATGTGAGTGTTTTCATCTTTTCTTCCTTTTCACTCCTTTTTTCTTAGTCAACAAGAAATTATTACTGATAGTGTTTATTTAGTATTGCTGTTGTGAATAGGGTTGTCCCAGGTAAAATGGGACCACTGTTACGTGGGGTCCTGAGTCAGACTCCAGCTAGGAGTTAACACATGTCCTGAAGAGTTTTTAATCAAATGACCCAGAAAAAGAGTAGAGGAAAAACAGAGTTTTTCTGGCTAATTCTATTTAAAAGTGGGTGAGAGAATGAGTGGAACCTCATGTCCTGTAGCTTGAGCAGCTCAGTGATGCTACCAAGTAGTGACACAAAAGGCTGGACTTCAGTACCTTTACTCGTAACATATGCCACTGCATGAACCCTTGTGAAATGAGATGCTACTTGGAACATGGGAGTCAGGCAAGATCTCAGCAAGATCTCATGCAAAAGGGGACCTCATTTGCTAGTGAAGGGGAGCTACTTGGTAGAAGGATAATAACTGAAGGAATTTCCCTTTGAATAGATATATTCTGTCACAAAAAGGGTACTGGTCTTTCTTTTGGTGCAGCAGTGTTTGACAGCTATATGAGAGATGGAATAATTTCTTTGTGGATGGAGCTTTTTTACTGTAGACTTTCATTCAAAAATCTGAAGGAGCTTCTTGCTCTGAGTTTAAGCCTGAATCAAATAGTACATTCTTTTATGAGCAATGGTGAAGGACAGGTGGTAACATCTCTTTCTGCGTGTTCTAGTGCTGTGATAGATCTTTTAGGCCCAGGTGTTCAGGATTAATCTGGAAAAATCTTCAGAATCAGTTCAGGCCATGTGCAAATCCTTTGCTTTCACAGAAATGGCAATAAGAAAGCCCTGCTTTTACAGAAACATTAATGGAACTCAATAAAATTAATGGACTTTGATTCTGACCCTCAGGGATGATATCCATTTCCTGCCAAATTTGCTGCTTCTCCATGACCTTTGTCAGACCCAAACAGTGATGGGCTGAAGCTATGTCGAGCCTGTCAGCATAGAAAAAACAGTAGCAGACAGTAAAACAGGTGGTCTTGCACTTCACCCATTTCTTCTGACTGTCTAGAATGACAACTAAGAGCTGAGAAGGATAGATTTGTGGTTGTGTATTACTGCCATTCCTAGGTATGATCAAAAATCGTTTCAATGTCATATGGGTATGAAAATTTGCTTAAAAGCCTTAAAACCACCCAAGAGACAGTCTTTGAGTCAGTAAACTGTATTTAGAGGATATTGCTGATGTTCATGCGCAGGACTGGTACTAACCCAGTTCCCATCAAACTGCATACAGTTTGACCAAATAACAGGTGGATTTTCCTTTTATTAATATGCTGCCTGTTCAGTGATGAAAGATAGCATTGTCACATGTTTCAAAAACTAAGTACAAGTGAGACATGCTAACATCCACTTCAGATATGTGGCTCAGGATATTCACAGGTTTTTTTCTACCTTAAAAAGAAAAAAGTTTCCCCTCAGACATACCTATCCCATCCTTGTCTGGCATTTTGGAACTGTGGCTTTTAAGACTCCAGAGTGTCATACCAGATCTTTTCTGTTTGCTATGTCGGATAAGGAGGTCTCCTAGATCAGACAAGGCTGGGTAAGAGAAAGGAAAGAACTTTTGAGAAGACAATCAAAGCATGACATAGTTAGATATGGCCAACAGAAGACACTGTGACATTTGAGATTTGTCTGCCTTCAGATATATATTACTAATACCACTGCTAATGTAACTGTTAATATCACAGTGAATTCCTAAATTACTGCACTGCATTATCTGCACAAGGAAATTCTTTGGGTATTTGGCCAGAGCTTCATTCCCCTTTGGATTGTGCAGCCAAGACTGTGGGACAAAGGAAAGAATGGACTAGACCTATAGTAGGAGGAAGGAGATTAGAAACACCCTGGCAGTTGGTCCTCCAGTCTGGGCTGGTAGCTGAAGGTCAGCTCTTTCCCCTGAGCACTCTCCTGCAGGCTTTGCTCCAGCCTAGTCTCCTTGGGGATTTTTCTTTGCTGAGCCTGTTCTGATTACAGCATGACTTTTTTTTAAAGAAAATGCACAGCCTGTCTGTGTGCTCTTTTCCAAGGTTATTTTCGGGCTTTTTAGTAAGAAGTTTGCTTGTTCATTGATCAACCAACTTCTGAAGCTTTCACTGTTTATACAGACCAAGCAATTTTCCTCCTGTGCTTCCAGCCCCACAGCCTGCCCTTTTATTTGTCCTCTTTCTCTTGCTATTCATTTTCTCCTTAAAAAGCAGCCAGTGTCTCTGAAGTTGCACTAAAATCTTGGTAATGTACCCTGGATTGAAGAGATAGGAACTCTGCCAAGAACCCCTGGCTAAGTATACTGAAGATCATTTTATACTTTGTCTTGGTTTTTGTGCATTCATATCATTTATAAGGGGGCACACAGAAACAGCTTTGCCTTCCTCTCAGGTGTCTGATGAACATCATATTACAGCACTGCAGAGTAGCTTAGAAAACTGAGGAGACACTGCATTCAGCTAATACAGTGGGGAAAAAAATACTGCAACTAAATGTAATTTGGTGAGCAAGAGGTCTGTCAGACCACCAAAATTAAAAAAAGGGTTCTTAACACTATGAATAGATTTTGTTGCCTGCCTTCAAATGACCAAGTCTTCCTAGTATATTTTCTCTGAAGGCGACAGTAGCCCTGGTATTCACATGAGAAAAGCTCTGTAGCTTCTTTTACACACAAGCTGTACCAAGCGGAAATGTGAAAAGCCTGATGGAGACAATATAATTTATGTGAGGCCCTAACTAGGCCCTACCTGGGTCATGTTTTCGGAAAAGTAGAAACAGTTCATGCAGTTCATAGTACTTTTTTCCCTGTCTACTTGCAAGGAGTGCATGAACACAAGTTATTCTGTATCTTTTTAAAACCAATTATACATACTGTTAGCAAAGTAAGTTTTGCTTGTTAAGGTCAGTGGATGAGAGTTAATCAGCAAAATACTGTGATAAAATGGGAATGTGCTTGTGGTTAGGAACTATGCATCAGAAATTTGAGATGTGATAGATTTGTGAATTATTTTTGATAACATTTTAAGGAAAAAAAATACACAGATGATTTTCGGGAGTGACTCAAACTCTCTACAGACAATGAGTTTTAAGCTGATGGATGTCTAGCTTTTCTTTTGAAAACTTTGATTTAAAATCCTAGGTCACTTGGAACTTTTTGAAAGCGCTACTTTCGATGCCTTGATTTCTTCATTAGTAAAACTAAATCTCTGTGGTATGCTAGGAAGTTAATTATAATTTTCTGTGAAGGGCTGCTAGCTTTTCAAGTGAGAGGTACTCCTGAGATTGAAAAGTAAGTTTGCTTTTTGCAATTGCACGCAGAATTATTGCTGTGTTGTTCTTAATCCTAAGAAAATTAACATCCTTTTGAAATGAACCCACACTGCCAGACGTTCAAAGTTCTTGCTCATCTTAAACATAGCATAATCATTTTGAAGACAAATAACAGTGAATGAAATTCAACTAGCAAGTTTTGAAACTATGGGCTCTTAGGAGCAAGAATCGGGGAACTACTTAAACAGATCGGGCAAATTGCTGGGTGACATTTTGGCCTTAAAACTCTATTCTGAGGCAGAGCTGTGAGCCCAGCTACATTTTAACTGCATCTTCAATATCCTGATTCATGGTGCAAGGAATATGTGTTAGGAAAATCAATCCACGCATGTAGAAACACACAGCCTGGTTTCCTGGCCACCTTTAATATTTCCACTAAAATCTCATTTTACTGGAACTAAGATCCATGAAAACAGCACATTTTATTCAAAACAAGGCAATACTGCTATCGACAAAGCTGCTAAGCTAATGAAAATAATCATTTTTTTCTTATGCCATTATGCTTTTATTAGATTTATTTTGGAGTAAACCACTAGTTTTTCTTAGTCAAGACCTGTGTCCTTCTCTGTTTTCATGTGGGTTTATATATCCAGATACTTTCCTGCATCCAGTCATAAATGGAGTAAAGTAGTAATTAAAAGATCCATAAAGTTGTGAGGCTTTGATACACTGTAGCAATAACTGCCTCTCTGTCAAGAATAGTGTAGTTCAGTCTGGTGGATGATTTCGGTATATAATGAGATGCACAGTGAAACTTGTGTCACTGGGAATGAACAGTCATTCAGAGAGAAGAAAATGATATCCAAAGACCTCGCCCTTCAAATACCAAAAATAGTAGTTGAGTTTACAAAAACAGTATGTACGTTGCATTGGATGTGCTAGTATTATTGTCTAAGTGTTGCAACTGGGGCTTTTGGTTGCTGAGCACTTTGAAAACAAATTGCTTTTTGGCTTTGAATTTGTCCTGTACTGGTTTTGAGTTTGATCTGGATGCAAAAGAACTGAATTCCTCTTTACGCTTAATAAGCCAGCTTATTCTGAATCCAGTGAAGTTGCTTCTCATTCATGTTATAAAATCAAATCCCAATGTCCTAGTCTGCATGTCTGCCACCATTGTTGTCCTTTTCTTTAAAGTTTGCATAGATATTTCCTAGAAGAGCATATGGGAAAGCCAAAGAATGAAAATTGGGTCATATCAATATGACTCTCCATGTGCTTAACATTAAATATATTCTCAGTTACTGTGTTGGTCTTGGAGCTTATGCCTAATAACTTGCCCTGGGTAGTGGTCCCTTCTTTTGAATGAGAGACTATTGTTCTCTTCCTTCACTACCACAGTGTTGTGGCAGGAAAGCTCAACTGTGGATGGCCGAGCAGCTACTCAGATGGATATACTCACGCTATTGAAGTGCAGAGCTTTAAAGAGCAGCCATGCAGTTGCACTTGAGCCTCTGGCCTTAGAGGCTTCTTTTCTGGGCCAGATTTTTACACCCAGAGGTTTGACAATTGAAAATAAAATAAAATAAAATAAAATATCAGTCACCAGTTTGAGTTCCAGCCCACTCCCACTGACTTCAGTTCTGCGTCCGTTTCAGCTTTCACAGGAAATCCAATGTGCTGTGGTTGATCATATCCAGTCTCTGGTGAAGTCAGAGAAGAGTCGCCAGGTGATGTGTGGATCTGGCTTGCTAAGCACCATCATAACTTCCTGTCAGGATGCCTTCCGCAATGAGAGCCATCCACTGCATCTGCGCCTCACTAGACTGTTTGAGAAGCTTGCATCCCAGGCTATTGAGCCAGATGTGTTAAGGTATCAGATTGTATCTAATGGAATCCATTTGCCTTAGCGGTGCAAATTTTTTGCGAAGTTTGTATAATAATTGGATACTTCATGTAGTGCTATAATTCAGCAAGACTCTTAGCCTTTTGTTTCAAGTCTCAGTTAATACTACTTACATATTGATTACAGGGTATATGCTTAAATGACTTACTGAAGATGGTAAGAGTCTGTAGTGTTCTGCTGCATCATCTCTGCAGGGCTTATGAAACCATTTAGGTATGGCAACTAATTAAGTAATTTCAAAACAACTGTCCTGGTATACATATGGAGAAACTGTTTCCTGAAGAGTAAAAATGACTTTTTCTTATCTTGGACCCATGTCAATGACAGATGGAGAAATAAAAAGTGTAGTCTTGTTTCTCAGTCTCTGTTGTTTCTACTTTGAGGAAGTACTTTCTTCTTTAATGCTAACAAATGATAGGCATGAGAGTACCTAATACAGATCAGTGTGCAGATGAAGTTGGATATGCAGTGAAAGATTGGATTTATTTTCTCAAGAATGGAATAGAATTTCTTAAAAAACCCCAAACTCCCCCCCAAAAAAAAATTCAACATAGATATTTTCTGAAAAATTAGTAATATTCAAAAGCATTGCTGAAGAAAATAAACCTTTTATTTTTTTCAATAGGAAAACCTTGAAAGAGGAATTGTACAGCAAAACAAATATTTGTGATGATACAATGGAAAACATTCCTTCTGTTTTAGGGATGTCTTTAAAATCTGTTCTCCAATAAGAAAGTTGGTCTCCAGGGGGCTGAGCTGTATTTGCATGGTTGCTATGACTCCAAAATGTCTGGCTTGATTGTTCTCCTTTTTTTTTGGTTTCTTTCTTCCTTTTTTTTTTTTTACATTAGGCAATTTCTTTGGTTGGGAGGTTCTCCACCGCTACCTTCCAAGCCCAGCACAAACAAGACTGGTGCCTTTTCATGTCAGCAGGGTGATTCAGCTAACACAGCTTGGAATGACGGTAAGCACACAATGAACAGCCTGTTGCTGATACAGTGGCTGGGTTATAGCTGTCTCTGTAATGACAGAAAACCATCGTTGAAGTATGTTGCTCCAAGGCAGTCACAGTGAAGGTGGAGTATCCCTGGATGGTTTAGACTGGCTATTGCCCAGGTTGGGTAGTACTTGACCAACACCGAGAGCTGATCTAGTGACGAGCAGAGATCAAATTATAAAACGTGTGCTGAAGACAGATGCTGGTATAGACTCAGACTTTGCTGGATCAGACGTGGAAGCAATCTATAAAAATACTAGTCATATTCCACAAACCAAGGGGAATGTCTTTTGGGTTTGCAGTATGTTTTCCCTGTGGTTTATAGCTAGAAACAGAATAAAGATGTGAATGTAAAGCACTGCTTTTTGTAATCTCTAGGATATCCTTGCTTATACAGGCCATTTTCCATCTAAGTCCTTTCTCTGTTCTCACATATTTTGCAGGTGGAAGTCTACAGTAGTAGTATTTGGTGCTTAAACTGTTCTCATGACTATGAGACACCTGATACAGCATGGTGCAAATTTGGGTTTTATGTTCTTTGTAGTCATTCTTCAGATCGTCTCCCACATGTTCATTGTAACCATTCTGTTATGGTAGAATTGAATGATCTGTGTGTAAGAAAAATGGAACCAATGAGGTCAGGAACCTTTTCTATTAGAGGTGAAGTTTGTAGCTGCCTGAAGATATGGGGGGAGAAAATATGGCTATCACTTCTGTAAGCTCATCTCTCCTCCCAGCCTCCCATTTTGAAATTCCTTCAGTGCAGTATTTTTGTGTATTGCTGAGGATTTCTGCAGGCTGCTGAGGATGTGTTATTGGAAGAGCATGCAGTGCTGTTCTTAGCAGTGATGAGCTGAATAGGCAAAGCCTGTGATTGACAAAAGTATTGCAGACTCTGATACTCTGATCTGGTTTGGCACTATGTTGATCTTGTAGGTTCAGAAGAGAACACGATGGACAATAAAACTGATCCTCAGACAGTTGTGCCTGTCAGTAGCTCTTCTTGGGTGTCTAAGGGATCTGCATTGGCACTCCAGACTGCAATGAGTCTCATCTCCATGACGTCACCTCGAAACTTCCAGCTTCGTAGCACTGCTTTGGCTCCATCATTTGTGGAGTTTGACATGTCCATGGAAGGATACGGGTATTGCTGCTGATGCTTTTCTCTTTAGCTGCTCTGCAGTCTCCAGGCCCTTTTTCTGGAGACAAGAACTAATCTCTTCTTTCTCCATCTTAGTCAATTTTTGTGCCCTATCGCTGCCTTCCTTGCAGCAATGTTGCCAACCTATTTTGTTATTGTCTTATTTTGATAGCCTAGACTCTGCCTTGCAACCATGATTCTGCAGTATTAAGTCACTGATGACCTTCAGGGATGATTTTACGTTTCTGATGAATGGGTGCTTGCTTACTTTTGTAGGTGTTTATACCTCCCTACCTTGGCCACTGTCATGGGACCCAGTGCAGAGCAATCTGTCTCAGGAGGAATTGGCATGGGTAAGCACTTTCATAGACTCATCGAATCATAGAATCATTTTGGTTGGAAGACACCTTTAAGATCACCAAGTCCAACCGTTAACCTAGCGCTGCCAAGTTACCACTAAACCATGTCCCTCAGCACTACATCTACAGGTCTTTTAAGTACCTCCCAGGGATGGTAACTCCACCACTTCCCTGGGCAGCCTGTTCCAATGCTTGATAACCCTTTCAGTGAAGAATTTTTTTCCTAATATCCAAACTAAACCTCCCCTGGCGCTACTTGAGGCCATTTCCTCTTGTCCTATCGCCTGTTACTTGGGAGAAAAGACCAACCCCCATTTCACTACAACCTCCTTTCAGGTACTTGTAGACAGTGATAAGGTGTCCCCTGAGCCTCCTCTTCTCCAGGCTAAACAACCCCAGTTCCTTCAGCCGCTCTTCATAAGACTTGTTCTTCAGACCCGTCACCAGCTTTGTTACCCTTCTCTGAACACACTCTAGTACCTCAATGTCTTTCTTGTAGTGAGGGGCCCAAAACTGAACACAGTATTCAAGGTGAATTCACCTTGAATTCACTTTGACTCACCTCCAGCTTCCTGAAAGCACTGACTTTTCAGCCCCACTGAAAGCATTCAACGTTTGTAAGAAATAGCAGCAAATAAGCTGTGTGTTTCAGTGCACTTCCATCTCGGTCTCCCAGTACAGCTCTGAGCTGTATAACTCAGACTGCTCACCAAAATGCAGTATCAGATGCAACTTAATAGTGTGATGCATTAACATTAATATTAGCAATACAAATTTCAAGCAGTCTGCTAAGAAAACAGTCTTAACAAGTAAGAGCCACCAGATTTTAGGGTAATCTCCCACAGAAGGAATAGAAACTGTCACTTAACATGAAACAGAATTCTCCTGTAGATCAAAATCCTCTATTGGGTGAACTGGGAAATGGCTGTGCCTTTTGCTTCCTGTATTTTGTGAACTTTGAGAAAACTTGTTTCTGGCTCAGTGCTTCCCAATTGATGAGGTCCATGACACTGAGATCTAGTAGCCATTTCTCATTAGTCAATTTTAGGTCATTTGTACATGTGCACATGCTCCTATGTGCAGTCTCTGTGTTATTGAAGATAGGCAGTGAAATCTAATAGATAAGAACAGAATTTAAACCTCGTATTCTAATGTTGGTTCTTATATGGTTTGGGCTACAAATGAAGCAGAAAGCAGTTTGCTAATGTCTGCACAGGGAAACCAACTTCCTTACTGCCTTTTTGTTTCCTGTCTACAGGCACCAGAATGTTCCCTCCCTCAAGTGGCCTGACACTCTCCTGCTGGTTTCTGGTTAGCAAGTTTGGTTTTGTGCATAACAGTCACCCACTCCGTTTCCTCACACTAGTGCGGCACATGTCAAGAACAGAGCAAGAATTTATCTGTTTTTCAGTAAGCTTCTTCCCGCAGGACCATTCTTTGGTCATTTCCACAGAAGAAGTGGAATTCCAGCCACTCGGTAAGGCTCTTCTCAGTCATGCTACAATGCTGTGTCCTCTGATTATCTGGAATTTTTCATTAACAAATTTCCTCTTCTTCTAAGTACCCAGGACATTAATGAGCCTTTGGTTTTCTTCTGGCAGCCTGTTGTGTTTGTAATTCTTGGTTGTATTTCAGTTTTAAGTTTGTTGTAGGCATTAGAGAATTATTTTGTAGCCTGCAATATATGATAAAACATAGATATTCTAAGGAAAACTTTTGAATATCATTTATATGGTTGTGTGCAGTTGTGGGGACTGGACTTGAACCAGCTGGTCCCTGCCTATGCTATGTGGCAGTAGGGAGGTTTGGAGAGTAGGACTGAGGAGCTTGGGAGTAATCTAGCTTCCTAATCAAGCAGCTCATTTCCTTCCCCCACTTTTAGAATGTTTTCTATCATGTCAGCCTATTAATCTTTTTTCCTTGTTGACCTTTATCTCTTTCTCCTTATTGAGTAGAGTAGGTACTTTAAATGTGAATGTGACTGAACATTGCAGAGGAGGTTGGAAATGGAGTGGGAATAGTAACTGGGATTTTTCATGCACAGCTGACGTGTGAGTGCTCTGATTCCCTTAGATGAGGTTGAAAGTCCCAGCTTGCCTCTTTTCATAAAAACTACAAGTTAATGTACAGAGTTTTATCATCTCATGAATTCTCTAGGAATTTTTTCTGTGTTAGCTGACTCGGTGAATATCCTGAGGGGTTCTCCTCTTATAATATGTTGGCTTTGTTCTAGTTCAGTCTAGTTTTGCAGCATCGAGGCAGCTAGCAGGTGTTATTTGGGAGTATGACACATTGTATGCTGGAGGGATCTTGAGAGTTGTGCAAGTCTCAGGTTCTGATAATAGACCTTCAGGGAATGTTTTAAAGACATTGAACAGAATAGCATGAAATTACTCTATACCTACAGAGAGTCACGTTCTTTGTGTCACATTTGATAGTTGTGTTCCAGAGGCAAGGATAGGTAAGACAGACTTTGTATTGACTGCCCTCTGTTTTTGCTGTTACAGATATCATGGAACCTGAGGGTGAGGTCCTAAATTCCTCCCCGTTTCCAGGGCAAGTCCAGTTTGGCTGTGGCAAGCTACTGGTCACTGGCCAGTGGCATCATCTCACAGTGACAGTTGCTAAGGAAGCAAAGAAGAACTGCATTGTGTCAGCTTATATAAATGGTCAGATGGTTGGGTCTGCAAAGGTAAAGGCTCTCTGCATAGATCTTGTGCCTGATATTTGCCTTTCATCGCTTTTCATTTTCAACTCCCCATGCACATGCCATGACTTTTCAGTATTAACCTGAGACACTCAAAGCATGATGATTTGCATGTATAACACATGCAACCCTGCGCTGTGTGTGAATGGAGTCAGAATTCCATACAAACCAGGGTGTATTTGTGCTGCTTTTCAGAAATATGTTATCAGCTTATACTGATACTTTGAACTAGTTCCCCCCTCCCCCCTCAATATGTAGATAACCAGGGAAATTTTGAGTGGTGACACTCATCTCAGAGTTGGGGTTACCTAGTTTGCAGGTAGCTCAGGGTTATGTTGATGAAATTCAGTTGTACCCTTAGGCCAAAATTTTCTGAATTGGCTAGTGATTTTGAGGATCTCTCAGTTTACACCCAAGATTTTCAGAAGTTGTCATCTATAAAAAGTATATCACAGTAAGTTGTAATCAGAGAACCCTAAAACAAGGGTGCTTTGGATTTAGGCTGAAACCTGCAAAGGTGATGAGTTATGTAGGGAACTTCCATTTTTGAAAAAAGGCCTGGAAAAGCAGAAAGGTCATAAAGAAATAAGCTTCTCTGACTGGACAGCTCTTTGCAAGGATCCCAAGATGGATGGCATTTCCTCAAGCATCTTACACCAGCATGTTTCAAGCTGTCCTCTTCCTGTTACATCCATTGAACAATCAGCTGATGAGTCAGTGGCCTTTTCCCCACTGGCAGTCTAAGCATTCAGGAACAGATAGATGTCCATCCGGGTTAGTTGTTCAGTGTGTGAGATAGCTCTTGAATTAAAAGAATACTTCTTTTTTGAGTTAATAGAAATGAAAGAAACGTTTCAATTAGGAGAAATTTGTAAATTTCAATGATATCATTGCAAGTGTTGGTGTAGCTAGTATGTCCCCTAATGTGCCATTTCTTGTGATCTTCCTGTTGCATAGGAGTCCGTTCTCAAATGGTGAATTTCTCAGGTTGCGTGAGATACCATGAGAAAGCAATCCAAATGCACCTGAAGGGTTCATAATCTACAGGCTAAATGAGAAGAGCCCCTGGTTTATATTATCATTATCATCATGCTCCTGGTTTTGAAGCTAATCTCAAATTATTTCTGAGATTTGATTTTGGGATTTTGAATGCTTCAGCCCGGCAATGTTGAAAATGCATCCTGTTTCTATTGCAGCTGTGTTTGGTGTGGTGTTTCTTTGGTTTTGTTTTTGAATAGAATCCTTTTATTAATTGAAACTTGTAACCTTGGTCTCTTCCTTCTTGTTCCTGTATTTCAAATCAATCTCAACACATGTAAAGCTCATTTGTGTGTTTTATACTTCCCTTGTAAAAGCAACCTGTTTAATTCCAAATATTCTCTTTCCTATACTTGAGAAAAATGATCTGTCTTCTAAATGCCTTTTGGGACCTATATCCATTTCAAGAATGAAAATTTAATTTAATTTGCCTTCCTCCAAATGAGACTGAAAGTCATCAATAAAACTAGGCCTAAGCATTGCAATTGATTAAAGAATTCACAGCAAATGTGTTTAACATATGGTGAAGCAGCTCATAATAAATAAAACAAGACTTTAGTAAATAAAAGATAGTCCCAGTGCTGGGGTGTCTGGCATGATGCAAGCCTTCATCTTGATGTGTACAGTGAAGAAAAGTTTGTGTAAGAAATTAGAATTGCACAAAGGTTGTTAACAATACTAAAAGCTATTTTGGGGTGGTGGAATTGGGGGTAGGTGGGTGGGTTACTGTGTTGCATCAAGCCTAATATTTGTTCACTCAAGTATCAAGTCCTGCCTCCTAATATTGACCAGCCCTGTCTTCTACATCTCAGTAGTCAGACATCAGTAAATGCTAGGAGTCGCTCATGCTAATAGCAAATTGTTAAAGGCAGGGCTAAGCCCTGAAACACAATTTAGTTTCTCTCTACCAAAAATAAATCCAACTACTTCCTACTAAAGCTGTCCACATTTAAATAAAATAATAGATTCAGTTTAGGAGGTGGAATCCTTATTTTGATACCAAAAAGAAATGGTCTGATTTCCTAAACTATGTCACTTACAGTGAAGTTAACTGATGGATTTCAACACTCTACACTTCAAAAACTGTTCTCTAGGTGCCTAGTACAAGGTGTTATCTGTAACTTGGCTTTCTGTGTTGAAAGTCACAGTCTGAGTTATGAAGTTTAGAACAGGAAAAATAAGTCTGGGGTCAAGATAGGGTTTTTCTATCCCAACACTTGAAATTATTTTGACTGTGTTTTTTGAACAAAATGTAGGCTTGAACTTTACAAAATGCTTATGTTTGTTATACTTCTGAAAGTCCAATTTCTAAACAATAGTTGATAATCGTGTTGCACAGCTGACTGAGACTTCATTGAGGAAAGAGACAGCAGGCAGTACCTTCCAGGGACAAGACGTTACGACACCCTGAGTGTATTGGGTCCCCTCAGTGAATTCTTCTTCTGTTGCAGATGCAGTATCTCCAGCCCTTACCAGGTAGCTGTATTTCCATGGAACCCTCTTCCTTTATTGATGTCTATGGGTACATAGCTACTCCTCGAATTTGGAAACAGAAGTCCTCCTTGACCTGGCGCCTTGGCCCTACATACTTGTTTGAAGAAGCCATCTCTGTGGAAACCATGGAGGTGATTAATAAGCTTGGCCCACAGTATTGTAGCAATTTCCAAGCAGTACAGCTTCAAGGTATGTGATAATTCTCATATCCACCACTATTTGTTTGTCAGGGCAACACTCTTTTTATTCTTATAATCTGCTGTTAGTATTCCAACTGTGCCTAGAGCTTGCTCTAAAAGCCTGGAACTCTACATTACTGAGTGTCATACAAGATTGTAGTAAGATACCATGAGGATCTTATAACATACTGTAAATTGGCCAGAAAAAGAAGGGCAGGAATCAAGCAGCAGAGAGACCTGGAGAGTAAAGAGAGATAACATGTCCTTGAGGAGATGTAAGATTGCAAGTTCTGTTGGACAAACATTAAAGCAGCAGCTTTAACTGAGACATTCTGCATTTATGGTGCTACAGAAAAAACACGACAGAAAAAGAAACATCATCATCTTTAATTGCAAATGCCTGCAGAGTAGGAGAGAGCACAGGGGAGAGAGGAGTAGGGGAATAAGTTACATTCCATTTAATGAAGAGGCTTTTTAACTAAAGTGTACTGTTAGCTTCAATTATTAAACAGGCAGACAAAACATTTCAGTTATTGATTACTCTTTGTTCAACAAGTAGTGCATTCACCTGTGTATTAGAGCTTGGAATGAAATGGGATGGTCATCTCCCATTTGAAAAGAGCAGAGTAATCTCACCTGATGATGCTCCAGCCTAAAGCAAAGTGAAAAGACTGGCTGAAAGTACTCCTTCAGAATGCTGTCTAGCTAGACAATAAAAATCTCCAAGTCAAGCATGGGAAGGAGTTGGTGAAAGAGAGATTTTATCAAAGTACAGCCCTAAAATAAAAATATGACCGATAGAAGTCAGAAGGATTTGAGTCTTTATGAAGTCTGGAGTGCTTGTTCTCTGCACACTGGTCTTCCCAGCAGGACTTCAGTACTAATCACGGATTGTGGCCATCTGACTCCAGTGATGCCCTGATGCAGGGAAATCACAGGGCATTTTATACAAGATGTGATCTCATCATTGGGAAATGATTTCTCTCCCTCCCCACCCACCCCCTTCCCTGCCTCTATTTCTCTTTTTTTTTTTTTTTTTTCTTTCAGAGGAGGGAGTTGGTGGGGGGCAGGGAGGGGAAGGGGAGGTGGTACCTAACATCTCCCTATTCCATCAAAACACCCAAAGAAAGTTTTCTAATGGAAATTTTGACTTAAAAAGTGTTTCAGCACAAAACCCCAAAATATTATGGTTTATTCCTTAAATGGATTTATGACCTTCTTGAGAACAGCAGTTTTAATTCTTTCAGCAGTGTTGTGTCCCATCTCACCAGTATCTCATTGCTTCTCACTGATCAGCAGCAGCTATGCCATGAGTCTGTGTCCGGCTGGAAGGGAAATGGGTGACACAGTCTTGAGGCATTTACTTCTACTTAATCTTCATGCAGAATATGTGCTAATTCTTTTTGTCTGTAAGGGCTGTGTCACCAGCATTAGTAAACAGTTTTATAAATCAACTGTTTTGCAAGTCTATAAAATTGTCAAATATACAAGATTATTTTTTTTCTAAAGATGTACACATAATTTTTCCAAGTGCAAGCAGGAACAGAAAATTCTTTAAAGAAAAGCATCTGAGAATTTCATACAATCATTAAACTGCTGAACCTAGTACTTTTTAGAAGCTCCCTGTATGTTGTGAGTTGGCAGCTTTGAACTTTTGCTTCTGTTTTCTTCCACATGAATCCTTGCTCCTAGTACCCCTGAGAAAGCTCCCAGTAACATGGAAGGCCTCTGAAATGTTTTCTCTGCCCAGAAAGTTTGTTTATATTGTGTGCACAGTGAAAGGTTTATTCTGGACTTTTCTGAGCTTCATGAGATAGTAGGAGAGGATGTAGGATCTACCCAAAGCAGTAAGCAGAGGAGACAAGCCAAGCGCATCCCCTATTGTTGCTTACACTGGCACGATGCCATGGACTGTGTTGCAAAGGGTGAGGGCTTTTTTCTGATTATAGGTAAGTGAAAATCAAATTCATATCTAAACTTTGGTTTCCTCCGCTTATTTTTCATCTGTGTCTCTCCTGTCTCACATGTTGAGTGTGCAAAGTTCTTTCAGAGGTTTATAGTCTCTCTTGTTTTAGGTGATGACAAATACAGTGATCATAATCCTACACCTCTGGTGTCAGAAGAGAAGATTTCTTTTGGAATCAATGCCATGTGCTCATCTTTCACTACGGTCCGAGATATAAAGAACTCCTACAATGAAGTGGATGGCCGGCTAATTGCCAAAGAGGTCACAAATTTCCATCATTTGTCTTAAACACGTTTTTTCTTGTTTCTGGTTCTCTTGTTTCCTCGAACAGAGTTTGTGACTTTATGTTAGTTGCATACCTTCAGCGATTTTTTTTTTTTTTCCAGCTTCTCTTCACGTTCCTTAACTCCATTGTACTCATGGTTTTGTTTTCATCTGTGGAGAGGAATAGATTGGACAGTGTGAACACAATGTTAAAACCCTTTCTTTAAACAGCAACAGAGCCATAGTTTTCAGGTCTAATGATATTTTGTTTCAGTCTGTGATTTCTTAATGACTTTCACAATGACCTTTTACATGCTATTGTAGCATTCTTGGCAATTCCAGGCCTACTGACATGTTGAAGTAATAGGGTTGTGGGATATTTTAGGTGGGTGAATGTTTGTCCTAACAATCAACTTTGAAGGAAAAAAAATTATTTTCATAGTCTAAAAGTAATAAAATAATCTAAAGTATTAGAGCGTCTACTTGTTACTTTTTGTCTCCCCAATACTACCACAGTTTTTCTTAGAATGTCTCTTTTATCTGTTTTAGATTGGGATTAACTCTCGGGACAGTTCAACTCCAATATTCCTAGCTAAAAATATTGCTGGACACCTTTCAGGTTGCTTGCGGACTATTGGGTCAGTTGCTGTGGGCCAATATGGTAAATGCACTATGCCTTGGTGTTTCATATTTTTTAAGAGTTGGGCCTTTCTCTGTCCAATAACGTATTTAGTCTATGTAACTTCCTGGTAGAGTAACCCTGCAATTTCCTAGGGGTAAGAGTGTTCCAGTCCTCTCCAGCAGCTACTAGCTTGAACTTCATTGGAGGCCCTGCCATTCTCCTGGGTCTCATTGCTATGGCCCGTGATGACCACACCATGTATGCAGCTGTCAAAGTCCTGAACTCCATCCTGAACAGTAGCCCAATGAGTGAAAAATTGATGAGGCACATGCATGGATATCAGGTAGATACTCTTTTGTTCATTCATTCCAATTGTAGACCCTCTGTTGGAGAACCTTATCCCAAAACCTATCAATGGCAATGAACCAAGCTGGCTATTAGCACTTATGGCTGGAACTTTGTAAGCTATGAGATCTTGGAGAGGGGGATATAGGATAGTGCTCTAAATCCTGTGCTTACAATCTCTGGAAACCTCTATAACAGTTTATCTGCTGATGGGAAGGTGAGGACAGATGCCTCTTGGTCAGGCGTGATCTAGTAAACTAAATAAGCAGTGCAGCAGATTTGCGAGTGACCCACCCTTCAACTTTTACCAACACACTTGGTCCCTCCCACAAGAGACCACTTCTGAGGCAGGTCTGCTTCCTCCCCTTGGCTCATCCAGCCTAAGATTTCTCTTTACAGACTGCCCAGCACAGGGCTGACAATTAGTTCCTATGGCTCAGTCTTCACTGTGTGTTAGGAATTGTGCTGATATAAATAAGTGCTGTCTGGATTTCATTGATTAGTTCTGTCCTAAATTCGTCTTTCAAAACTGAAATCTGTGCAGACTGAAGAGTTTGGTTGTATTTAAGCACTATATATGTAATACCGGATGGGTTAAGGCTCAAGTGTGAAGCTTGAGTTCATTATCATTTACATTATGCTGTGTAGGCTAAGCAGACTCTTATGGAAGAGAGAAGACTCTTTAACAGAGATGGTTCCAAATGAGACTCTTAACATTAAGGCTTCATGAATGATTTATTGTAAACTTTCTATTTTCCCCAATTTGTGAATTGTTTATAAATTGATCCTGATTCGTATGAATATATTTATTATACTTAGATATCTCTTGCCCAATCCTTTCTTGTAGGTGAATGCCAGCCTTTAGATTGTATACAAGCTGTTTCTTTCGACTTTGTGCTAAATAGTGTTCTCTTCACGTGGCTGACCATCATGTTGCAATGGAGTGGTTTTGCTCTTTGTTTGGATGTCTGAACCATTTTTTTTTAAACAGCCAACTAATAAAAATGTGTCTTGATATGTGTTTTCAAATAATATTTGTTTCTCACAACCTATTTAAAATCTAGTGGCTTTCTGAACATTTTTCTCACTGTATCAGGAATTCATTGAATAATTAAAGATAGACTCAGTTGAGAAACTGGCAGGTTCACACAAATGTCTTTCATTTGAAGAGGTCAACGTTAATATTTTTTTTAAGCTATCACCATTTGCAAGCAACTAAGAATACATCCATGAAGAACAGTGTAGGAAACCTACTGTGGTTATTTACAATTACATTTGTATGTTGCTTTTTGTCAATTCCATTTGACATAATATGGCATGTGTTTTGCCCCTGTTCAATGCCACAGAGTTGTCAAACTCCTTCAAAAACTTACCCTTTCACTTACTGCATAAAATTTTATGCCTGGACTGAAATCTTTGCTTTCTTCATGATGCTTATGTAAGATGTATGTATGGATGACTACTACAGCCAAGTAAACTGTACATTTGTCTTGAATTAAAACCCAGTGTTTTATGTTAGTATATATATACAGGTTTATACTTAGCAGATACGTATTAAATCTTTTTTTCAGTTGCTGACCTATCTGTTGAAGAGGAAGACACAGCTGTTAAACAACAGGATTTTACAGTTAATGTTCTCCCTAGTGGGCACAGCTGAGCTTGGCTTTGAGTCTTCAGTTATCAAGAATTATAGTGCATTCCAGTATGTTCTCTGCAACTTTGAGGTAAAACTGTTGATTTTAGTTTGTGGATTTGGCTGTATTAAAGATGGCTTTATAGCATGAGGTTTGGTTTGTTCATAGCACCTCCTGGATCCAATATTTGGATCCACCTCACCTGGGACATGGTAGCTCCTGGAATGACAGGTCCTCTGTCATCATGGCTCCCCACTGTGCCCCAGTGCAGTTTCTGGAGTGTTCCTGCAGACTCTCAGGGTCTGCTCCTCAGGGCTAGCTCAGGAGCAGCAACTCCTCACCCTGGCAGGGATTTCCCAGTGTCTGCAGGTTGTCATTGCAGAAATGACTGAGAGTTTATGATGTTATCCTCCCTGAACTACTTGTAACATTTTCTCTGCCACAGGTTACTGTCCTCTCAGCTCAGCAGAGCAGTAAAACCTCTGCTTTTCTTTGTCTTTCAGCTTTGGATGAAAGCACCAGAAAATCTTGACCTTACTCTTTTTTCACATCTTGTGGAGATCTTGCAGTCCAGGTATAGAAGCTAGTGTTTGAATCGGAAACACATGGGACAATCTCATCTGTAACTTGAAGCTTGAACTCTGAGGTGGATATGAAGGGTCCAATCCTAGTTGGAATCAGGGTACTCTGGGAGTGAATCATTCCTATATTGGTCTTTCAAGGCTGCAGTTAGTGATTTGATCAGTCTCTGAGATGACTGTGGGGCCAGACTGGGAAAAGCTACCTGGTGACCTGGTTCACATGGAACCACTGCTGTACAATGAAAGTTTAAATGTCTGCTGGGGAGGGGAAATCTGAATGTTTGAACTGAGTACAAAATAATAAAAAAAAATTATAATTTAAGTTGTGTTTAAATCCAAAACACAACCCAGGAAGACTTTTTTATAACAGCATATTTTCTTAATCAGTTGTACTATCGTTAAATGTTTCTGAAGAGACATAGCATGGCAGAGGGGCAGAGTAGAGCAGGATGCTAGTTTCCTTCTTTTTTGGTACCAGAAAGCTCTATGCAGAGCTGTATGGTGTCCCTTGCTGAGTTTTACAGGAACAGCATGTATTACCACCAACTCACTGCTTGAAAATTCAATAGTGTTGTTTTCTTTGAACTTGTTGAAATGCAGCAGTTTCTGGGGGAGAGGGCAGATGGGAAGGGTAGAGAACACACAGAGAAGTCTTCAGATCTCCATTGCTGACACATATTCAATTTGTCTGACAGTGTTTGGAATGTTGCCAAGGCAACATTAGAAGCCAAAGGTGCAAAGTATCAGTGCAACCTGAGAATCATTTTAGATGAAACCCAGCAAATTTGGTTCTTTCCAGTAAAAGCTTTTAATAGTCCCTGTGCTTTTTTACAGAGATGGATGTCAGAATGCTGCAGTTGCCTACCAGGTGCAAATGGTACCCAAGCTCATTTTCCTCTTCAATGATCCTGAAATCAGTAACTCCAGGATCACTGTGGCCTGCACTATTCTCTTCCATCTGTTGCAAGGATACTTTAACACAAAGGATGTTCTCAGGTAACCTTCAACTCTATAGCTTTTTTCACAGTTTTCAGATGAGCTATAGTCCTGCCAGTGTTGGAGAGAGCTCTGTAGTAGAACTTCCCTCACATCATCTTTGGTAGGAGCCCCCAGATCTTTGGCAACTGCAGGATCCCCACTGATGAAAAACTCTTTCATGCCTTCAAAACAGAGTTCAGTCCAACCTTATATTTGTGTGAAGATGGATTGGGTGATGACCCTTACAATGATGACACAAACAGTTCTGCTGGTATGACTGGGACTACTCAAAGTCTGTGCTTAATACTTGGTTTTATTAAAGCCTGCCCCTAAAGTATTGCAATCGCTATAGTATTGCAACACAGCCCCAGCCAACTATATACCTAATCCTGTTGGTTTGGTTTATATCCCAGTAACTATCCTTTTTGTTCTTGAATTTCAATCAGTTAAGATATGTTAGTCAGGATTTCACAAAGCAAAGAATTTAAATCCTTGTTTGCTTTCCACAGAATGTAAGCACTGCTCTGTTTTATATTCCCAGCCTAGTTGCATCAGCTTGTAGCCTGTGAACTGAGGAGGGTCCACACAGTGCTGTCTACAGCCACCTAACACCAGGGAAATGGACTGCACAGATGACAGCTCTGTTTTTAAAGCACTTTGTCCAAATAAAACGTAGAAATAGAGTTGCATGTCAAACCCGTCGTCTCTGCAGTCAGCCTTTAGCTCTGTTGAAGAGTACAAGCACCTCAAGTAGTTACTGTGGAGTAAGCTAATATAAACTTACTGCTTGTTAGCTGTTTTGTGGAATTACCTGTATGTATGTTCCTACCGTGGGCCTGTATGAGTTAGTCTATTCTTTTTTCATACAGTTGTGAGTAGTGGATTTAGTATATGAAAATTGCCATGTGGTAAGAAGTGTGAATGAGCATTTTTCTTAAAATATCATGATTTGTTATTTCACGGTAATTTGATTGGTTGTCAATGAGCACCCATGAGTGCTGAGCCAGTGGATACAGTCCCTACCCTTCCAGCTCCAGGACAGCAGGGACTGTAGCAGGCTCTCAGCAGCACTGAAAGGTGCTGGGGTTTCTGCTGGTCCCACGTTCTTGACACATCTAATGGGAATTGCTGTGTGGACTATTCCTGCTGAACAAGTGGTGTTCTGTCCCTTAAGAAATGCCCTTCTTATGGGCAGGAAGTTATGCACTTTCACTAAGTGTGTATGTCATACTAATCTGTCTATCCTTAGAACCAGGTAATGTGTTAAAGCAAACTACAGGTGAAAAGAGGTTGCCAGTAGTCCTTCTCCCTGACTACCTGCTAAGGTTTCTCTGCTCTCCTGTATGTGCTTGGAAACCAAGTGGTGATAACAGTTCAGAATCTTTTGTATGAACAGAGCGCTTGACTCAATATTGCTTTCTTCATGCTGAAAGACCTTTAAAATCAAGAGATAAAAAGAGAAATGTTTCCATAGTAGAATAGATGCTACTTGCATTTGTAGATAGACGTCCTTTTTATCTGCTTCCTAGTTTGCGAACTTTTTTGTTCCTATTTCAACCCTGTTTCTGCGGCAATTAGAATTCCATTAACAGTCATTGTTAATGAGTATTGAGATTTGCATGTAATCTCAAAGTAATTAAATGAATGTCTGTCTGTCTGCTGACCAAAATTGGTTCCCTCATTCTCTGCAAGGATTGGATTGTTCCTTGTTTACACTTTGAAACCATCTTCTGTGGATGAAAATCAGATTTGCCTGGACAGTGTGGCTGAGATGCCCAGTGAAGGTGAGGAGCTACCTTTGGTGTACGTGTTCTGATAGATAGCTAAAGTACTTCCCCTCTTCCCCAGGGCATGACGAACCTTAAATGCAACACAGTGTTTCTGCCTTCAGTGGCAGGAAGAGATACAGTTCAAATTACTTCATCTGGAAAGGGATAGGTTACATTGAGGTGACCTGAAATTGTGGGGAAAACTTATATTGCCGCAAAGGCCTGAGGTGAAGAATAGTGAAGTGACAGTCACTGTGTATATACCCAGGAAGGCCTGACCTACTGCAAGATCCTCCTCCTGCTAAGGGAGTTATCCTCTTTTCCTCTCTCTGCTAATAAGCCAGCAGTACTTCAGCTGCATTTTCTAGCGCCTACACAATGTTGGATTTCACAGATATACACAGGGATGAAGGCCATTAAATTGAAATTGCCCCTAAGCTAACGTACTGGGCTGTTACGAGGAATAAAATTTCACTTGGCATCCTGGATTTTCTTTGAACACTTTGCTACACTTAGAGTTGTAGCAAATGGGGAGCTCTGCACCTTTTAAAGTATCTGTGTATAAAATATCTGTGAACTTTCAGTCAGCTGGCTCTTTTATTGTGATCTTTCAGTTGAGACTGTATTGATTATTGCACCTCTAAATGATATATTATATTAAGGAGACACTAATAATTGGAATTTATATATAGACAACACAGCTAGGCAATACGAGTCAGATTGCCTGTGTACATTTCCCTCCACTTAACCTGAGATTGCTTCCTGTGGATTATTAGTCAACGTGTGGTCTGGATGAATTTTGAGTAACTCTAAAGAGAGGACTTTGACAGTGTAAGCCCTGGTCATTTCTGATTTTAGCAGGAATTCTTATCTGATGTCTGCATCTTTTTACTCTACAAAAGACTGATGTAAGTACTTCCACTGGGCTAATCTGGTGCAAACAAGGTTGTTCATCAAAGCAATGGAACATGTGTTTTGTCTCTTCATTAGTCTTTATTACTTTCTGATTTTTGTAGCCTTAAGCCAAACATCTGGAAAGACAATCTGGCTTCGAAACCAGTTACTGAAAATGCTGTTAGATGTAATGCACTCAGACAAACTTCATCTGTCCTCTGAGTAAGTAGAAACAATTTAGGAAGCACAGGTAAGTGTCTCTCTCTTCTAGATTTCCTCTTTGCTGGTGCGTGAGCAGGTCTAAACACACCAATAATATTTGAGTCTCAACAAAATGGTAAGTAAGAGCAGACTGGATTCAGAGTTATTTTTTGTCAGTGATTTATCTGGCTTTCCCACAGATGTGTGATCAGATCACACATCTGATATCCATTTTGAAAAAATTTTAATGTTTTCAGAAAATGTCTCAAAAGAGGAACTTGGATATTGTTGTTTCTTCTGCATTGCAAGTGTAGAAGAAATGCCATCTGTCTTTGAAAATCAATTCAGTCTAATGTGGGATTACTTGCACCCCTCTATCGTAACCATGAACATGCAGTTACTATAGTTCTATCTTTTATAACTGAAAGGCAGACTTCATAGTGCTGGGTGCTGTAACTGTGCATTTTCATTAGTTAACATATCTTGGACTTCCAAATTTAAACCGGAACTTTGAATTTCATAGGTTGAAAGATCTAGTCTGTGATGTAGTTGACCTCAGTTATTGATACACACTCTCAGAAGGAGCTTCATGTTAATGAGCCTTTTTGTCTGACAGTGATATAAGGTTGGATTTAGTGGGAATTAAGTGGCTTGAATGGTGTGGATGAGTCTGTTGTTAAATCTTTGTAATTCTGTGTTGCGGTATGCCTTTAATTAGATTTTTTCTAGAGAAACTTAAGCTTCTACATAACTTAGAGATAATTTTAAATAAAATCTCCTTTCTGTCTTCCATCATGTCTCCTTTCATGTTTTTTCATTTCCCTGTTTGTCCTAGGGAACAAGAAGAGACATTTTTGGCACTGGGGCCAGACTGGTTTCTGCTGTTCACACAGAGCTACCTGCACTCTAGCACGGTTGTGCTAGGAATCAAGCTCCTTCTGTGCTTCCTCCACAATCGTTTGCTGCTGAACAAATTCAAGGAAGGGATAGTGGCTGGGCGCTGGCTGGAAAATAGCTCTGCAGGGTTGAGTATTCTAATGGGTATGTGTTGGTTTAATGCTCCCAAAACAATCCCTTGATCCAGCTCAGTGACAGGAGATCACTGATGTAGGTGATAGGAGAATTCCCACTGATCTCAGTAGACCAAGAATTGATACTACTTTCTAGGGCAAGCTTGTCCCAGTACTTCAGCTTTTCTGTACTGAAGAGTGGAAAGTATTGCTTCTCCCTTGCAGGATAGTTGGCATTTCTGGTCAGCAGTTGCAGGGAGATGGGCCTTTTTGTCTTGCATAAGATCAGGCTAGTTGGTAAGCCTGTGAGGTGTTCAGATATCAGCTTGTGCCCTGAAACCTTCTATTTCATTAAGATTTGTTCAACTTGCTTTTTGGTAACTAGACCTGTGGTTCTGAGAAAGGGAAGAGAAAGGAAGAATAATAATTCAGGGAGAATCTCCTGTAACAAAAGTGACAGTGGGAAAAATTGTTATCTGTTAGTCTGAAAAAGTTTTGTAAACTGTTGATATTGCAGCCTAGCAGAGTACTGAGTGGCCTGGGACACAGACAAATGAGGATAAAGTTGAGTCTGTAATCCTTCCTCTGATATGGCATTCATATTTAGACACTTCCTCAGAATGTTTTCCTTTTCTTTTCCTTTAAAGATAATTTAAAAACTCATCCTCCAGTGCCTGACAATGGCTCCTTCCTGATTTTTGGGTTTTCTGTGTTGCAAAAATGTCTGATTGATCATGTCCACATCCCTGAGATCTACTTGCTCGTGGCAGGGCTCTTTCTGGGAACTCCACAGTCTGAACCACCTGAAGCAGCCAAGGTATGAAAAAAATAGTGGACAAGCATGAAGCTGCTATTGCTTAACCGCTTTGGCATTTGTGGCCATTTCTGTGAGAGGATTCTCATGCAAGTTAACCTTACCTGTTTTTTTTGTAATAGTTAAAATTAATCTTTCATACTTTAAAAATGAAGTAAGTTAACTGTGATTTAAGGAAATTTGTGTTCGGAAGAAACTTGTTCATGCAGGTGCTAAATGCTATTTAACTACTGTACTTTAGAAGGTAATTCAGATTAGCTTCCCTGTCTGTTCTTACATTGTCAAGACCCGTTAAAATCTCAGAATTAGTGGATTTGGGTACTTTCCCCCAGTGTCCTGAGAAGCCATGAGGCATTTTTGCCCTAGCAGTGCCAAAGATACATTTCAGAAGAGGACAATCCGTTAGTCCTATCCTGGGGAAACACATTTAATAGGAGAGGGAGGAGCTTCTAGAGGTGAAGATGTTTTGATTTTTTCTGATGTGGAGAGAGCAGGTATTGTTCTTGATGTATCGTATATAATTCCCATCTCTTCTTGAAATCTCTCTCCTCCTGTTGTAGAAAGATCTTGAGTCTATGTTGCAGTGGATCTTGCAGCACCACGTTACAGAGAACGTCCTCAGAAGTGGGTTGTGTGCAGAGGCAGCTGCTTTACTGCTGGAAATGGTTAGAGTCACTGTGGACAAGGTAAGCATTTTGTTGCAAGGACAATGCAGTGTGAATGGCCCCCCTAGCCCCTAGTCTTCCTCTGCCCTCACAAGGCAATACTGAGCATAACAGTGAGCAAGGAATTCAAAGCATCAGCGCAGCTATTGGCCTGGTTGTATTACATCGCAGATGATGTGATGAGCTCATGTTTAAGAACTTCTGAACACAAGATGGATCTTACCCACTGCATTACCCATTTTGTTTATTCTTGATGATGAGGATATGCCACCTTTCCGATTGGCTGTATCTTCAGTCTGCAAGCTGGGAGTTGGCTGCTTGTGCCTTGCCTGACTTCTCTATGGCTGTGTCATGTTTGCTTAGTTGCTTAGGAATACCTAGAGAGGAGCAAAGATGAGCTTATATGAGTGAGAAGAATGCTGCCTTGACTAGACGCACATTTGTCTGTGTCCAGCCTATTGCAGATGCAGAAGCCTCCTGGGAGATTGCCTATCCAGGGAATGTTATCCAGTTCCTGTGCTTGATCTATCACAGTTATACTCAGGACCCCGTATGGCACTGTCCTGACTTCCTGAAAACTTTGGCTATGGTTGCTTTCCATTCTGGACCACCCAAGGTATGTGCATCTGAGCCAGCACAAGCCTTTCAGATCAGACATGGGTTGCTAGGAGGAAAAATCAATTTAAAGGAGATTATGAGTTAAAATGCATTGCTGTCTGCTTCCACAGGGAGGCTCTGAAGGCCTTTTGACTCCTGATGATCCAGCCATTGCTGAAGGGAAAGGCTGTGTTGATCCCTCCTCTCTCCCGCTCCTACCACACCCTGCCAAGAAACAAGTGTGGGATTTTGTGCGAGTCCTCCTGATGGACAGTCTTCTCAATATTCCAGCAAACAAACAAGGACATCCATTTGAGCTACTTCTTGAGGTCTCTGTTGTAGTCATCAGGCTTTGCTGCTCTACTTTGCACTGTGGGTGGAAGGACAGGAGGTACCTTGCTAGTGGGCTAGTGAAAAAACTGCTAACAGTGATGAAGAGGTGTGTTCAGTCAGCATTTTCAACAGTCTAGGATAGGGCTGAGATCACAGCTTTCAGAAAGCATGCACTACATCCTGGCAGATCTGGACAACCTACATAGTTGAAGTGAATTTCTACCTTTTCAACAGTGAAGAAAGGCCTTTTCTGCCTGCTCTGCATTCATGTGAACTAAGAAAATCTTGTCCCTAGACAACAAAGGCATTTTTCATGCAACATTTAACATTGAAGTAAGGCATGAAAAAAATTCCCCTTTCCTTAGTAATACCTGCTTGTCATTAGAGCAGCCATTGAATTTGTTGGGAACACATTTCACATGAAGCATTCCTGTGTACTGATTTTTGAGACAACAATTTCTTTTCAGTACACAAATAAACCAAAAACAACTGTCCCCACTTTTAGGACAGATTAATACAAGCTGTAGCAGCTGAGTCTGGATTTTGGATTTCAACTACTCAAAGCACTGGAAAGAGTCAGAGTAGTCTGAAGAAAGGGAAAATGGAAAATTTAGGCTTCAGCTTCAAATTGTCAAAAGTCCAGGTGTCCCAGATATGAGTTCTGATGCAGACTTAGCTTAGTAATACAAATAGTAATGAATATAAGCTTGACCGCAACTGTCATCTTGCGGAGCCGCAATTCCCTAAAGGTTTATACAATAACATCCCAAGGCATGGTACAGGTTAAAATAGAGGATGGCTCTTCTGACTATCTGGATCCTGAACCTGCTAAATGGAGCTGAAATTCCCTGAGGGCAAGTTCTCTTGGGAACCAGCTGTGAATCTCAGTTCTAGCCCTGTGCAAAACCTTGTTTGTGTTCAGTGTGCAAGGGCAACTGTGCTGGCTATCAGCTAGAGAGTGTAGACCTATGTAAGATTTCCTGTTTTCCCAGCTAGGGTATGAGGTTTGGCCATCTTATCTGCTGCCCAGTAACTGTCCACACATGCACTCTTGCTGGACTCTGTATGAGAGGTGCCATGTTGCCTTTGCGCAGAGGAGTACACCAGATTTCTGCATATGATTTACATATTACTGTGGATTAGCTGTCACAGACAACAGCTGCTGCAAGCTGAGCAGTTTCATATGCCCACACCAAGGGCTAAAATGTGCAAGTGAGGTGGAGTAGTTGTCCTTGCTCTTTTTGTGCTGTTTTTCCCCTCCTCTTCCTAATATGGTGCCTAGGTTTAAGGGAAATGTTGGGCATTTTGAATTATCTCAGATAGTATTGAGTGTCTCTCGGAATTCCTGTTCACTTCTTTAAGCAAAACTTCTACTGAATCTGAATCTTTGACAGGCATAATCTGCCAAAGATCCAATGAAATCAAAGGCCTTTGAATAAAGGCTGAAAGTGAATTCAAGTCTGATTTCCTGGCTGTTTCCCTGCTGTACTAATATGTATACAGTCACTATGTAGGCTTCTCCAGAGGATGCCACCAGTGAGCAGAAGAGACATTTTCAGACAAAAGTTTTGCTGTCTGCGATGGATGTCTTCCATGTTGCCAGCCAAGGAGAGGGGAAAACAAGACCAAGAGGTGAGTGGTGAGAATCAGATCATTAGCTAGCTGGTATTTAGCATGTAGCTGTAATTGCTAGAAAGGTTTGGAAATGGTAGCTAGAAGGACATTCACTCCTGCTGTAGGCCATTTTGCGTAAATTATTGTACTTTTATCATTTTTCTAGAGAGCCTCTTCGCTTTTTTCTCTCTTTCTGAGAACATATTCTGAACATTAAAAAGGGAGTACTTAGAAAGAAACCTATGTTTATCCTTGAGTGCTTCTGGAAACCACCCTGATAACTTAGTTGTTGCTGCTCTCCTTTCTGAGTCATTAGTTGGACCATGATAGTCCTTGATGATAGTATTTTAGTGAGATTGGTTCTGTCCTTAGCATGGAGCTATCACATCCAGTCTGAGTAAGGTACTTCTGCTAGACCTAGAGTTTTCTTAGACATGTCCCAACTCTGAGACATTATGGCATGAGACTGTTCCTTCTCAGCTCCGATAATCTCACGTCACGTAAGTTTTTTTGCATTTCAGCTTGTTTTGGAATAATCAATTCTCTTGTATCCTTTCCAGGGAGCAGTGATCCTCATGGCACTTCAGAATCAATGGTGCCTGTATCCATGATGAATATTGCTTATTTTGCTCCGAAGCTGTTTGAGAAGCTGAACAGTAGAATGTTTGCTGCTGACCCCAAGCAAATCCTGATCTTTACTGCCAAACAGATTATGGGGGTGAGTCACATGAAATTTTTTTTCCAGCTGTTATCAACATGTTATAATGTGCTGTTTCACACTGAGGTCATGATACCGCAATTGTCAAGAAGATGGCAGTACTCCATTTGGTGATTGCGATTATTCCTGTTTTCTTGCATAAGCACATAATGGCTCTAAATGACAATCAGAGCTAGATGGTGAAGCATAAAGAAGGGATAGTTAGCTCTTTTGTGCCACTGTCTGTTGGCTATGTACATGTTGCTGAACGGGAATAAATTAATCTCTTCCGCAATTCCGGGGACTTTAGCAGAAATACAGAAAAATTGAATTTGTATCTAACAGGTAGTTCAGGGAAATTTTGCTAAAGTAAGTTTGCAACAGCTTAAATGAAGTGAGAGGAGTGGACCCTTGGGGAGAGAATTCTTTGAGCAAGACAAGTACTCTGCTGTTTTGTGTTTTCACAGGTCTTAGAAAGCTCCGTTTCTCAAAAGGAAGTTTTCCTCAGTGCCCTGTACAGCTGCCTAAACAGAGCCATCCTATACTGCTTATCCAGACCACAGCAATCGCTGCCTGAACAGTTTAATGTCCTGAACAGTCTCAATGTCTTGCAGGAGCAGTGGGACATTATTTTTGCAACTTACAATTCAAATAATAATTTTGTCATCTGTCTAATGTACTGCCTTTGCCAACTGAATTTGGGCAGGTACAAATGTTCATCTCAGTATAACGTTTGTTTACATCTCTGTGCTGTTATCTATGGGAGTGGGCTCAGAGGGGGAGATTTCACAAAACTTAGGCAATATCCATTTTGGGGGATCACTAGAAGCTGAGATTGAGCTCGATTCAGCTAGACTAAGGACTTTGGATGTAGTATATGTACTGTATCCTACCAAGCATTTGACCCATTGGGCTCTGCACTCTGGGGGTTTAAAGCACCATTCTGCTTTAAATAGGGCAAACCTTCCATTCTGATTTGGTGTTTGTTGAAGTGGCAGACTAAAGCCACTTGGGGAAAGATGGTTATTTTCCTCATAGACTTTAAAAAATGAAAAACAACAACAGAAATTTTGACGTAATTATTTATCATTTAATTTGGGGGAGAGGAAGGTCACTAATTTGCTCAGTGTTCTGGAGGCAATGGATTGTCTTTCAGCAAGGAAGTGGAAGGGATAAACTGTTCTTCAATCAGAAGGCTATTTTTTCCTTGAAATACTAGTGAGCAGAAAATTTCCTACCACCTCTCTTGCACAGGAGCAGGCTGGTATGTATGTTTGTGGGCATAAAAAGAAAGGCACAGTAGATGGTAATAACGTAACACTTAATACTATTTTTCATTTTGAAAAGGATGTTTCGTCTCACAGACACTCAGACAAGCTTGCATGTTTGTCTAAGCAGAACCCTTAAATTTGCACATAGGTTTAATTGCTACTCCTTATTAACCAAAACATCTGTGTGTATCTGGTTTACTCATCCAGCACTTCCAGCAGCTTACTCACTTCGGAGTAGTAACTGCAGTTAACAAGCTTGAACTGATTTCAGTGGAGTTGGCTCACAAGCCCATCATTAAAATGAGAATCTGAAAATCTTTCTGGGATGTGGGCTAGAATCAACTCCACAAACATGCAGGTGGCCATTGTCTGAGACATCTGCATAGACTAATTTAGGGAGGTGTTTTTTCTGATCCAGCAGCTGTTATTGTGTGGGTACATTTAAAACATATATAAAACTGTGCATAGATCTTGTGAATCTTCCTGTTATGGTTATTGTTACTTGGATCTGAGCAACAAAGTCCTGGTCGTACTGAAGTTGGGAATTTTGCCTTTCACTTGGATAGGGCTGGAACATCCATACCCACTCTGTTTGCTGTTCTTACAGGTGATGTGTCAGAGATACTCTTGCTAATGTAAGCTGGGGAGTTATTTTGGACAACTCTGTTTTGTGAAAAGAAGCCAATATTGGCTAGCACTTTATTCAATATAATGATGTTTGTTGTTCCAATGAAAACCTTCTGTGCTGCTTAGATGGTCTGAATTGAATCCATTAATACAGTATCACATCGGAAATGAGCTGCACTTCCTGAGGTCTTTTCTTGGTTGTTCTTATTCCAGTCAGACAATAATTTCCAGGACAAAACTGTTGAGATGGGGTAAGGATTGTTTGTGTGTAGCAAGAGCATAAACATTTAAAACAAAATAAATTACACAAGTGTTGGTGTTATCCAAAAGCCAAACATAGCAGATCCAGAGAATGAGTATTGTGGTATTTAAAAGAAAATCAGAAATAAAAATGGCAGCTTTGCATGCCCAAGAGATTTGACTCTCCCATGTAGTAGTGCCTGTTAACAATTGAAAGAATGTAGTATGTTACTAATGGTTATATATAATATATATACTATTGACAGCACTTCTGTGACGAAGTCCACATTGTCTGGATGCCTTAACTAAGCCTGTTGCATTTATTCTAAGTATTACTGCTGTGCTGAAATTTCTGGTGTCTTTCTCCTACTGACTGGTAAATTATCTGACACATACCCCGCACACATACCCAAAGCAGCACTAACTCTTTTTGGCTGTGGTAATGTTCTCAATTATAATCACATCTATGTGACACTAGCACCACAGTGCTGAAGTCTGCAGCTTTTTTGTGCTGAGTGCTTTATAAACTGAATGAACAATCATTGGTGCAAAGAACTTAGACTAAGTAAGCAGTTCAGGTGTAGGGTATGGCAAGGCAGTGTTTCCCACATAATGGAAGACACATCTAGTGAAGAAATTCAGAGCAAAGAAACAGCATACAAGATGTTCAGGGGAGGTGTAAGAAAGCTGGATGCAATCTGGCTACACCAGTACAGCCCTGTGTTCCACCTAGTTGAGATGAATGGTAGATACAAGTGCACGAAGAAGTGCACGGATAAGGCATGTACAACAGAGTGATCCATAGGATCTTGGTGAATGCTCCTTGACTTTGAAAACCAAACTGGCAGTGGTTTAGTTCCCACTTCTTGTAAATTCTTCAGTCTTGTGTGATTGGTCTAAGTCCTTGAGCCTGGGAATATTGGTCTACTAAATGAATCGACTAGGAGTGGATGTGTAGAAATACCTTTAGCTTTTTCACTATCCTCAATTTGTTTTATATCTGGTTTCCTCACGTGCCCTCCTTTTTTTTTGTCGCAGCTATCCAGAAGGTTTTGGGGTGGATGCAAAACCAAAGTTAGCTTCATATCACCAAATTTTCCTTGGACCCAGTGAAGAGGAAAAGGGCAGCCTGCCTACTCCAGATGATGGTAATTTATGGCACGTGTTGTCTTTGGCTTTCAGAGCAGGAAAGTGCCTGGCCTAAACAGTTAGCAGAGCAGCTTGTGCAAGTGCTACTTAATTGCCTCTGCGGTATACAGGCATTGCAGGTGCAACGTAGAGAAAGAAAAGTTGTGCTAAAAATGACTTCTGTTTGCATCATACCTTTTTATTCAAAGTTCATGCCCCACATCCTCAGGAGTAATGGATATCAGTTTGGAAATCGCTTCCCCATGTTGTGGCCAGTATCAGTGCCCAGCTACATAATACTTGTAGCTCTATTTCTTTTTTCATAGCCTGTACAGAACTTGTGTCTGGCTATTGTACACAGGAAGAAACATTTTGGTCTTTTAAGAAAAACACTGGAAAAAATTTTGGGCAGGATTCAGTGTGGGGACTGTCAGCTGAACCCTACAGCAGAGTGATGCTCCTCCTCTCCTCTCCTCTCCTCTCCTCTCCTCTCCTCTCCTCTCCCCTCCTCTCCCCTCCTCTCCCCTCCTCTCCCCTCCTCTCCCCTCCTCTCCCCTCCTCTCCCCTCCTCTCCTCTCCTCTCCTCTCCTCTCCTCTCCTCTCCTCTCCCAGATATGATGCAATCAAATAAGTGATTTGCAGGGAAATACAGCAAAAGAGAACAGCACTTCCTTGTACAGCATCTTGTTGCTGTGTCAAATTGTTTCACAACTTGGTTACCTTCTCCTCACTGTCTCTAATGGTGTTTGGCAACAGGATGCTTTAGCACTCTATGTATGATAGTAAGATCATCAAAATTCTGATGAAATGGTTTTCCAAGGCAGAAACCAGTTAGAATCATCTGCCACTCCTGCTTGTTTCTTTCAAGGAGCTGAAATATAGCAAAAGAAATGTCCTGCTGTTTTCTCTAGTAGAATAACTAGTCTGGCTTAGAACCTATGGAGGCAGTAGACACAACGAAGCAACTCCAGACTCCAGCAGTTACTCTGGATCAATGGTGTTCCAAATGAGATGTTTTTGCTTTATCTACTGTTTGACTTTTAACACAAAAAGTGATTCTTCATTTGTAGTTTCTTTTGTTTCCTAGTACGTCAGGAGATTCTGAGAACAGTAGAAATCATCTGGAAGCAGCTCATTTCTCAGAGGCGGCAGTCTCTGGAGGACACTTACAAGATGGATCTTTCTGTAAAAGGAAATGACAAAGAAAGGGACATGAAGATAACGGAGGTCACTCCTTTATGGGAAGAAATTATGACAAAAGCTTGGCAACACTTGATAGGTCTCTGTTCTCTGTTCTTTTATGGAACACTCATTGTAGTAAGCAAAGACATTGCAGTAAATGTAGTGCTTAATGGAAAGCCGCTGATTCCTTGGTTATATCCTTCCTCTGCACATCACCCGCTAGATAAAACAGATTCTCAGTTTCTCTCATCCAGGATTGTCATTGCTTTCTGTGTCATGCACCAGCCCTTCTCTAATCATCTGGTGATGTTGTAAGGCTCATGCTGTACTGCAAGAAAGAGAAATCTCCTTAGACAATTGTATCCCATCGAAGAATTTAAAATGAAGGATATTTGGGTGAAGAATGGTATCCCAGTGTGTGTAGTGCTGCAGGGATTCAAAGTTCATGTCTGTATAATGATACTGGTCTATGGCAGACCTCTGTGTGGCTTTTAAATAAAGACTTGAGAAGTACATGTTAATTCAGTGCTCCTCTTACAAATAGAAGGACAAGTCAGCTGGAGTGAGGCACTGCCATGTTGTTGTGTCTTGTGTAATGTTGATACAAACCCTCTACTTCCCCACAGGCTCTATTTCAAGTCTTACAAGCTTTTTGTTCTGTTCTGGTCCACAGCATCTGAAAAGAAGATTCTCCAGAATAAAGCAGGGTCAGGCCTGTCACAGAGCAAGCACAATTCCTGGAGTGAAAGCCTCTCTTCAGCTATTAGGTTGATGCCTGGCCGAAACACAAAGGAAATGACATGCAAATCTGAGGTAACTTCTGCTTTTTGTCTTTTCTGTCTCTGTCACCGGCTCTGCCTTTGATACAGCGCTGGAGAGTTTGCCTGGACTTGAGAGGCTTCTGATTATGTCTCTTGACATGTTCCATTGTAAACTAGACACCTATTGCAGTTAAGGTTCCTTTTCCAGGCTGCTAGAAATGATCACTAAGAAATAGTCATTGATCTGAAGATCTTCAGCTGGCAGCCTTACTATATAATGTATTAATGCATACCTTTTGCATGAGGCCTAGTTATTGCACTTGAAAGGAAAAACCGAAGCAACCCATGTGTGCTTATGCTTACAGGGCTCTGCTTGGGTCACAGCAAGGTGAGGAGATGCTGCCTTTGCTCACACCGCTTATGTAAACCTTGTCCTACAGACACTGAATTAGCAGAAAGGATCAGGTATTACCATAGTACTGTCCTGTCATTTTCTACTCAATATGAAGTATTAAACGTCCAAATTTTAGTTTAGCCTTAACAGACAAAGAGACAAGTGCTTATATAAACCAGAGATGGGTCTGGAGGGTATGCAACATTCCTACTGCCAGCAATGCAGCTGGACTACGTTTTCCATGTGAAAGCTCCTCCTTTGCTGAGAGAGAGGGCTATTTCCACGTCTTTCCTGGGCATTTGTCAAGAATACAAATAAAAAACACCAGTTAGATGTTACTTGTTTAAGTGTGTTAGGGCTAGAGTAACCAGCTATAGGTTAAGGCAGCAGTGCATTGACAAAATATTCAGAGCTTTGGACTGAGCTTGTGTTATTGCAGTGCTGAACATATTAAGGTCTCTTTTTCTCCTGCTGAGGAGACAGTGAGTCTGTTATAGCATCAGTTTAGGGAGTATTAACCCTCTAGCTCAAGCTGTAACAGGTTGCATCTTTATCCCCAATGATGACTGGTTCACTTCCAGGTGTGTTGATTGGGAAGGCTATGATATACAAGTAATGTGTCTGATAGTACCTTACTGAGCTGCAGGTTTTTTTCTCAGCATGCCACAGCATCCTTCTCATTCCTTAAAATCACTTTGCTGCTTACAGAGTGAGCAAGTTCTTCCCAGGTACGTATCTAGACTGTGATGTCATACTACAAGAGCATCGACTATTTGCCCTGGGGTCTGTTTAATTATTTTTTAAAATTAATTTTGATTATTACAGCTGATTACACCTCAGTGAGCAATGTAATTGATATTTGTAAATGTATCCCAAGGAACATTTTGTACAACATGCTTTTTGCTGTTGAAGGTTAAAGACTCTGTTATTGGTTTTTCCCTAAATATGCCCACATCATTAGTTCCTCCAGTGAAAAGGTTGCCATCTGGAAAAGGCAGCACGGAGACATTATTCAGGCACAAGTGCATGAAATTGGTGTTTCTGCATCTTCTGTCTCTCTTCTGCAAGGAAGCGGCTTGTAATTAAAGGAGCTGGGTTTGGAGGAAACATTACTCATTTGGTGTTATTCCTTATCATGTCAAGGACTGACAGCTCCACAGCTCTGATAAATTGTTCCTCTCAATGAAATGTGAAGCTACAGTTCCAAATGTTCTTCTCCACTCTCCCTGGCCCCCTTTCTCCCTCCAGCCTGTCTTTGAAAGAGTTTGATGCACTTTTCAGAGAGGCGAAATCTAAGAGGAAGAAAATTAATTTCTTTGCTCCTTGACAGCCCTCTTTCTTTGTACACTTCACAAGCAAGGTATATGGTGGGATTTTCAATATCAAAGGAAGTTGGGATAACAAGTTACATTAAAAGTAAATGGTATTTATGCTTCTAACTTGTATTTTTGACCTCACTTTGGTAGTCATTTTAAAGGTGCTGTAATGTGACTTTGTATCATTTGTGGTGTCTCAGGTAACCTCTGTATTCACTTGGGAAAAATCTTCAGATACTGGCCTCTATCTTCACTACTGCTAGTTATGGACTTAACGTCCTACAGCAATAGGCACCTGCTTGAAACATTGAGATAAAAGGAAAAGTAGCAGTATGAGCTACATAGTGAGAGACAAAGCCCTTAAATCCCATAGTAAAATAAAAATCTTTACATTTACTGAGAGGTAAGCACGGGTGTTCCTAACTGAGCAAAACTTAGTAATTCAGCCAGGATTTCAAAGCTTTGCTCAGTAGAAAGAAGAAATGGGTTGGTTACTGGATTGTTAAATTGATTCCCTTATAGACTGAAAATAAACGAAGAAGTTCAAGCAGTAGTAGCATTTGCTGCAGATTAAAAAAAAAAACAAACAAACCAAAAAAAAACCCAAAAACCACCAACAACAAAAAAACCCCCTCCAAACCTCAAAAATACAAAACATGCCCCTCAAAACTATCAACTTTTTTCCTATTATCATTTACAAGATAGCAAGAGTGCTTTTGAGACCCAATACTCAACCTGGAAAAAACAGCAAAATTCAAAGTGATCAGGTCTCATGTTTCTGCTATACTTTCACTCAGGATCTCCAGCATCAGTGAAGCCAGTTCCCTGCTATTTGGTAGCAAATGTCAGGATTTGCAATCAAGTGCAGCTGTGTTTTCCCCATATTTCTGAATCCACTTTTCTATCTGATGTTTTGCTCTGGGCTTTTTCTGGAAGGTGTGATCATTCAGAATGGAGAGCGTGATCACATTTCTGGTAGTAGAATGGTGATGATCTGCTTTGGTAATTGCTATTTTGTGCTTTCTTGGAAGTCTGAGTAGCCATGCAGAAACAAGACGAGCACTGTAGGAAGTCAGATTTCTTTAATGCTTACAGGTGACAGAGTTGGGTAAATTTGCTGGCAGGAGGGTCTATAAAACTATGAATACAGTACCAAAGGTTTCCAAATCATTGACTTTCCTGTTTCAAAGCGAGCCTTTTGATGTCTTGCTCTTTCTCCTCCCTTCCTCCCCCTGTCCTCCTCCCCCCAGTTTTGCTGTCAGAATCTAGGATATGTACTTAGTTTTTAGGTTAGCAATGACTGATTGTTTTTGTCATCTTCAACAAGTTGCAAAAGCAGCAAGGGACCACTGTAACAATCATATTTCAGTAAATTGTAAATCAGTCAACAGCTTCTACCATGCAGTGTCCTGAGGTTCTTCCTGAGGACAACTGCTCGAGCAAGGTTACAAGCAGCACACTCCTAACTACTGTAAGACACACTGCCTCAGGGCTGTAGATATAATTGTTATTCTTTACAAGAAATGCAGAGCCTCCTGAGTTTTACAGCTGGCCTGATCATGCCTGTCCTCTCCTGTTTGGGTACATTAATTACATTCCTCTATGCCAGGGGCCCATATACCTTGAGAGAGTGAAATAGAAAAGGTCTTTTTAATCTCAGTCTTCAGAATGAAGAGGTTAACAGAGACCTCCTAACTTGTAGTTGCAAAACCAGAAACTTTATGGTAGGATTTTTGTCAGCAAACATACACTTGTGAAGTCAGTTATAGATAAAGAGCCAGGATCTGACCTCCTTCGTGCTGATTTTGTCATTCTGTTCATTGCAAGAGAATGCCTCCAAGTTAAGTGATGGGAGAATGCAGCCTTTGAACTCTAAGGACTTTTGAGCAGTTTGGATAGCTTGATTTCTGCTCTGCTGCCCTTAGTGTATGCGACGTCACTGCAGAGCTAACGGCAAAAAAAGCATTTAATGATGTAGCTATACAAACCAGAAAATACTAGGTACTAAGTTTGACTTGACTGGGAGTGATTAGTTTTTCTTTAGTTGGCTTTGTAGTAAGAGCCCATCTCTTATGCTTACTTTTATAAGCAGCAGGCAGATTGTTAAACCCACAGCAAATCTGTAAAAGGTAACTGCATCAATGTGTCAATGAGAGGTGCCTTTGTGGATAACTTTCTGAAGTCAGGAGCTCGAAGAAAAGACCTCTTGACTGAGACTTAAATCACTGCCAGACAATCTACTTCAGTTCCTTTTGAAAATTCTTCCTCTTAATTTTTTTGAATGTAATATTTTATTTATTTAACTGCAAGTTCATTAAGTCATTTAGGAAAGTGAGTTGTATGTCCTCATCATATCACTGTGCAAGAAGATAGTGATATGACTACGACTCAGCCCCAGGAGGCCCTATCCCTGGACATGTTCAAGGCCAGGTTGGATGGGGCTTTGAGCAACCTGGTCTAGTGGGAGGTGTCCCTGCCCATGGCAGGGCAGTTGGAAGTAGAGGATCTTTACAGTCCCTTCCAACCTGAACTATTCTATGATTCTATGACATAAAATCAGCATTAGCTCAGAATGCTGTGTGTCAGTGGGCTTTGACTTGTGTAAGAAAGAAGCTTTATCTCAAGTTGACAAACATGAACTTACAGACTTGGCCTTTATTACCCAAGATGTCAGTGGCAACATTAACAGCTGAACCCAGAGCTAAATAGTGGACCAGTGCCTTCAAGTACTACCTGCTTGTTTCCTGCACTGTTGTAGCATCTTTCAATAACTGATTGTAAAATCAAGGCGGATGCTGACCAGCCTGGGTTTTCAAACTTTAGCAGAGCCACTGCATCACAGAGTGGTTGTTTAAGGTGGGGAGGTGTGTGAGGTAGTGAAAAGGAGAGCGTGGTTGAACAAAACGAGCTTGCTAATTCACGATCAAGGAGGGATGAACTCAACTTAGCAGTTCACAGTAGCTGAAATGAAGAAGATAGAAATATTTGAAACATAATCACAATTATTACTTAAACAAATATTTTTCTTACCAATCATTCAGTTGTTCTTTTATCAGCTTTTCAAGTTAACTGAGTTAAAACAAGCAAACATATAATGATATTTCTTTGAAAAGTGCATCATTTATGTAACATCTTTATCTTCATAATAGAAAGATAATTAACATCACTAATTATCTAATTAAGTTCATTAACTATCCACCAACAGTGCACCGTGAAGTTGACATTATGTTCTTCTGTCAACAAATGCTTTGATTTCTTAGGAAGTAATTAAAATGTAAATTAGCATGTCATTAAATGCACAAGGGAAGTTCGGAATCAAATATTCATTTCAAAACTGCTCATAGAATGCATTTTTTTTACTTCAATGAAAGCAGGCACTTTACTATTAATGATGTATATTAAACAATTTCCATTATAATATTATTGTCTTGTTTAATAACTGGCTCAAAGCTAAATTACAGTATGCTGCAGCAAGCTGAAAAGAGTTTCTTTAACTTTGAACAAATAAATTTTTATGTCCTCTTAAGCAGATATCTGACACACTGCTCATTTATCATTTTCAGATTGTTTACAAGATCATAAAGAAATAATTCAACAGGTCAAGAAATTAAGTAAGAACTGCATGAAAACATGCAGAGCTATCTCATTTTATGTAATACAAATCACTGAACTTTCTGAAATGTATGGGATTAATTTCCACATTCATTGAAGATGTTTAACAGAGAAGTTGGAATATAAATGTTGTATGATGATGGATACAAATTATTAGGCTGACTCAGATCCACAGGCCACTCACCTCAGTCTGTCCCCTAAAAATCCAGTACCAGTTGCTACAGGAAATGGTGTGTGACAGCAGGATGCCCAGTAGAAAATCTATCCTAGCAAAATTGTTCCTTTCTTGATTTATATCAGTTTCGTCTTAAAACCTGAAATACAAGTAATAATATCGCATCCAAAACTTTTGTGGGTAACTGTTCAGAGGGAGTTTTTCTGTGCTTTTAAACTCAGTAGTGTCTTGTGGCAGTGAATTCCCTTCATTTAATTACACATTGTAGGAAAAGATGTTTTCTTTTATGTTTCCTGCATATTTTTTTAATATATATTTTTGGCTTTCAAGATAGAGATTATGTCTGGTTCAGCTTTAAGCTTGGATATAGGATTTCAGCGAGTGGAGTTTGATGTTTAGAACTGTTGGCATTGAAATCTCATCTTTCAAGAGCTGCGGATTGCAGAGTTTGATTTTCACATAACAGAGATGATGCCAAATGAGTTGAATGGTGTTAATGTGGATGAAAGCAGAGTTTTATTTGGTTGCAGAGAAACCCTAGAAACAAGTGCTAGCTACTGAAACAGATTTTTTTTTATCTGCTGAATATATAGAAAGACAAATAATTTTTCATATTTCTTGGTTCAAATATGTCCATTTTCTTCTAGAATTTTGCTGCAACATTTTATTTATAATAATTTCAGAAATAAATTGTTTGAATTGAGTTGCTTTATATGGATTCTCTGATTCAAAGCCTGAAGCAGCAATTTAAACTGAATCAAACTTGAATTTTTGTTCTAAAACTTTAGGTGGAGTAGATTCTCATCCACAGTTTCCTACAAGAAAATAATTTTCCATTATTCATTATTTTTTAAGTTCTATATTTGTTCTTTTTTTAAAGACAAATGATGCATTTTTTTCAATTATGCTATTTATTATTAGAAATCTTTATAAGGAGAAGAATTATGACCAAATTTGCTTATCAACAATTTAAGAGTTTATATATGATGTCTCATCTCATGCAGGGAGCAATATAAAATACATGTAGGCATCTGGGTGCCCAGAAAATCACGTGTGAGTTTCTATCAGACCGCAGGGACTGAAAATAGCTAAGAGTATGAACTGAAAAGTGGTATGTGCAAGTAGAGAACAGGAAATCAGCAGAGGCCCTAGAAATCTCTGCAAGATGAACTTAAATGTTTCTCCTAAATGAGGGTATAGGTTGCTAACCTGTGCTGAAGTCTGTGAGCATTCATTTCTTGTTCTCATCTTTGCTAGCCAAATTAAAGATAAGGTTTGGTTGTCCCTATCTGTGTTCCACTCATGCTTTCTGCTGCAGAGTAGCCTGAGGAGTCCAGGTTTCTTCTACGGGCACTAAAAAACTCCAGAAGTAATCTTGTCACCTTTACATGCATGTCATTTTAGGAAAATTGATAATTTTAGGCATCAGGGAACAGATGTTTCTTTGTATTCTGTGCTCTGAGCTCTAAGCATACGCTGATGTTTACAGAACTCTTTTGTCAGCTAAAGCATTAGAAGTGCACATTTTTCTTAAATAAAAGCCATGAGTCAAATGTAATTAGAAAGCACCAGTGCATGAGGCTTTCAGATAAATATAAAACTCTAAGTTATATACACCTGTAGGACTTCATAGAAAATCACCATTTTAAATAGAAACAGGAAAATGTTGAGTAAGAACAAATGAAGGCTAGAAGAGACCCCATTGCTATTCCCCGTAACGCCAAAGTCTGACCTTCACCTTTCACTAGGGGTAAAAGCTAATACTTCTGCTGTAACAGGATGGAAACTGAGCCCTCAGGAGGTTGAGTGAATTATCCCAAAGTCACGGAAGTAATTCTCAAAGATAGGATTAAAGAATAAACATGTCTCGCCTCCCATGATGCTTTTTTGCTATTAGGAGACAAGTTATCTGTTCTCCCAGGAATTAATCTCTTCAGTAGTATCATCTGTTGAAGGAGCATGTGTGTATGCACACATACATACATACACATATATATTTGCTATAGAAGTAAAGCTGCTTCTGTGCTGCCTGAGTATAGTTGCTAAACACAGTGTGGAAGTCTCATCACATGTACACCATACTTTGGATTTATCCTCTTGAAACCCACCCCTGTGTGTGGGTACATTTATGATGCACTGAAATATGGAGGTTTTTCTCATTAACTTCGCTATTCCCCAACCAACTGGCGATGCCAGGAATTCATCCATGATCCTTAGGAGCAGTTGGCGCTGTGCATTAGCCTCCTAGTGGGTTGAGGCACGAAGCTTCCATGCAACACTTAACTGCTGGAACTACAGTCTGTTGAAAAGCTAAATGAATTTTGGCAAAGCAACAATAAAATCCACATGGCAATAAACAATTTTGTGATTCAAAAGGGTCTGCAAACAACCCTCAGTGTGGAGAGTGTATGCAAAGCACTAGGACAAACTGCTCTTTAATCTACTAAGGAAAACATTATCTGACTTAGCTTAATGCTTGTTACCTGATGACTAATGAAACAATTAGCTTCTTATGAAATGAACCTACTCACTTCCTAGTGCGTAGTCAATTACTTGAAAAGTAGTCTGTCACAAGATGGGTGGCTTATTGTTTGCACAGGGTAGCAGTGTACCTGGTCTCTGATTCACCGTGTTAGATTTAGTAGCAGTAGTGGACTTGGAGATGTTATGCACTTTGTCCCTGCATCTGAATACAGCAGGGCCGATGAATTGGAGTCTTCACCCAGCTCTAGTAATTTACTGTAACACTTGGATTATTCTCTGTAAAACTGCCATGCTAACTGTAATCCTATCCTCCGCTTGTGCGGCTGATGAAGAAGGGATTGATTTATTCTCTGTGATTAGCAGGAAAGGACCAGAAGTGCTGGGCTTTCATCGTGCATGTCAGGAGTGGAAATTCTGGTTAGATGTGTGTAAAAAGGCACAGCATAAGAACTGAAGTGAATACAAGAAGATAGTTTTCATGCCTCAGAAGAGTTTAGGCTCAAAACTTAGCTACTGATAATCTGGCTCTGTGGCAATGTAAGTCATAGGGGTTCAGGAATTTTCCATTAAAAAGGTTATTGGCTTTAGATGGTGACTGCAAAAATCAATTGCTTTTATGAGAAAGTGTCTCCTTCCTGACTAAGTCACATCATCAGTGACAGGAGATCCACGCTGGTTAGGGCGTGCAGTCCAGAGGACAGAGCTGGGTTATGGGGCTGCAGAGAGGAGCAATGCTGCACCACAGGTGGATGCCATTTAACGTTGAACTGCTGGGAAATATATACTTAAGTAAAAATGAATAATTTGCTCTTTATAAAATGGCATTTCCTTAGTGTTCCATTTCATGAAAAATGCAGCTTTTCTGTTTGATTCAAGATGGGAAGAGTGTATCACATTAGTATCATGTCATTTTTCTCATTCTAACAATGCTAATTTCCTGTTTCCCTCTTGCAGTCATCACCCATAGAGGTTTAAAGCATGTTTAATTGCCGCTTTTAAGGTCCAAGTGCTACATATATGATCTGTATGTTTGTATTTTAGATGTTTGGATTAAAGGCAAATCTGCCCCCCTTCAGTAGCAGACAACCTGTATATGAAAGTTGCGAAGTATATGCCTAGACACATCCTGAAAAACAGTGATTTCTTGGATCAGGGTCATCAAATCTGTTTCTGCTATGTACGAACTCTTTGCCACAGTCACGTATGCCATTTGCATGTGCAGCTGGTCACAAATGGTGTTCCCCAGGGCTCAGTATTGGGGCCAGTTCTCTTTAATGTCTTTATCAACAGTTTGGACGAGGGGATTGAGTGCACCCTGAGTAAGTTTGCAGATGACACCAAGCTGAGCAGGAGTGTTGATCTGCTTGAGGGTAGGACGGCCCTACAGAGGGATCTGGACAACCTGGATCGATGGGCCGAGGCCAATGGTGTGAGGTTCAACAAGACCAAGTGCAGGGTCCTGCAGTTGGGTCAACACAACCCCATGCAGCGTTACAGGCTTGGAGAAGAATGGCTGGAAAGCTGCCCAGCAGAAAAGGACCTGGGGGTCCTGGTGGACAGTGGCTGAATATGAGCCAGCAGTGTGCCCAGGCGGCCAAGAAGACCAACAACCTCCTGGCTTGTATCAGAAATAGCGTGGCCAGCAGGACTAGGGAAGTGATCATCTCCCTGTACTCAGGGCTGGTGAGGCCCCACTCAAATACTGTGTTCAGTTTTGGGCCCCTCACTGCAGGAGGGACATTGAGGTACTGGAGCATGTTCAGAGAAGGGTAACGAAGCTGGTGAGGGATCTGGAAAGCATGTCTTATGAGGAGCGGCTGAGGGAACTGAGGTTGTTTAGTCTGGAGAAAAGGAGGCTGAGGGGAGACCTTATCGCTCTCTGCAACTACCTGAAAGGAGGTTGTAGAGAGGTAGGGGTCGATCTCTTCTCCCAAGTAACAGGCAATAGGACGAGAAGAAATGGCCTCAAGTTGCACTAGGGGAGCTTTAGATGGATATTATGAAAAATTTCTTCACCGAAAGGGTTATCAAGCATTGGAACAGGCTGCCCAGGGAAGTGATGGAATTGCCATCCCTGGAGGTATTTAAGAGATGTGTAGATGTAGAGCTGAGGGACATGGTTTAGTGGTAACTTGGCAGTGCTAGGTTAACGGTTGGACTTGGTGATCTTAAAGGTCTCTTCCAACCAAAACACTTCTATGATTCCATGATTCTATTTACATGCAGTTTGTTTGTCCCTAAGAGCTCCTTATGTGCTGTTCTATTTTTCTATGCCCATGGAATACTTTCTTAAAACCTAGTGATTTCTTGAATAGCTGTAATTAGATCAAAAAACCTTCCATGTAGAATTGTGAAAGCCCAGGTTAGGGGAATAAGGTATGTGGACTCTTCTGTGATACAAGATCTAATATCTGGTAAATCAGCTATGTTAGAATACAGTCTGGCACTGGGAACATAAAGGTAGAAGGGATTTCCAAATTAGTTCGTCAAATTGTTTCCTCCTCTCACTACTGCATGCTGTCACCATATACATCCTCTTTGTGGGCTTATCAGGCTGTTTCAAATTAATTCAGGTTGGGTTTGCCTCATCAGCAACCCCCCTTCCCCCGCAACCAAGTCTTAGTGGCAGGATATTCCAGAAACTCACTTGTCTTAGTTTCCCCATCTCTAAGCTGAAGACTTTCACCTCTTTCATAAAGACCTCTGAGATATACTGGTGAAAAGTACCGTACAAGAGTAGATATTTTTGTTATAGCTAAGATGCTATATGAACCTTTTACTGTGTGTGATTATATATTTACAAAATTTATTTTACTCAGAAGAGCTAAAATAATAGACTAATATCACTAGTTCTAACCCTCACCAAGAGATGACTAAAACACATGCTTCAGAACAAGTATGTGGGTATTCTCACTACCATCTATGGGACTATTCACTTGGCGCAGTGAGGTATCTGGACATTTGGGCTTTTCTTTTGGCTCTTCCAAGTCCAAAATTATTTTGTCTTGAAGTTTATTTTTATTTGTTTAGAGTTTTGGCACATACTTTTGTGTGCATATATGTTTTGTAATACAACACATAGCTTTTAATTCCCCAGAGAAAGTCTCAAAGTGCAGAGCTGCAACGACATAATGTTTATTTATGGAAGAACTGTGGCATATGTGGCGTCTGTATCATGCAATATAAGTTTATTATGGCAACGCTGAATATTTATGGGGTGCAGGAGTGCTAAGTGATATATATATGTACATAAACATAATTTTAAAAATCAGACATAAAACATTCTGGAGCTCAGTAGAGAACTGTTAACTTAGAAGTCACACCTCAACCTTTTTTCTCTTTTTTTTCTTTTCAACTGTTTCTTATTACAAGCAGCCTTTCAATTGCTTTAGTTGAAAGAAGTTATAGAAAATCCACTCTCTGGTGGTTTTTGGCATGCTAATTTCTCTGTTTGCCAGTATTTTTCTCTGTGCTGGTTTTACCTTTCCCCAGTGTTAATCATTTTCTCTTCTATTTGCATGAGGTCTCCATGCAGCAAGAGGAGAAATGGGTTTTGATTCTGTGGTGTGTTTTTTTTTTTAATAGGGAAATAGCTTGTAAATTCCATCACCTTTTCAAGGTTTAAATATTGGCTGGGGAATCAGAGACAGCAAACTGACTGGATTCTACTTAGACTGTGGTTGTCTAAGGCTGCAAAGTAGAGAAGTCTGTATAAAAAAGACTTAAAACGTGGTATCACACTCAGATTTTTAGGCCAGGATGGATCAATATGGCCCTCTAGTCTGCTCTTCCTTAGAATGCAGGTCATATTTCTTGCATTTACACCTGCTTTTCTGCATATGAAACTCAAACTTTTTATTATGTTACACAATATTAAGAATTATCAAAGCTGGCATATTATTTTTCTTCAAGATAGATGCTACACTGTGGCACTGTTGTATTTAATCTACTGCATAAAGAGTTGCCATTTTAAAAGATAACCACCTACAAATTGTAATGGAAACTGTTTATTTGTTAGAAGCTTGTTTGGACTAGTTGTTCATTAAGCATTACAGTGTAATTGTTCTGACTGAACACTTAATAAATAATAGCCTGGTCTATATTCTCCATGTTTGTTAGGTATCTTTTTCAGGTTTTGGTTTTGTTTGTTGATTTGTTTTGTTGGGGTTTTTTCCAATCACAGTGATCTCCAATTTTTTTAACTGTTCATTTCATTTTACAACCAGATGGTTTTCCTGTGGGGATGATCATCAGGGACATGTTCATCTGAAGATGAAGGTGGCTAGCTATAGCTCATTTGGAAGCCGAAATGGTTTGTCTTCAGTTCACCAAATGCAGCTAGCAGAATTTTTCCTTCTTAGGACCCTTCATATGTTCCAAAGGCTAGGAGCTGGGTCAGTGAAGTCAGTGAGAATCTTTGTAGTGTGGGCTTTGACCTTAGGGGTCTGATCAGTGACCATGAGTGAAATACAGCCTATGAGCAACTTTGAAACAGCTGCCAGTAGAGTACTAACTCGGCTTGAATAGCCTGTGGGTATCTGAAATGGTTGTTACTACTTGGAGGAATTGGTTGTCTGTTCTGAATGGCGTTCACCCTATGTCCACATAGAGCTGGGATGTCAGCTCTTCTCCTGTACTGAGCCTGGCTCAACAGCACAGAGATGCTGTTGCTTTCTAGGTCAGCTTTTATGGGAGTTTTATATGAATTATGGAATAGTTTTGTGAGGCCGCAACTGTGATTACAGGTTTAATGATGCTTTAAACAAACAAAAATGTAATGACTTTCATCAGTGTAAAACAGGAGCTTCCTGCAGGGAAACACCAATAAATGTGACTTCGCGGCAGGGATACAGACCTGGCTGGCAGCCAGCAGTAATCGGCACACCATGTAGACCTTGTGTGTTAACTTAATTATAGCACAGTGCAACCAGCAGCTAGATGGTTTGCTGTGAGGAATCACTGCCAGCGTGGCAGAGTCCATGCATTTAAAAGTTACCCATCTGATCCATGGCTTTAGATAGTGAGAGGCTGGCACTTTCACAGCTAGTTTAGCCTTGTGCTGTGACTCACAACAATCTCATCTTTGTCAGGGAAGCTCGGGTGGGCATGAGAGCCTTCAAATGGCACTGGGAGGACTCTAATCTCTGTGGTATAATCTCAGAACAGCTTCTGCCTTCTATGCCACCTCTAATCCTCAGGAATTTATCAAAGGAACAGGTACTTCTGCTACTCTCTGTAATGCAGTTAATGGCCAGCCACTCTGATTCCTTCTTTTTTTTTTTTTTTCATTTCATGGCTTTGGTGTACCTTTTGTAAGTTCCTGGGACTTCCGAATCATGTTCAAGTAAGCCTGAATACTTCCTACACATTTGGCTGGCACATGGAATAGATATTTGTGGTTTATTTGGATACTGTGACTTTTGGGATTCTGTTTCTTTCAGTAGTGATTAGGAGCATCATCCTGAGTCAGGTCCCAATGTGCTGTACCATTGACTTCAGGAAAAAAGTTGCTCTGTCAGAGAGCTTTTGGTTTGGAAAATTTTAAAACAAGTATGCCCAGAAGATCAGACATGGCATTATGTAGCTATAATAGGATAGCTAGAATGTTTTTCCAGGAAATGCACTGTCAAACAGGAGAATTTTTACCTGTGACTGTTTGTAAGAAGGCTGTGATACTGAATTCCTCCTGGTAGCTACTTGTCAGAAGTTACACGAAGAGATACTGAGAAAGGAGAGAAATAGATGGAGCAGCTATCCTTGTGTTTGCATAGAAAAGTCTGAGTTACAAAACTGTAGAACAGTCTCATAAGTGTTGGACAGCCTGTTAAAGCAGAGTCCTGTGCTGGTTCTTCAGTTGCCTTCATGCAAGAAGGTAGAACAAGCCAGTAGCTTACTCAGCAGTTTTTCAGTGCTTCAGCTATACACAGAGCCTTTCTGTATGCTTTGTCTCCCTGATCAGACTCTAAAGAATGTCATGAGAATAAATACTTCAAGTCCCAGAATTTCATAGATGGCTAGGAGAAAGGGAGGAACAAACCTAGCATTTTCAAAGCTGGAAGCTTGTCTTTAATCAAAGTTTAACAGGTGAATTTGAGGAACTAGTATGATAGTGAATATCCTAGATTGTATTTCGTTGTTATTTCCGTGATGCTAGTTTGGCACCTGAGGGATTCCATTGAGTTTAATAATGTTTCTGCTGATTTTTTCAAAAGGGAGGCTCAGATAGGAGGCGCTGTTTGCAATTCTCTAGTTTGTGTTCTGTATAGGTCTTTGCTATATGAACCTTGTGACCGCCAAACCTGTGGGGTTTGGTGGCGTTAGTAACAGAATGAAACCCATTTCATTTCCCTACTCCCTGAGTTTAAGGATCCCACCACACTGGACCATTGTTCATGATCTTAGCCTGTGTAACGCTAAGGTTAGTATTACAGTCTCTGTTTTGTGGTTGCAGAGGTAGAGGTTTAGGGCAGTTGCATGTCTTGCTGAGGATCACGTAACAATCTGTTTGCAGAGTGGGGAAAGCAACTCGTAATCTCTTGACAGCAGTTCATCAGTCTTGTACTTGCACAGAGACCCTTAGCTTAAGAAGTTCATTCCAATAAAACAGCAGATGAAATGTATGACTGTTAATGCAGGTTCACTGTTCTGTGAGTCTAGTGCATTCTGGAAGGAAAGGTGGTCAGGAAGTTCTGTCAGGATGCTTTGGAAAACACGTATTTCCAGAAACATTTGAGTAGCACTGGGGTTTAGGGCATGTCTGTGCTGTGTAGTTGAGCAGATGCAGTTATTATGGATGTCATCTTGCACTAGCACAGCTCTACAACTTTCCAGTTCTAGAGCTAGCTCAGACATCTCTTCATCACAATTCCATTAAATAGTGTATTTATAGTCCAAGTCACTTGTTGCCAGAGGATTTAGGCTCCTGAATCTCAAAATTTTTTTTGGAAACAGTTGGTTTCCTGTCTGCAAAAGGGGACATGGAATATTCCTTTGTTTGTACTTTCTATTTATGCAGAAAGGAGCAGGTGTGTCATTACAGATCCTTGCCTCAGTCGAGCTCTGTACAACAGATAAATGTCTTTTATGCTACTTGCGCTATTAACTAATTCACCTCCAAAAGGATGAGCCTTAAATTTTATTTGCTGTTTTCTTTCTCCTTCTGAGTAGTTCCACTAAAGATCTCTGTTAAGATCACAAATATGTTTATCTTCCTGGTGTGAGTGTGCAACTTGCTCTCAGATGATTGCCTCATCACTATACTGTCTGGAGAGACACCAAACCTGCAGACACAGGCCATATTCCCTAATTATTCTTGTAAAAGACACAGCAACTAATGCCTGCTTCTGCTCGTCACAGAGTTTACACTTGCAGCACCTTGGTATAATGTGTTCTGTTGCTTCATCTAGGGATTTGTGTCATGTATGGAACGGTACCGAAGAACTGGGCAGGAGCTGTATGCCTCTTTGTACAAGAACCACGTACAGGTAAAGAACAGGAATATTGTGCAACAGCTTTCTGTTGCTGAAAGAATGCTCTTGGACTACCCTAAGAAATCAGGAATTTATTCAGTGAGATGAGTAGTATGCCCAAAGAAATGCTGAGAGTTGGTGAGTCAATATTACATTCCTGACATCACCACTGAAATGTGATATAGTGTCACTCACCAATCAGATTGCAGATCCTCACTTTATCTTCAGGAGCCTTTTTTCTTTTGTTTAAATGAATTATTCCACTCTCACAGTGGCAGAAATGAAAGTGAGGACTTAGACCTTTTTTTCTTAGCAGCCAATAAAACTTTTCAAGAGGTCTCAAGGTCATAGCCAGTAAAATCTCACAGGTATGTTTTTGTTTCAGAATTGGCCACCAAAGACCAACAGGCTTTTCGTTCTTTGAAATTCTAACTTTTTCTCTACTTTAAATTGATATTTTGGTGCCTCCCCAACCCCCTGCACAGACCTCCTAAATAGAAATAATTAAATTTATGCCATGCTTGGAGGGAGCATAGTACACTTCTGACAGACTTTCAGGATGTGTTTTCAGTGAGCATGGTTGTTGCCATTTGACACAAACATTCACCAGGAAAAACTGGAGTGAATAAAACCTCTGTGATGCTGTTCTCTTGGCTCACTGCTTTTGAGCTGGAAAACTAATGCAAGTAGCCATTTTCAAGGAGACTGAAGTTTGTGACATGCTTATATTTGTCACTGTATCTTAGTTTGACTGGGAGCATCTCCCACAGCACACTTTCAGTAGACAGTCAGACCTGCGTTTGCTGGGTGTGCAGTGCTCCCTCTGCAGTGGTCCCATCCAGTAGATTGGGTAGATCCCTCTGAATCACTGGAGTGGTGCCACTGCTGGATGAGAGGAGGAAGGTGTACAAAAGGTGGCACAAAATGGTTCTGTCCCACAGATGCTGCAGTGTGATTACAGCAAAGCAGCCAAGGACTGGATGATACTAGAGGAGCAGCTTTTCTACAGAAGGGGCCCGTGGGGATATGCATCACGATCCTTAGAGCCACGATGGATTCTTGACTGTTATGAAGGGCCTTCAAGAATGAGGAGGAGGATTCAGCATGTGAACACCCGAGCGACAACGATGCGAATGAAGAGTGAGGTAGAAAGCTTGTGCAGGAGGTGCACAATTTCTGTAGCAGTTGCTGGAGATTTTGTACTCACCTCTTTCCTTTGGTTCTTGTCACCAGACTCATTGATATGCTGTTCCATGCATAGAGAATGCACTGAAAGGGTCTGGTTTTGAGAGAGTAAGAGGGGCTGCAATGTGTTTAGCAGCAACAAAATTATTTTCCCTCTTTTCTGGTATAAAGATTCCCAAGACAGATGAGAGCATAACCTAACCATAGTTTTCTGCTTGTAATATCTCATGGGTATAGCACTTTCCAATGTATGCAACAGAGTCCAGTTAGAAGGCTGCACTGTCTTTTAGTCTTACACTTACTAGGTCTGCTAGAACTGGTGGATGATCAAAAGAGGAATTAGAGTGGTTTGAACTAAGCATTGAACTGTCTATGTGGGGTATTTACTACTCTCTCTAGTGTCTAAGTGCCGAATCCTATCAACCAGAAGCCGAAGCAGTTTAGTACATCAGGAGGTTCCCATCTCTAGGACATTTTTAGCTTTTATGTGAAGCTTGGATTCCAGCAGTTTTCTGTGGACTGGGTGGTATGATTTTTATCCTATAACTGGCCTCCTGCAGTGTCTTCTTTGAAAAGACAGTAGTCCTTTTGCTTAATTGTTGACATTTGTTCCTACATTTAATTGTTCCTTTGTGTCCTTTCAAATGAGTTTATTTGAATTTCTGAGGCATTTATTTGCAGCGTAGTTCTAAATCTGTGGGTTTTTTCTGCAACAAGGTTCTGTTTACTTGTCTGCATATTCCACTCTAGTCATACCTAGTCTCTTTTCAGGTTCTCCTAGCAAACAGAAATGAAACAACCCCCACTGCTGAAGTGAATCCAGGTAACCTTTGAGGGATAAATTAAATCAGCAAGAGGGTGGACACAAACAGCCAAACAGAATTAGAGTTAGTGTATGGAGTTCCAGGTCAGAATTTCATCTAGTGAAGAAAACTTATTGTCAGTGATCTGGGCTAAAAAGTCACTTGAACATCTGGGAAAATACTGATGCAATTGTTATAGGTGGTATATAAACTGTCTTCGGAATTTGTTGCTCTCTTGTTGCCACCAGAAAGATATGAAAGCAAAAAAGCTATCTTGAAATGAAAGCTTTGGGCATTCTTGGGCACCTGGAAAGCTTCCAACTGCTTAAACTCAGAAGGGAAAGTGCAGGCTTTCCCCCTGCTTTTAGTAGACACTCCAGTTCTACCTCTGAAATAGTATGTAAAACCAGGTGATATATGGCTCAGAGAAGTGGTAATAGGAATTGTAACTTTGCAGGAATGTGGAAAAAATTCTAGAGGGTGGAAGGAAATCATAAAGAAAATTAACACGTCAAATTGTTTTTCACTGTTCAAGATAGAATGAGATTTTTCAAAATATAATCATTATGTCAACATTTTTCATTTTCCAAGGCCAGGTTTTCTGTTATGTGAGATAGTAGAAGAACGGGGTGGGGGGTAGTGTGATATGGTACAGAAGTCAATAGTTTCTCAGAGAGGGGAAAAAAAAGAAAACCATTAAGAAAGAACTGTAGTTTGGAAATGTCAGCCAAGTCTAAGGCTGTGGATTTCAGCCTCCTGTATGGCTGCTCCAAGTCAAGCTTCTAGCATACACTGCTGGAAATAGGCAGTATTCTTGTATACTTTGTAGTGTGGTAGGGCCTAGAAATCAAGTGACAGTGAAGCTCATTGTTCTAGACTCCAAACAAGATTGAAGTGCTACGTAGTTTCTGCATGAAAGTGGTTACAGTCTACCTCAAAAAGAAGGCTGATCACTCCTGCCCTAACTGTGTGCACTGCATGAATTTGCAAAACCTGGGACACAGTTTGGGCAAGATATGAGTGGATTGTGTCTCCCTATGTTCTCTTAAGATCCTGCTCAGTGCATGTCCCCAAAAGACTACCATTTTTGGTTTTTCCTCATTTCATGTATGTGAACAGATTCTTCTTTTTTGAATTATTTGATCGTCAGATGACCAGCCCAACACAGTGCAGAAATGAGAATAAATACATTTGTTCAATATTTTAAAATCTTCAGTGATTACAGGAATTTAGTTTGAATTAGTTTTTAGTTCCCTGAACTAAGCATCCTTCTTTAGCAGTGACAGATTTTACTTCTGTCTTGCCTGTTTTTTCCAGATAAATAATGCTGTTTCCCAAGGTAGAACATATTGGGTGAAAGTCTAAACTGCAAATGCTTTTGGTGTCATCTAACTGCCACTAAAACTGCAATCTCTTACTGCAATCTCTTTTATACTGATATAGGAGAGCTAATGTTAAACGGAGCAGAAAGCGAGATGGATAAGAAGGGATCAGATTGTAACCAGCTAACGTTCTTCCCTGCTCTACATGAAAGTTTCCATTCAGAAGACTTCTTGGAACTGTGTGTGGAGAGACAAATTATATTGCAGGAGTTTGCAGAGAGTGAAAAGGTAGGAAAGATGAACTAGAAAATTTTCTCTGGGGAGATGTCATTTTAGAGGGTGAATTGGATGTGGAGACCTATCTGTTCCTTTCAGTTTGGGGTTCATGTGGATCCAGGCTACAGAAAACATCTTCGCTACCTGTCTCCTTAGAGCAATTACAGTTTTCCAGCCTCTGTATGAACTCCTATATAGACTTATTCTTGAAGAGCATTTAACATTAACTCTTTGAAGTAACAGAAAAAAACCTGGACATGCGACCAGTGTATTCTCATACCTGTGAGACAGTATTGTCTGAATTTGCCTAAGACATGGCAAATTATGAGACTCTGAGAATTCCTGTCCTGCTTCCCCACCTTTACTCATGCTCAGAGCAGTGCCTGGATCAAATTTATTTATCACCTCTGGAAGAGTGTGACAATTTTGTATTGGTTGGTAGTTCAGTGATGTTAAAATCTCTTCCAGCTGAATACCAGAAAATGTTTTCTTCCTCCCTTCACATGCCTTTTTCTTCTCTGCCTCCCCATGAGTACTGGACAGATTCTTCCCTTTAAGGCCATAGAGACTTTCCCTGCTTCTTGTTTGATGTGTTCATGGTGTGTCATTTAGTCAAAACAGTGCTGTTTCTTCTTTGTTCTTTTACTGGACTGGATGCCCTTCTTTAGTTTCTTCCCAGCGTAAGGAAGAGGCAGATTCAGGAACACTGGGGGAGGACATGAGCTGAGGAGTAAATAGGGGTGACTCTGTTGGGGGGACAGTAACTTTGGTCTGGTGTTCTCAATTTAACCCCTTTGCTTGAAATCCAGCAACCTGCCCTTCACTTTCAGCATAGTCCCCTCAATGGTGACTCCAAATCAAATCCTTGATGTTGGCTATGCACTGCACACAGCCATTTTCTGCAGGACTGTAAGAGGTTTTGTCATGAGGAGTAGACCTAGCCTCATTCTCTGATCTTTTGCAGCGTACCTGTTTCTTCCAGTGACATTATTTCCCCTGTTGGCCCCAGAGTTAGCATCCTATAGTGGAAGCCAAGGGTCAGGCATGGAGTATTTAAACTCAGCCATCACAGTGTTGTGATAGCTGTACATAGATATAGAAATAATTCTTTTATTTTTATGTCTTAATACCATCACCAAATTTTCTTGATGCTTTGCAAGTGGCCAGAGGTCACATTCGTGCTCTCCAACACGATGGCTTCCTGATGCTATTAGATCTGTTGGTACACTGTCTGTCTATACAACGTAACCCATTTCCCCACCCCTCCTCCTTTCCGCTCCCCCCCCACCCCAGCAGAAGGAGACAAGCATGAAAATGTGAGCCATGTTTTCCATGTGCTGATCTCATTTTGAGCCTTCAGGCTGTCTGTCTCTTCTCCATGTAACTCTGCAGGAAGCCGTCAGAAATGCCAGGCGTGTTTTTTTCCAGCAGCAGTCACCGTGTTGCCGTGCTGACAGAAGTATTAAAAAAAGCAGTAGGGGGTGACATTAGCTGTCCTGCGCTCACTTAGTGCGCTGCGGTCCTGCCTTGTAAATGGCTGCCTTGTGAGCTGTTTGCACTTTAAGCAGGCAACTAGAACCATCTTACCTACTGCATGGCACACAAGTCATTGCAATGCTTTGGCAGATATTAGATTGATTTCTGGAACACAGGGATAGCCCTTTTCTGGAAAGCGGACATTGTTTTCTAATGTCACTCGGTGCTATTTTTTTGTATTACCGTTAAACAGACACCTTTGTACATATTCAGATATGTGAGATGCCTTTTTGCAGCATCAGCAGTTCAAATGCTATTGACATTGTTGGTTCAGAGTCTGTTCTCAGCAAGTTCAGTCAGGAGAATATGGGTGCAGGTGGGGTATTGTCATGCTAATATCATCTAGTCTTTTGTTTCATCTTGCTTGCAAAATAGACTAGAGAACATTTCTAGGCATTTCTGTGAAATTAATTTTAAGTGTTAAACAAGATGTGTTTATCACGTGGACTGTGAGAGAAAGGGACTATAAAGGAGAAAGCAAATGGATGCAGTTTTAGTATAGACTAAGGAAGGAAGCTGCTGAGTAGTGAAGGTTAGTCTCTGACAGTGGACACTAATTGTATGAGGGAGTGGTCATATTCTGTGTTTGAACAACACTCAAACCATGCAAAGTTAAGCCTTTAGATATGTCCTTTTTTGTTGCTTTTTTTACATGCTAAAGAAGACACGTCCCAGATTTCAAAGTCAAACACTCTGAATTTAGGAAAAGCCAGAAATCAAGAAATTAACAGTAGATTTGTGCAATTATAGCCTTTAATGACATAATCATCACTTGCTGATTTTGCCATAAGACTATCCTTTCTGCTTTACCACTACATAGAGTGGAAGATATGTATATCCAAATCCATACCTTCAAAGTAGTATTTAGTTTTATTGACTGTAAGTCTGTCTCTTCCAGCCAGGATCCTTGTAATACATATAACCACACCTTCTGCGTTCTGCAGCTAGCAGGAATGCTAATAGATTCCAGTCATCTTCCTTACACAGTGCTAGTTTATCACTAGAATATGTCCACCCTGAGCAGGCTCTATGAAAAAAATGGTGTTTAATCCTGTAGTTACATGGTAACATAATGCATATACAAAGGGGCTGAATTCAGGCTGACTTTTGAGGTTATGACTTCACAATTATAATAATGCTTTCTTAAATTTTGTGTGACATTCCCAAAGCTTGAAAATGGAAGCCTCTATCAGACCTCCTAAGAATAGCAGGCCAGTGGCAGAATTGCTAGAAGTTGTGGGTATCACATTGGCATGTGCTGGAGAAAACACCTTCAGTGCCTTTCAGGCCTTTATAATGGCCTCTGCAGAACTGGCAGCCAGAGGGGATAGTAGGAGTATGTTATGATCCTGGATATGGGCCTGTACTGTAGATGAAGGAATCACAAATCTCCTCCACCATATGTCCCAACCCTGCCTTTAGAAGGGTGAGTGTGTTGTGGTGAGCATAGTTTCTTTCCTGATTATTTGAAGTTTAGCTTCAGCTGTTTTGCCCCTCTCAGCTACCCCTGCATTCCTATTGTCTTTAAGCTATCTGTCCCATTCTTCTCACCTACATAGAGCAGCCTCCAATTCTCAGGATTCTTGAGCTCATCCTGTTGCCCTTGCTCAGAGAGTCCTAGTCTCTCCTCTGCAGTTACCCTATCCCACATGTAGTGTCATTTCCAGTTATATGAGGCTCCTTGCTGTTCTTTCCCTGTTTCTTCCTTTACTCTGCACCAGTTTCCCCTAGTCCCCATTAGCTTTCACTGACCCACTAGAGCCAGATCTAAAAGCCAAACACCTGGTATACAGTCCTGGTGAAATGCAAGATACAGAGGGCCATTATTGTGTTTTGGCTCTATGCAGGTACATAAAGAAGTAAGTGGGCATTCAGAGGAGTTGTAGATGTTTGTGGCTCGCCCAATGGACTGAGAGTCTGGGCACAAGGGATGGAGGCTCAGGGCAGTTGTTTGCAGACTAAAGGAAAATGGTGGGCTGGTAGCTGAGGTTTTGTTGGTTCACCTGCTCGCTTACAGATGGCCTCAGCAGGGACCACTTGTGAAAGCTGGGCAAAAGGACTGCTTTTGGTGTGCTTGGGGAAAACATGACTTTGAACTCAAAGCTGGGAATTGAGTCACCTCATTGCTGAATGTTTGGAACTGGTGCTGTAATTCCAGTAGTGTAAAGTAGTACCTATGTCTATATGCCCAAAGCACAAGATGGTTTTTTTCCTGTACATGGAAGTCAATGTGTGTAATTCACTAGATGAATATATCAGACTGCAGGTGCAGATTTACAGGTGTTGCTGTCAGGGCTGACCTCTCAGAAGTTACTGAACTGTCACACTGGCTCCTTGATTATACATTTTCTGAGGCTCCATTGAGGTGATAGTGTGTACAGGTGAAGGTTATATTTTGCATGTATCTTCAGTGTACTGAGACTACACACTATGGGCATGGAAGGAGAGGTTATATGTGATGTGGATGATGTTACACAACATGTGCTGCTGCAGAATTGTGCAAGAGGAAGGCAAATAGGAACCTATCCTGACCTAATCTATCAACTTGCCTACCAAAAGGCAGAGCCAACTCTTTAAATAACCATGGCTTACCAGCAGAGACAGGGAGATTGGATTCCTAGGTCTGCAACCTGATCCCCAACTGTGAGATTGCATCCCTGATCTTCACAAACCTAAAGTAGCCCTGCCAGGTTGTTAATGTGTGGTTAGCATGTCATAGATAAAGATAGTGTAGGAAGGCTTGGGGAATGATCTTGGTGTAGAAATTCTGAATTTTGGAGAAAAGTAAACCTCTATTTGCCAGAAAGTCATTCGAGACAGTAAGAAATCCAAGCAGCTAGGGTAATGAATCTGAAGTTAACAGGAGGGCATGGCCTAGCAGAAATCTGGGCACAATGTCTTTCCTTAAAGGAGGGGCTGGAGAGAGCACAGGAGGTGCCAAGGACAATAATAGAAGGGACTAGCATAAATCAGTTAGGAGTGGGATCCGCGGTTGGGAGAAAGGAGCTGATTAAAGAACAGGCTCAGTTGAAAGAGGAAGCAGATGTAAGGTTCAGCATCTAGGACTGGCAGAAGGATACAGCAGATCTACATCCTCTTGGTGGAGCCAGTGTTTTTAGGGGCATTGCACATACCTCACAGCTATGCAAGACACCAAGGCAGCCTGTTTTCATGGGAGCACTGTTACATTTCATCCCAGTGTGAGGATTCAGCAGTAAAGAACTTTACATGTGCTGATGTGCAGTGGGAACAGGGACTAGCTATTGTGGTCAAACCAGAGGATAAGGAAGCCAAGTACTAGGCACAAGCCATTTCCCTTTTCTGTACCTCAGTTTCTCCTCTTCCCTCCCTGCTGCAGGAGCAGAGATTGTAATGGCTACCTCACTGCAGCAAAGAGTGCTGAAACTCTTCCTGTGTTCAGATGGGAGCACCTAAAGAAGGACAAAGTGTTGCAGATGATTACTCCTCTGACTTGCCTTATCTGGGTTTCTGCTGCAGTAGAGAGGCTCCTTCTCCAGTCCATGCCACTCCACCCCTACTCCAGCTCAGTGAACAGCTGTGTTACTAGGTGCAAAGGACAGGACCTGATTCATGCTCTAAGTGTCACAAGAAAAAAACAGAGCATCTTTAGTCAGATCTCTGCTCTTCTGGACATGCTCCTTCACCATGCTACTTGTGTTCCATGCGTACCTCCTAGTATTACCCCTTCATATCTGCTTCTGGGTGGGGTTTTTTGGTGTTTGCCTTGATGAAAAACATCGTTCAGCTGTAAGGCTGTAGCTGCTGCCTGGATCTCTGCAGGAGATCTGTCAGGATCTCCTGACAAACCCCAGGGTCCTGACTACCACCTGAAGCAAGCACCCCTAACAGTTAGTTGCTTTCTGTAGAATGATGCAGCAGGGAAAGGAGCAGGCAGACTGTGCTGTGCTTATTCCTGAGAGAGTTGTGGAAGCAGTGGGAAGGTCATGAACTTGAGTGAACTGACCTAAGGGGAAATTTAAGGGCTCATATTAGTTTTTGGCAGCATTTTCTGTTCGAGAGGAGCCTGGAGTGAGACAGAGACGTCTGGGTGTGCGAGAGGTATGAGTACAATCCTATTAGAACTGGCTTCCAGATGCTATCATCAGCTAAGGGATGCCAGCTTCTCAGGCTGGCGATGGGCCGGGACAGATGGCAGCTTTCATCACAGAAAGCAAGGATAAAGAGCAGTCCCAGTGCCAATGACCATGTATAAGACAAGCATGTTCTTCTGCCACCTCCCCTTTCTCCTAAATATCTGATATTCTTTCCTTGCAGTATTTGGGAAGTTGTTAAAACCTGAGAAGTGCACACTGAAGAAACACCTCCCACACGGGGTTTTTGCTTCAGTGGAGTAAGGGAGGGAGGGTGAGTGGAGGCTACCTGAAAAAAAGGAATGTGTCCTGGGACTTTCAAAGCAAAGTTATGACTGCAAGGCTTTCTCTCTAGCAATTGCAATGGTTTCACTCAAGTCTGAGCAGAAGAAATTTGATCCAATGTTTGTAACAGTTCAGATGTGACCAAACTTGAGCCTAGAGCCCCTACCACTAAAGACTAGGTCAAGTAGATTTAGTTTCCTTTGGTCATTGAGCAGCTAGAGAGAATGAAACAACCTGTCATATATTCTTAAGTTGTGATTAATGAGACGCGTGTGTGACCATTTCAAAGTAAGATGAGACTTCAACCACAAGCAAACACAATCATTGCAGGAAAGGTCTTGTGAGTGGCACAGAGAGGTGGACCTGTATTGCAGTCACTTACCATGATAACACGTATCTGTTTCTCTAGCAAAAATTGTGAAAGCAACATATTTAATTTCATGTACTCCTAGTTATTTTAAACTCTGGCCCTAAATAACATTGACCCTGCTTTACTGACAGGTCCTTTGTAGCTGATGCACCCTGGGATTCCTCAGTACACAACAGAAAGGGCAGAAAGAGTATACAACCACAGGTTCATCTCTGTGATTCCTGATACAGTGCTACCTGGATGCGTTGCTTTTATGTGTATTGTGCAAAGTTTTTGTAACTTTTGCTGAGCAAGTGACTAGAGACAGCTGTGAGTGTTTATAGGGAAACATGAGATGTGACAATGAGGAGGAGGAAGGGACTTCAGGAAGCCCCTAAGCTACTGGTTGCTGAGAAGGTATATGAAGATCAAGAATCACACATAGCATGTTTCTTATACTCTTTCCTTAAGCTTCTGTTATTAAGATGCAGGATAGTTGTTTAGATGGACCTCTGAACTGACTTAGAGTAGCCATTCTTTTGTCCTTATTCTGTAAAAATGCTATGCTCAGGTGATTGTGTGGTATGGGTAAGTGTGTTCCAGTGACATGGTTTTGTGACTTGCATTGTATTTTTACCTGGAGTGGCCATGCTAACACTACTAGAGTCTGCAGGAATAGATGGATAACCTCCTCCAGTGTTTCTGAAAACTGTGTAAAGACTGTTTTCATCTTCAGGCATTTGATTCCTTTGGAAATCTGGCTCTTGAACACCAGAGCAGATATGCTTTTATAGCTATTTACTTAAATGCAACTCATTTACAAACACCTCTTCTGAAAAACAAGAAAAAACCCCCACGCCTTTAGCTTTAATTCCCTTGTACATCTGAATGAACACAGCAATCAGGAGATGCAGGGCTTTGGGCAATACCTTAGAAGGTAATTATTCAATTATTTTTTGTCATGTTTGCTTCACTGATTAATGATTCTAGTGGCTGGTAAACTGGATTCTGATCTGTTTTGACGGAAAAGGAAAGTTTTTATTTCAGCTATGGGAATTTCAGGCTGCTTGCTGTTTCAATGCAGGACTTGTACCTACAAGACTGTCCTGGTGGGGGTTCTCTAGTAGTCTTCTTTGTCAGGTCTTTATTGCTCACCTGAAATAAAATGAGCTCCGTTCTCCAAATGAGAACAACTGACTCAGCCCAAGGGCTCTAGTATTTCTAACAGTGCAGATGTATTTAATTCTGTTGGGGGTGATAACATAAAATTGAAGAAATGGATTTGGCACCAGTGACTGTTACTGGTTGTATAGTACAGAAGACAGAGTGTACTGGGGCTTAGAGCCTAAGGTTTGAGAAAGAGGTGCATGCTCTCTCCCCTTGCAAGGCCTGCTAACGTGACCTCATCTTGCCTTAGGCAGAGTAACAAAGTGATTATTTGTGCCAGACCATATTAATGATCATGAGCAGGCCCCCTTCACAGTCCACGTGCCCCCCAAAACCACACACGTGATCTCTGGCATGTGGGCTGGGTTTGCTGAGGTGGATTTCTTGGAAGTCTGGACTTCAGCTTTGGGTCCATTCAGCTATTTTACACAACTGCCTGATGTTTCAACATTCAGTTACCTTCCTTTTGGGAAGAAGTGATCTTTCTGCTATTTAATCATTTCAGGAAACCCTGTTGTTCGCTAATGTGAGCAGAATTCCCCATTATTCTCAGCGCAAGCATACATGCCTCTAACCACGTAATGGCACGCACACATGGAGGCATTCCAGTTCAGAGAGTTCTGGCATATCCCTGCAGAGACAGGCATTCCTGTGGGATCTGCAGGAGAGGTGATGGAAAAATGCTAGCTTCCCCTTAGAAATAATTTAGAGGGGAAAAAGAAAGAGCTTCAAGAGATTTTCATCAAAACTTACCCACAGAAATCTTCAAGGGCTGTTTTCTTTCAAACCCAGAACGAAAACAACCTTCTGTGCACACTCAAGTGATTTCAAAATAAACCCTCCCGTTCTGTTGGTAAAATAATTGCTTTTCAGTAAAAAAAATTAAATGTTGAAACAAGATTTTATTTCAATTATTTATGAATTTATTATTTAATTTATGCTGGCAGCCAAGACTGAAAGCTTCTGTAGCAGTGCAGGTCTGTTTCAGCTTCCTGAGTTAGCCTATGTGTATTTTGGGATAGAGGCAAGGAAGGTTGTAGATTTGGTTCCAGAAACAGTGAGGTAGGAACAAAGGCAAAAAGCAAAGGAGAACCATACTTACTCCACATATCATCATGTAGACTTTACATGATCTAGTAGAACCAATGCTATTTCTGGGTCATTTTTACATGCACAAAAAATAATACAGGACCTCTGTTCTTATGAAGTTTGGTAGAGGTAAGATCATTGAGATCTTAAGAGAAAAAACAGACTTTGTCGCACCTCTCATACTTATCAGTCAGTTCTCTCAAGAACATTGCACTGGAATTCTGAACCAGTAAACTTCTCCTGTTACGTAAATACCTCTCAGATCTGATCCCTTTCTATGCAGCCCTCTGGTCCTTCCAGTTTCAGATGAACTCAGCTTGCAAAATTTTACACTCATTTCTGGATTATATGTAGCTCAGAATTGTGTTGATGTACAGGGGGAGCTCAGCGGTGAGTATGTAAGATAATATGTAAGGTAGTATTAGTGTTTTAAGACTTTGGGAGCATTAGTGTTTTGTTGTAGTATGAATGTTTGAAGGGATTTTTGCAAATGGAGGGTGCTTCTTCTGGGACTGGGCTAATAGGCTGATGATTGGCTCCTGCCTCCTTCCATGGGAATGTAAGTTCTGGTCCAAACTGGGCAGAGCAGTGAGTTGACCTTGATCCTCCCAGTTGACTGCACTAACCAGGTGGCTGCTCTTTTGGAGCTGAGTATGTATAGAAGATTGAATCAACAGATGAGAAAAATAAGGAACTTCATGCCTCTAAATGTTAGGGAAATTCTTTGCAGTGAATTACTGCTTGATTTAAAACCAGAACTTTGAGTTTCCTTCACACAGCCCACACAATTTTCCACATAGTTGGACTTTTCTGGTCTCTGTATTGGTCTGTTTCCTTTCTACACCATCTCTCAGCCATAGAAACTGTTCCAGATAAAAGGCTTCTTTTTCTTTATCAAAACTGGTCCATTCCCAAGAAAAGTTGCTATGAACATGACTGAAGAACTACTTTGTTGAAAAATTCCCAATGCTTCTAAATTGCGGGTTAGAAATTCCTCTATTTTAATGGCCAAGTTAATTTGCTCAGGAGAGAGAAAAAGAAAGTGAGTCTTAGGATGCCAAGGGAGGTTTTTTAAACTATTCCAGAATGTTTAACTAAATCTTTAAAACAACTAGAATCATAGAATCATATATTTTGATTGGCCTTCTGTATAATATAGGAAGGAAAAGTGCTAACGCAAGGAGTTTTTTGTTACTGAGATTTCAATCCATTGTGTGCTGATTCAGCTGTATGTAGTGAGATAGATACCTAGAGCATTAAATCCTTTCCTTGCACATTGCTCCCTGGGATCCCTTTGCAAGATTTTTTCAAGTACAGATTTCAGTGGGATCAAAATAAAAGTATTTACCTTTTCTCTGTACTCTAAATATACATATATTTATTGTATGCCACTGTTTTTCTGTATGATGCTGTATGAGTCACTTCTCTCCTCAGTGCTTCAATCCCCTGCCGGTGTAGTAAGTATTGATGTCTAAGAAAGTTTTGCAGTGCTAACTCCTGCAACATTTGCAAGCTCTTCATGTTCTGTAGTGATGTTGCTAAAGATAGCCACAGAGAGATGGAGAGGAACAGATTTACTTGGGGAAAAGGGCATCAGACCCTCCCAATGCTAGTACCACAGAGGCATGCACTGTCATTCATATGGTGATTTTGTGGCTGCATCCCAATCAAGATGGCCGCTGTTTCGGTATAAACATATGTCCTTCTGCGTCATTGGGTCTTGCTCCCTTCTGTCCCTGTCTCCTGTGTTACCCACTCGTGGCTTCATTGTGCTTGCTTCCATACTAGGTCACATTCAAGTGCTCTGTGGCAGTTGTGAAGGGGCATACAGCACTGGAAGGAGTGCTGCTCTTCGGCAAAGAGCACTTTTACATCTGTGAGTGCTTTGTGTTATCCCCTCTAGAAGAAGTCTACTGTACACGTCACTGCTTATCCAGGTAAGTCATTCTTTCCTTCTGGAGATCTGCTTGGTTAACTTCAGTGTTGGCACGTGAATACCTAGAATTTGCACAGACTAAGAGGGGATTTCAGGAGGGATATTAGAACACCAAGAAGTTTGCCATCCTTTCCATCTGTTCGCATAGCTAACACAGGTGCTTGTTCACAGGCTTTGGAGGTGCAACAAGAACTCCCAGCTCCAACAGATGGAGATGGTGGGCAGTCTAACACATAGGTTGCTGGTTTTCAGTTCTTTTAATGTGGTGTTAATGTTTCTGACTGGCTCCCATCTTTTATTCATATGGAACAGTCATTACAAGAGCCTTTAGCTTCATTGTCTCATAAGTTTTTTGTTTGTTTCTCCGAGATAGAATCGTAATTAATATTTGGCACACCGCTATCATCTTTGACTCATGATTTATTGAAACCAATCAATATTGAAAATGAGTCTGTTAGATGTAGCTCTTTGCGCATACTGTGTGCTCATGTGCAAAGCCCAGTGGGACAGTGAGTAACTCGGTGTTTTTACTCCCTGACTGTCTGCTCTGCATCCGATTCTTACTAAGTCCAATATCAGTCAATCTGATCAGCTGACTTAAGGATCGATTAGACTGGGTCCAATAAAAGCTCAGGTTGTATTTCTAAGGGATTTGCTATGGTCTAGGCTGTAGATAGCAATTGCAGTACATGTATGCAACTAATGTAATAACGAATTAATTGCTTAATTATTAGTTCCAATTAATTGCTGTTTATAATAGCTGTATGTCCATATGATGCTTGTCCTTGACCCAGGCTTTCAGGTTCCCCCACCCAGCTGCTTCCCTTCCTGCTTCTCAGACTTCAGCGTGTGCAAAACTTTGCTATCTGCCTATTTGCATGCGCTAAAACAATTCCAAACCTACCCTTAGTCTCCTCAAGCTCTTTATTTTATTTTGGGAACTAGTGCAAAATCTGCCTTCAGTATTTAGCTTTGTTTTCAATTCACGTATGCCCCAGTTGATCTTGCTGTCTCTTACTATTTTTATTCTTCTTTAGGGAGGACTTGGATGTTCATAAATGCTCTCCTGATCTTTTTTGTTTCAAATTAGTTTTTCTCACTTTATATTTTTCTCTTCCAGCATCAGTGATCCATTTATTTTCAACTTATGTCATAAAGATCATGCAGTGGGAGATCAGATATGTTCCCGTTATTCGTATCATGATATAAAAGAGATTCATCTGATGCGCTTTCTTCTGCAGGTAGGAACTAACGTACTCAGTCATTTGAGAGAGAGCTGCAACAGCAATAATGACATGGGACTGAAAACTACTTGCACAATTTTTACTAAGACTGCTGAGATTTCTTTGCTTGAGTCCCAAAATGTTTTTGCTCCCATCATTGCTTCATTAGCCTTTGGTAATGGAAACTCCTTCCTATATTCACCAGTGTTTAAGCACTCTCACTGGAGTGGCTGGCTCATTAGTTGTAAGGCTAACAACTAATCACAGTTATTCACAACTCCACAGTTGATCTCAATGTCTTGACTTGAAGTCAAGTTCCTGTGTTTTGGTGGAAGCTCCCAGTAAGCATCTGACTTTCAGTAATACTCAGCTCCCACATACTTCAGTAGTTTTGGACATTGGTGGATTATGGGTATGTGTAACACGCTTACCCTGGGCTTCTTGGAATCACTTTCAAGTTGTGCATGTGAGTCAATAAATGAATCATAAGTTGGAGCAGAGGATTTGAATCCTCTGTGTCTTTAGCTGCGCTACCCAGAAGCTACTCATCACCAGCGACCTGGTACCCTTTTAGTTTTGTCTGGTTTAGATGAGCCTGTGATGAGAATCACAGAAGAGTTGTAGCTGGAGCTCCTTGCAGCACCAGAGCCTGTAATTGCTCCAGAGGGTTTTGGTACAGTCTAAAGAGTAATTCACAGATTTCATTTGACAAAAATACAGAGTTTTGAAGCAGCCATAACTAGTTACTGTTGTTTTGAATCCATTTTTGGAAGACTGAGATTCAACCGAGAATTAAGAAATCATTTGGAAAATTCAGAAGTTGGAGAAAATGGGGCTGATAATTATTTTATGTCATGTAGTATGGCACTTATCCATGACTCAGCCCATGGATTTTATATTTAATTATGTATGCAAAATGGACAATTTCAGTAGATGAGACTTACTTCAGGATATAGCATATCTCAGTGGCTAGTTCACTCTGCAAGCATGTATAGGAATGTTAAGTCTTGCTCTGAGTAACTGTATGAAGCTTATTTTCTTATATCACTGGTGAGCAACCTGAGCAACAGAACTGTCAGCTCTTCTGTTTTGTGAATAGCATCAAAGTTGCCAGTGGAGTCTTGCCGCCTTCTCATATATTCACATATTTGTGTATGCGTGGATTTTTTTAAACGTGTGAAATGGAAATGTTTTGTGTGATCCAAAGTATAACATGGAGATGAGTAAAAACAGACTTTGAATGGGCCTGGCGCAAAGGCAGGGCTTGTTGGTTTGAGGATTTTTGGTTGTGGGGTTTTTTTGGTGGTTCTTTTTTTTGGTTTTTTTTTGCTTTCTTTTGATTAATGAACTGAAAACTTAGGTATCTGTATCAAGCTCTCAAATTCTTGCACTGGGACTCCATAGCACAAACTGTTTTGAAAAAATATTGCAGAAAAAGAAGAAAACTGATTCCTTGTGCTTTCCCTGTAGGACAGGGGGACCAGCTGTTAGGCAGCTACTGTGCCTCACAGAGCTGATCTCCTGTTCATGCACATAGCCCAGCTCAGAGCAAACACTGTGAAACCACACGGCTCAGTTCTGTAATGGCGACACTTAAGCAGACTTAGTTTGGAAAGCTGAGCTTCAGAGCAAATGCTGCAAGCTGTTTATTGTCATAGCTGCTCTCATATTACCTTTCTGCTTTGTACTTCATTTGTGAATCATGCATGGGGCAGTTGCCATTGTGGTGTTCTTCTAGATTAGTATTGCACCTGCCACATTTGGATTGAAACTCATGCCTGGGTTCCCAGACATTACACGTTATTTATAGTTTTACTTGACCAACTTTGGGGAAAAAAGGACCACTCACTGAGTAAATAATGTTTATGTGCAAATGCCCAACATAACAATGTGTGGAGATATTGCAGAAAAAAAGGGGCAAAGTTTTCAACTTCGATTATTTCAAAGCTTCAGTGAGAACTGTCATAAACTCCCCTTCCTCCTCTGCTGCTTCTAGTCAGGAGAAATTATTTTGGCATTTCTGTTGAGTTCACTATTCATTTGGAAACCAGTATGGTTGCTTTCTAAAAGAAATGCTCATTGAGCATCCTCTTTTCATGTTATCTTTCTCACCTAATTAGAAGTTAATGCTACTAGTGTCTCGTTAATCACACTAAGATTTCAAGATAAAAATGCTTCAGAAGTAGCGGGAGAAGGGGGGTGATGGAACCACTATCTGGAATTTGGTTTTGCTTCTGAGAAGTATTTGAACTCCTAGTCAACCCAGTAGGACCATTCCTACAGTTGGAGAAATTGGAAATATTAGGCATATTTTACTATGCTTTTTCACACTTGATATGAAGTCAAGGCCTTTCTTTTTAAAGCCTTGAAGAATTGAACAGGCCACAGTGGGCTCTTTGCAGCACTAGGCTTTGCTCTGCAGCTCTTCACATTGTAAATGATTTGCCTTTCCAGGAGATCGCCTTGGAAATATTCTTCAAAAATGGTTACTCCAGATTTCTTGTGTTCCATGACAGCGACCGAAATAAGATATTTAAGAGGTAATCACTACTTCATAATAACATGTGAACACCCAGGTGACACTCCTTATCTATCACCTCTATTTATCCTGGCTTCAGATGTCTGTCTTGTGCTGCTCAAGGGGCTTTTTCTTCAATTGCAGCTCCTTGGTCTTTAATGGGTTGCACTACGCTATGAAATTTTCCTTTTGCTGACCTGGGAATTTTTCAGAGCATTATATAGCCATTGATTTATCAAGGGAGCTAATGCATGTGTAGGAATTTTCTAGCACCCAGTGATGTGTTGTATGTCCCTGCATCCTAGGAAACTGCAATTGTAGCTGTGCTGCTTCCTCTCACTGAAATGAGAGCCACATCCTTTTCACCTCACAGTACCAAGTGAAAGAAGGTTTCTTCTTGCTTTCTTCCAACACACAAAGTGTCTGTCATTAGATTCTTTAGGAATAAGATATTTTTGTCTCTCTGACTCTGACTTTGTATCTTTGGTGTGAAGTTAACTTTTAACAATGGCATTTTTGTTTAAAAAAGATTTCTCCTTATGTGCTTGTCTTGTTTGATGAAACTTGAACGTAAGACTATGAAGTGATTCATTTGCACTTTGCTTTCTTGCATTTTTTTTCCTACTGCAGTTCTGGCAATTTTATCAGGTTTACTTTCACTGTCCTTTGCACAGGAAAGGTCTATGTCACTCCCTCTCGTCTTCTGTGGGAAACGGAAAAAGTCCTTGACCAATGTAAACATCACTTAGCAACAACTAAAACAATATGTGTTATCAACATCCTTCTCATACTAAATCCAAAACACAGCAGCTACTAGAAAGAAAATTAACTTTATCCCAGCTGAAACCAGGACAGCGGGTTCTCATTCTCTGGCTTTAATTAATAGAACCTTAAACCACCTGATCATAAGTCCATAGCCCTATATATCAATTCAAGGCCCTATTTGGGAAAGAAACTGCATTTATCCAGCCCATAGGCAACTCCTTAATATGAAATGTATGCTTTTCCTGTGTTGTCTTGCAGCTTTGTCCTGAGTTAGAGTCTTAGTGAGATGCTGTGGTGTCCTTCAGGAAGAAAGTTGCTATCATATTACGTGACATAGATTATATACATATGTAATGTATACAGATAACTAATTAAATAATTGTAATGTGACCTTTCATATCTCCTATAGATTTTGCTCTTTTCAATCTGCTTTGAAATCGAAGGGGATAACAGAAGAGTCCCTGAATATAAGGTAAAACAAAACATAGGAAACATTGGATAACTGTAGATAACAGGTGCAATTGTGTGAATGAATTTCACCTTAAAAAAAGCATCTAGAAACTTACCTATTTGTGCCCCCTATTTTAAAGATTCATAGGTGTCCCCAAAACTCTGAAAAGCGTTCTAGAGTACTGCATCCACAGTATGAAGACATGAATGTGTTGAGTAGCTGACTCTGCATAGTTGATTAATAATTATTACCTCCTTAATATGACTTTATTGGTAAACTCTACACAGATGGTTAGTGTGGGAAAGAGTCAGTGAGGTGAGGTTAGAGCTAATCCATAATGCCTCTGCATAATGGCCTCTTTATTGCGTGGTTAGGGCAGACAGTGATAGATGTACATATGGATGTTTTGGCATGTTATAGCGGTGCTGATTGTGTCGTGCAAGTTAGAGATCACTGAACCCAGATGTACCACCCAAAATCCCAGATAACTTGCTTATGCAGAGTGGCCCATTTCAGCATGAGCTGAAATAAAATAGGCATAAGATAGTGCCACTGCCTAAGGAATGATCCCAGAAAAGTTGTGCTTAAGCGGAAAGTTAGAGAAAATAACCCCAGTGGGCATGCTTCCCTTTACAAAGCTCCAGTCTGAACTGAAGGACTGAGGACTTGATGAGCTTACTTGTCCCTCATTTGAATGCTGAAGCCACTTCTGAGTCAGAAGAATTCAAGAGCAACACAAGGGGCCCCTTCCCCATCTAGGGAGCAATGACCATCTTTCATAGCATCTCAGGTCTTCCTGCCCTACCTGAGACAGGAAGGCAGGCCAGACTAAGATCTTTGCCCAGACACGCGATTAATAATTGCACAGCTGAAGCATGGAAAGAAGAAATTACTAGTTTGAGGTATCATATGACACTGAGGTAGTAGTATTTCTGGGAAACCCCATATCAGTTTATGCACCTAGTCCGTAGGAATAATACACAGGAGTTCTGACTCCCAGGCTCTACTGGAGCCATTTAAAAAATGATAATGAGCTGTTACTGGACAACTGAGTACTTTGCCCATGGCACTTTATTCTTCATTCAAATATTCTTAAATGTTTGCTGTCACCGTATGTTCCTATGACCACAGCCAGCACCTCTTCTCATGTCATGCTTGACTGCTTTTATAATCTGCTCTTTGCTTGTACCTGTATATTGCTGTTTGCAGGCTGCCAGAACTCTCTGCCCTAGGGATGTGATTTGAGCTAGTGAATGCGTATGCTCAGGTGCACACATGCCTGTGCACTTGTGAACAGAAAGCTAAAAGTACTGTGGGGACACCAGACCTGATTTTATCAGCTCACCAGCTGACTCGGATCATGGAAGAGCACGACTCTTCTTCTCTTAGTCACTGCTTATGTGATATGCCCAGGACTCTTAAAAACAGGAATCTTTTCCCTAACCCTTCCCCCTTCTGTACCTTTCTTGGAGGGAAACTCAGAGGTGGACAAAACACAATGAGTATGATGAGTAGTGATGCTGATTGTGTCATGCAGGTTAGAGATCACTGCACCCAGGCATAGCGCCCAAAATCCTAGAGAACTTGCTTATGCAGAGTCTGGACCCTTGATGGCAAACAGGATCACTGGTTGTTTAGCTCTAAGCATTGTGTTTGCACTGCTTAGTTACTCCTGAACATAACATTTGTGTCTGCTGCCTCTGCTGAATTGGAACGGGTTCCTACTATGACAGTGCCTGTCTGAGATTCTCTGAGGGGTTGGTGGCAGCTACCAGCAACAGAAGGTTCCCAGGTCTGTTCCTGTTCCTCGAAATGGTATTTAGTGAGACTAGTTTAACTGTGTCTCACTCTATGAAAATGAACAGGACTAATGTTTGGGGCTCAGTGGTGGGAGTGGAGTTACTCAAAAAACCTATCTTTTTGAAGGTTCCTTCACTGGAAACATGCACACACAAAAGACTAAAAAAAACCCCAAAACCCAAACATGGAGGGCATGTTGTAGGAACAGGCCCAGATGCTAGGGACTAATTCTTCCTTTCACAAAAGCACCCTTTCCCAAATATACATCTGATTTAGTTGTTTTGGATTTCATTGTAGACACCACACAGATCTGCTGCTTCTAAAACTGTGTAGATCTTTAAAGGAAGAGAACTGCAGGAAAAGGGAGGAGGAAGGAGGTCGGCTTTTTAATAGTTTGGGCTGGACTTCATGGGACGTGGTCTGTGGAGTCCCTTGGTAGATTTCAGGGATGTTTGCCTCTTAATCTCCATTCTTCTTGGTTATCCTTTGCAGTGGAATTGGGTGTAATGAGTGAAGAGAAACTTGGCTTCTTTGAGGGGCTGGGTGTCACGTTCTTTAAATTGTTCAGCTTGTTCCTCTCATCCTGACACATCTTCAGGCAGGAACAGCACAGGTCTTTCTCCTGTACTAAGTGAAGCGTTTCTATGCGTTTGATGGAGTCGGCATGCTCTTCTTGCTTTGTTGAATCTGGGAAAAGGTTTCCTTTTGCATTCAGTTTCTTGAGCTTGGGAAGCTTTTTCACACTGTTTGGGATGGTGGTCAAGGCATTGTCAAAGAGACCTACCTCTGTAAGTTCCTTCAGGGCCCCAAGACTGGTAGGAATACTGTCGAGACAGTTCAAGCCAAGGTTGAGAATATGCAGGTTCTTGAGAAGGTTCAACTCTTCTGGCAGATTTTTGGTGGTCAGCTTGTTGTTGCATATATTCAGGTAGAAAAGGTTCTGAAGTGTACCTATTGCCTCAGGCAGCTCCTCAAGCTGATTACTGTGCAGGTCCAGCCAGCGCAGTTTCTGGAACTTCTGGATGCTGCTTGGAATCTTTTTTAACATGTTTCTGCTCAAATCAAGTTCATCCACGTCAGCCAGTTTCAGAATGCATTTGGGGAAGGTGGTGATACCCATCCTGCTTAAGTCAAGACGGCGCCCTCCATCAAAAGATATCCGGATGGAATTTTTGGCAATTTTCAAGGTGATCTTCTTCCCTTTTTGACCTTTTGCTTTCCCCTTGGCCATCTCTCCACTGAGAGACAGACAGACAGACACACCAGCCTCTCGATGAAGTGTGGGAACTCCAGTAAAGCCTTTGAAAGCAGTGGCGGTTACTCCCTAGTTAAAAACAAAATAGTCTTTTAGTTATAAATTAATATGTGACTGCTGAACTCTTCAGAAGTCTTTTTTTAAGGTCAGGAATTTTCAATCCTGGAGCTGCAACTCTAAAAGTTCTTCCTGAAAGTATTTTGAGTACGTGAAATTCTAATAATTTACAATATTATTTTATTACATTTTAACACCTATATTACATTACAGGGTGAAATTACAAGTGGGAGAAATTTGCTGTCTTTCATCCCTAGATACTGATTTGAGCTCAGCATGTAATGAAACTGAATGAAATGTGTTATTATCCATCAGCCATTTGAGGACCTAAGCAAAAGGTATTATGGGTTAAACCCAGTCCTTAGGGACTGCACTAAAAGAAGCTATCCAAAATTGTGCTTATTCTACCGGACCAACAGGTTGCCTTCTTTACAGGCCTGGTGTCTGTTGACAGGTTGGTTAAACATCCAGTTTAATGGACCTGAGATCTGGGCTCTGGAAGCTATTGAAAGATTAAATATTTAAAGCAAATGATTAAGAGTCTTTGTTTTAACCAGGACCTCAGGAACATAGTGGGCTCCCAGATTTGCCAGGACTGCTTGCAGTTCACACATCACCTGTAGGGGAGACTGCAACAGGGGGTCTGTGTCAATGCTGCTTAAAGACATGTTAAACCAGGCTTAGGTAAGTGTCTCCTGTGCTTTCAAGGACAGACTCTGGATACTCTAATCTTATCTCTCCATTTGTGCTGTGGGATAGATGGGCTCCCGCTGCAAAGGTCCCCTGCCCTCGAAAAATGCGTGTAGGTGTTCTGGTCAGATTTTTGTTTGACTCATACTGATTCTCAGCCTGTGCTACGTGCTTTGATGAATTGAGGCCCATATGAGTAGTAGTCTACTGCAGTCTCAGATTTGGTAATCTATCTCTCTAATCGAAGGCCATCAAGTACAGGTGCTAATTATGGCTAGTGACAAAGGAAATAGGCTGATTCCCTGGAAATGGATGACAATGTCGTTCTCAGCCAGAGTGCAGAGAGGAGCATGGGTTACAGCTGGCTAATCTCAGGATGGTCTGGGTGCTGTGGCATTTAATTGTGAAGAGTCAAATTGCAGCTTTGATGAATGGTTGTTTGGGACAAAATATGGATTTGTCTACAATACATTTCCCTATTATAAAGGCTTCATTACAAACCCTTCAGGCTTTTTGGCTACTCATTAATCATGTGCAAATACATGAAGGGGAAGCTCAGGCTACAACTAAGGCATTTCAGCTCCTTTTCAATTACATGCCATAGCCAAAAATAATGCAAAAGCAAGGGGGATCTCTACCAGTTACTGCTCACCCTCCTGGGAGCTCTGTAAGGAGGCAGATGCTTCAGAAAATCCTGGAAGCAGCACAGTGGGGTCAGTCTTGCCCACGGGGTATGTTCCAAAATTGAATCTTTGTTATTTTATGTAAAAATATTTAAACACAGTTAAATCTTTCTGTGTCTGTTACTCCCATGTTTCTGTCTCTCACCAGTACTTACAGGGCCATATTACCATTATATCTGAAGGCTTCTCGATCTCTGCAGTATTTAACCTTACAGTGTTCCAGGGCCAGTATCAATGCTGTTCTTTCCGTAGTGTAGACTGATAACTGAAGCAAAGTACTCTACAGTGGAAAATTAAGCACTTTTTCCACCTTTGTTGATGTTAGCTTAAATAATTTGCGCAGGAGTGGGTAAGAAGTTCTGGAGATCAAAACAATAGGTTTTTTTAATTGCAGTTCACTCATTTTAAGGATTTGATGCAATATTCTTGTTGACAATTCTCTGAAGATAAAGTTCAGCTGCATGGGAAATGCCACAGCCCTACTGCTGATTCAGAACACCCTAAGTCTCTTACTAGTGCACAAAGGGTGACTACTGTGCTTCAGAAAAAGATCTGCAGGGCAGCTTCCTTACACTTTGGCAGGATGGAAAGAGACTTTCTACTTCCTGCAATTGATGTGAACCTGGTGACTTTTGGGTCCAACTTTCTCTTTGTTTGAATTTTGTGTCGGATGAGTTGACCAAAACATTCAGTGCCTTTTCATGAGTGAAGTTTTTCAGCCAAGAATGCCTTTAAAAAAAAATGAAAGGGAGCCTCAAGGAAAAATATATTTTTTTTCTAAATTCAAAACAAGAATTTCTTTTAAAATGTTTTTTTAAAACATCTTTAAAACTCTCAGAAAGAAAAATTTTGTTCAGTTTCTAGTAATTTTTTTCTTTTACTTTTCATTTAAATTCCAAGGGAGAAACAGTGATCCAAAACAGTTTCCTTTCTTAAAAATACCAGCTAGGCAAAAATTCAGCGTATTCTGCAGCTGTCTGTTAATGCTGATTCCCAGCGCTGGTGTCCCTCGGTGCTGTGAGTTCCTGGGAGCACTAGAGGGAGCCTGGTGTAGAAGGTTGAGTGCTGGAGGCTTGTCAGGAGCAGCAGTAGTTTAACCTTTTCGCTTTGGGTACTTCTTTGTCATTAAACCTTGCCAAGTTGTTACAAAGTTTGAATGTGGACCTTTCAGATTTTGAAGAAGTCCAAACAAACAGATCAGTGTAATTTTCCTGAAGACAGGTCTCTTTGTGTGATGCAGTGGATAATGCCCAGACTTCAGGGAGATTTAAGCATCTCCGTTAGTCAGATTTTTTAAAATCCTGCTGCGGACCTCTAAGATGCACTGATCAGGAAAATATGAGTCCCTAGGGAGTGCTCACGCTTTCCAAGTTCTATTTCCTTTGGGTTAAAAGTGGGAGCCACGTTTCAAACTTACAAAAAGGTGATTTTCAATCCCAAAGATAGGGATTAGCATTAAAGTTCTGCAGAACTCTAATGCAGTGCACTAGACAGCTTGAAGGGGATGAATAGCTCTCTTGTCTCTGCATGCTTGTAAACTAATTATCAGCATTTCACAGGGCTGTAGCTGGAGATAATGGAGCTTACTTAGCCACCTCTCATTTTCTTTAGCTGTGCATAAGAGGGCTCCAGTTCTGTAGCCACTGACATTAAAAATTCAGGAATCGCAGGAGTCCTCCTTGCTGTAAATGTTAATTATGCCTGTTCGATCTCATACTTGCAGTGCATCTCCTGGGATAGCAGAGGGAGAGGTACATGTGTTGCCCTACTACCTAAGAAGTGATGATGACAAGAGGGAACTCTCTTTACTCATTTTCTCTAAACCCTCACCCCACTGCCGAGTTCACCCTCTGAGTTGCTGGCAAGCCTTTGCCCAAGGGTGAGGTGCTGCATTTCTACGTGATAAGGTCTCATTAAAGAGCACCTTGACTAGAAAACTCCCTTTTTATCAACACTTGGTAAAATCATTGGGCTGGGTTGGGCTTTTGAAAGCCCAGGGCTAACCCCAGAGCTTTAGGAGTGTTTCACAAGCCCAGAGGTTTGAGGATGACCTGATACAGAAATGAACAGAAAATGTGTGTCAAGGGCACCATGCTGTCTGTGGTGCTCTGTGTTGCTGGGAGCTGCAGGGAGGGAACAGACCTTGAGCATCAGGCCTAGGACTGTCAGCATCTCTCTGAGGCAAGGGAGCATTGGAGATTGCTCCTTATCTGTGCTTAGCACTTGCACAGGGCCCAGTCATGACCCATTGTAGCTTAAGTCTGTCCTAAGACAGAGATCCGATCCTAGAAGAATACAGATTTGGACCCTGATCATGCAGTTTCTTGTACCTGAACCTTTCTTCTTTCTTTCTCAGCATATGGCTGACAGAAGCAGAACAGGCCTTCTGCCTGTGACACTGTCTGGATGTTTCAGGACCTTCTCCTCTGTGGTTCTGCCTGTTCTTTTTCTCCCATAGGTTGCTGCTTCCTACTTCACTGCACCCAAAGCTGCATGGAACCATCTTGATCCCATCTTGATCTAGTCTGTGAAAAAAGTTTCCTCTGTCTTTCCTCCTGGAATTCTGCGTATTGCAGAGCAGGCTTGCCAAGCCCAGCAGAGCTATGCATGCCCTGCAGCTCTCTGGGGGCAGGAAGGCAGTGAGGTGATAGGCTCCAATTCACCCATGGAATAGCTCGATGGAAATACTTTCATATAAAGCTTAAAACCAGCATTCATACAGTGAATGATTTAGCATGAAGCCAAGCAGTTCCAGCTAGGGTATGTTTTTATTTCCCTGATTACAAGCCTGTTACTATTTCTTTGTTGTTGGATACGACCTGTTGTGGAAGAGAGATTAATTCACTGACTATCTTAAATGCAGTCTCTTGCTAACAGGCAGGTTTAGATTAAATCCTGCCATAAGCAAAGAGAGAGAGGTTTCCTTCCTTTATTTTCTTGCTTTTCCAGCTCACTTCAGATCAAGGTCACTTATAAAACCATGGCCCACCAAGAATAAACAAAAATATTGTTTCGTCTTAACAGTTCTGCCAAACTGCCCCCCTGCATAAGATCTTACCGGCTAGCAGCTAGGAACACTTAGAAGGCGAGGTGCAGATGTCACAAGCTGCTTGGTTTTTTCTGTAGTGTGGGATGAAACTTCATGGTCTGTTACTGTGTAGTCATCCTCTGTCTACTCTTCTTTGAGTAATGAATTAGTTTTTCAGTCTGTAAATAAACCTGTGAGTGGGGAGCACAGGACAATTTCCTTTGCACAGTCCTGCGAATGCTGAATCATACTTCCTTGGTGGAAAATGGCAGCCCTTCAAGTAACTTGTAGGTAAGGGAGCGGGGAGGAGGAGGAGTGGCAAAAAGGACTTCCCCAGCTCCAGGGTCTCTCTATTCAATTCTCATTCCACAGTGTGTGAAACTTTTGTTCCTAAGCAACAGCAATGCTAGGTCCTTGGAGATCATTAGCATAATGTTTGGTTCCAGCGTGCAAGTTCAAGCTGGAGGGAAAAGAACTGAATGGCGTGCAGTGCCTGAAATGTTAGATTTCAAATTATGCAGAAAGAAAAAGCATCTGGACCTGGATAGAAGCTGTTTGTCAGCTTCTTACATTGCCTTAACTGTCCATTTAAGTCATCTGGCTATTTAATTTTACTTGGCTGTAACACAGTGTGAGATGACATACTTGTATGTGTGTGTTAAAACTCACATTTGTGATACCATCCTTAGCACATGCCAAATCGGATAGATATGGATGCAGGAGGGAAGGTTCATTCAGCAGTGCAGCAGAGAGGATATGAGCTGCAGTTTATATTCATCTATCTGTGACCCGTCGAAACTGCAGTTGAACAACAGTTTCCCTTTTTAACATGTGAATTTACTGGAATTTTTCTCTATGACTGGGGCTACCAAGCTCAAGCTTTTAGTAACTGGTTGCAATAATTTCAAAATAGTATCTCGGAAAAAAGGACTATGGAAGAGAAATAACTGTGTGTTTTGTGGTAGGTATTGTTCACAGGAGATGCAACATTGAGGTCCGTCTCTTGCTGATAATGGGTCTGGGATATTATTGGCATAAAGAAGCTGATAATGTTGATGTGCTTGCCTTATTCCAAGGTTGGAGATTTGTGTTCTGCTCACCTCAACAAATTAATTGAATTTACTTGATGTTTTTCTTCTATGACCTGAAGTGTGCCTGGGTGCAGCATTTCTGCAGTGGAAATGTTACCGCTTTGTCTGGTTTAAGCCTGTGAATGCCCACAGTGCAAACAACGTTCCATAAATGGGAGAGATTCCTTTCTCCCTCTCTAACCCTTTCAAGACATCCTACTTCAAGGAACCCTACTTTAATATTATACTTATTTATAAATTTTGTATTATACCTCTATTCTTTGAGCACAGTGTAAGAATACCCAGAAGGTGGACTGGTACAATCAAACAAGGAGGACCCTATGCCTTTATTCTAAAGTAATCTAACCTAACACTTTTCCGAGGTTTGAGAGAGACTTGACTGTTTCACAGGGAAAGCTGACATTCCTTTTAACCTCTTCTTTCCTCTTTTAATAGTAGGACTTGGACCTAGGTTGTGACTTACCGGGAAGGGGATTTTCCTCACAATATTTTTGGTAATTGCAAAGATTTTTTAAGAAAAGTGGGTTTAGCAGAGCCTTAACACTGTTTTGCAGACTTAAGTCTGGAGGATGGAATACAAAAAGAAAATGAAAGCTGCTTTGTGCAGTCTAAGAACCCAATTAACTTTATTGGAATTTTAGTATTAATTTCAGAGGAGGCAAAATCTTATCCTTTGAGATTATCTCATCTGCAATGAATCTCCAAATGGGTTGAGGTCCACCTGTCTCTATCAAATGGAGAGCACTGGCTATCACAAGAGTGAGATCATAGTCTGATGTTAATGGAAGAGGGATTAATAAATCACTTATGTATAGCATAGCCAAGAGTGGATCATCATTAGTACACATCATGCTTAGATTCTGCCCTGGCTAGCACCCTACAGTACCTTATAGATTTAGATATAGATGAATATGTAGGTCCTTCTCTTGACTTCACATAACTTCACCCCCTCTTGAAGTTCAGTTATTTACATTTATAAAACACTTCCTTTCTTTCTTTTTCAAACCAGGCTTTGATTACTTATTTATTTTTAAAAGCACTTACTGCAGTTGTATAGCTGTAGTTGATCTACTTTGAGCTTTTGCTGTGCTGGCTAGAGAGATGTTGTCTGGAGGAATGCTGATTGATTACCAAGGAGAAGCGAGGAATAGGCTTGAGCTGCCTGTAATAAGATTTGTGTTCTAAGCCTCTGTGAGTCAAGAAGGGAGAATGCAGAATTCCAGATCTCTGGGGTCTTGGAGGGAGCATCCTGCATGGTCCCCTGAGACCAGAAGGATGGGTCTTACAGGGGAGTGACTATATTTAGCCTTGCATATTTTCATGACGTTGTGAACTCATCAACCTCTCTGAATTATATAGCAGCTTCCAAAGTCAGCAGAGAGAGGATTGTTTTGACCCTTGTAAATTCTTTATTAGCTGTTTAGGGCTTGTGACAAGCAGAGCAAGGGTTCTACTGGAGGGTCATGGCATCCCACAAGTCAGCATGTATTATGTATACTTGCATAACATACAGACACACTGACCCAGTTTAGTCCTGTGTATAGTATTTGATAGTGCTCCCACTTTAAAATGTTGGAGGACTGATGGATTGAGCAGGTTTGTACATTACATAACCCCCTGCTTTCTAACTCAGCCATAAATCTAAAGTAAACCTGGGCAGTTTTAGTGAGACTGCCCCTATGGAAAGGGAAGAACCTAACCTGCTCCCTCTGTGACAGACACCCTAATCCAACCACACTTCAAATAACGCCAGGAATCTTGATCCTGTTCCATCCCTTTGAGACACTCTGTCTGAGTTCCAAATGTCTGTTGGAGACCTTACAAAGACCAGTGGGGCAAAGCTCTGTGAAATCTACATATAGTGTGAGAGGGCTGAATTGTAATAAGTGCTCATGATATATGTTTTCTACTTTAAAATTCCTACAGTCTTGAGCTACCTGTGGCTCAGACTACAGGTGCAAGACCACCATAACTCTACTCTGGTCAATGAACTTTGTCTTCTGATTTACAAATTAGACCATCTTATAGTCTGTTCATTTTTTTTGGATGAAGAGTGAAGGTCCTATTTTCCCATATCAGATACAAACTACACCTTTTTATTTTGCCTGGTTTCTATAAAGATAGACTATCATTGTTAGGCTTCATATGCTTAGCAGGAGAACTAAACCAAGCATAGTTGTAGACTATGAGCTAGAATTAGTCCTGGGTTTCATGTTTGTTCATGGAATAGGTTATTATTTAGGCTATGCAAAATCCTTCCCTCAGATACACAATTTTCTCTGAACAGAGTGCCTAAGCAAGGAGTAAATTACTGTGTTGTGTAAACTGTAGTGTTTTAACTTTATGTACACTACTAACTGGTCCAGGAGTCAATAGACAGTAAAATAATCATAGCATTATAGAATGGGTTTGAGTTGGAAGGGACTTTAAAGGTTATCTATTTCCAACCTCCCTGCCATAGGCAGGGACACCTTCCACTAGACCAGGTTGCTCAAAGCGCCATCCAACCTGGCCTTGAACACCTTCAGGGATGGGGCAGCCACAGCTTCTCTGGGCAACCTGGGCCAGTGTCTCACCAACCTGACAGTAAGGAATTTCTTCCTTATATCTAATGATTCATAATCATGAGAGGTAGTTTACAAGAATTTACTACTGCAAATTCAATGAAACTGTAATGGTCATAGACCATTCTGGTATTTCATTTAGATCTTTGAGGCTGCTTTAACCCTAGCTTTGTGGCTTTCTAGTGTGATCCAGTACACAGCACAAGAGTGCAAAATAGCAGATAGTTATTCCTGTAATGGTTTTATAATCTATGGCTGAACTGATTTCCTTATACTTCAGGAAGTGAGTAATCCTGTCTCTGAGCTGGCACCTTAGGATTAGTTTAAAGTTGTACACTCAAAGGGAAAAGCATCTCCTACCACCAGTTGTATAGTATCATGCCAGTAACCCTGTTTACTTTGGCAGATCAAAAGTTTCTTTAATCCAGAAGCTGTCACTTGTCTCAGTTTGGTCTCTAGGAACTGACAAGACTGAGTCCATGGCCTTCAGATAGTGGCACACCTTCTAGCTCAGTGTAGTTGAAATGTTAATTTTATTTGCTCAGAACCTTTCACCCTTTCACATTTTCGGGTGAATTCGCCTGTTTAGAATCTACCTTCAGCTGGTTTGTTTTTTGTTTAAAGTTTCAGTAAAAAGTTGCATTTTGAGAAGAAAGAAAGCAGAAAAAACATGTTTATTACTTTAAAAAAAATTATAAAAATAGCAATCCATTTTTTTGAGGACTACCTTAGTTTCAAAGTGCTTTATGCAAAAAGAATATCTGTGATATGGAAACTGAGACACCTCTGTTTTCAAGCTTATATTTTCAGAATGCTTCAGAAAAGCATGAGCCTTTGAGAATAAGGCTTCAGAATAGAAACAGACAGCCTTAATGGTACCTGTCACTACCACTCTTGCTCTACAGTGAGATGAGACCAGGAGCACAGACTGATTGGCAGTGTGGCTTAGCTCGGAAGAGCTGAGGTTGATTTCCCCAGCTGTCCATCTGCCTCTGCTTCAGGGACATCTTCTTTGCCTGTGAGTCAGCTTCTGAATTCTTTCAGTTTGCCATGTGGCATCACCACTGCAGTTTGCAGCGATATCTTAAGGCAAACAGAATCCATCCATAGCACCACCACCCTACTTCCTTCTGTTTTCTTTACTAAAGATCATACTTTAAATGGCACTTCATTCAGGAGCAAACTGGCAAGTAGCTTAGGGAGAGTCAGCATGTCATAGAGAGAGTGACTGACAATGATAAATTCATCAGCCATCTGAAGCTAGGCCATCCCTGTTCATCAGGCAGAGCCTTCCTTCCTAATGAAAGCAGTAATGAAATTTATATTGTGCAGCACTAACCTAACCGATGACACTGATTTTGGAATTATTTTGTCAATGATGAAACCTCAACATTCTTCTAGTCTTGGTGTTCTCTCGTTTCTGTGGGTTGAGCGCAGGGGGCGCCGGGAGCACAGATGTTAATGTAGTGACTTTCTCTTATTGTTCCGAAGCAGGCTGTTTCAATCGTTTGTTCCCTACAGGAAACACTCAGGAGGGGAAAAGACAATGCTCCAGAAGTGGCAGGTAAGCTAAATCTTGGCTGCACAGAGTTAAGCAAAGAATTTCAGCACCCCTCCATATGTCCACGCCCAGATATGAGCATGTATACGTATGTATTTCAAGGCTTAAGCGGTTCTCTCACTGCTGGAGGTGAGTTTATTGGCAAGAGGAGCAGAGTATTTACATCTGGTTATTGCAGAGGTTTTGCTTCTCCTGCTGTGAAACATATGGTGCTACTGTCTGGCCGATTAACTGTGATTTTATGCACATTTTTAAACTGAGACCAAAGAGAGCCACCTAGTTGAATGACTGTTCACAGATCACCTGTACATCCAAATCAGTGCACCTCTCATTTTCCCAGATGTTTTGCTGAGCTGAGAGATGCATTTACTTTCCTGTACCCCTGATCATGGTAACCCAAGACACACTGAAGAAATCTATACCTTCTTGTTTGTATGTAGCACTTTGTGCAGCCTTTTCTGTACAGGTAGCTGTCCAGGATTTTCCAGTATACACATTGCATGCATTTGGCTCACTTTTAAATTGGGAAAAAGTGCCTTGTTACACAAATACAGCATAAAAGCACTGCGTGATTATAGACAAATGCAAATGGCCTGTCTGAAGAAGAGTCTGGATGAAGACTCAGATTCTGTTGAATGGACTGTTGTATAAGAGATATTGTGCTGATCTGAATGGCAATGGGTGATTGATTACATTATCTATAATTCTTGTCCTGGTGGACCTAGGAACCACAGGGCTCTGAGAGTGCCTTTGAGATGTGTTTTTCAGGGGTGGAGTTAGGAAATTTTAATGCTTCTTTCCTTTTCCTGACAGAAGAGGGAGATCAGCAACTTTGATTACCTCATGTACCTGAACACATTGGCTGGCCGCAGCTACAATGATTACATGCAGTATCCTGTGTTTCCATGGGTCCTCGCTGACTATCACTCCGAGGTCAGTGCTTGCTGCAGCATTCCGTACTTTCTATGATAGCAACCATACAAAGGTTTGTTGTATGATGCCATTGAAGTAGAAGGGTCTAGACCAAGGGTTCAAAATTTGAGATAGTTAATTTGAACTGTACTGATTCATTATAGATTAGCCTTATCTTCAAATCAGCATGCTGAGGTTCACATTCTGCCTCAGAAAGGTGGAGGAACATCTTTTAAATACATACCTAGTTAAGGGGCAGGCTGCATTGGCTCAGCAGATAGGTAGGGACAGGCTTCTGTGACCTCTTTTGGACAGAAAAGCCTTGAGAGCAATTTGCAACCTGCCAGGTCCTTTATTTGGGAAGCTCCTTGCACATGCTATCCTTTCAGTGGCACATGCTGCCACTCTCTTTCCAAGTCCCATCCCAGTTCTGGGTAGTACTGAGTCTGTGGCCTTCTTGTATAGGTGAAACTTCCAACATAGCCTTGCTGCTATCCAGTGTCACTGAGCTAGTCATGATGTCTGAGACTCAGGGATCTAAAAATCCACCTCTTTGCTGGTTTTGTTTTTCAGACTCTAAACCTTACTAATCCTCATACATTTCGGGACCTGTCAAAGCCCATGGGAGCACAGACTGTGGAGAGGAAACGCAAGTTCATTCAGCGCTACAAGGAGGTGGAGAAGAGTGAGGGTGAGTGTTTGGGAGAGTAACAGACAGCAGAGGCTTGAGTCCCCTCAGGCCTTTGGATATGGTGGTGAATCCTTTGGAAAAGATCACCCAAAAACTTTCCAGAGCTGTGGCTAAGGGAACCACCATGCCAAGGAGATCCTTTTGCTTCTGGATACAAACTGGTTGAGGATTCAAAGAGAAATGACTCCTGCAAGCACTGCCTTATGTGCAATGTACTGCTGCATTCTGTCCTCTTCCCGTGGGCAGGAAGAGATGCTACAGAATAAACCAATGTTCCCTAGAAAAGACTGCTCTGTTAGCTAAGCTGCACACATTAGTCTTGTCTGTAAGCTAGGCTGCATGTAGAAGACTGCTGCACGCAGCTTAGCTAACAGCTACTGTAAGAAAAGGAAACAGGACGTTGAGGCTGTTGACCTCTTTTGGTACTAATCAAGACCTTTGGTACTAATCAAGACCTTTTTTGGTACTAATGGAGATGGGGATGGTCTGGAAATTTAAAGGCCTTATTCTTCAGAAAATGAAGTGTGGAAGGCAAAAAAAGAACATACAGAGATGGTAGTGACTGTGTACATTCAATGCAAATATGCAAGCTGTGCTTTTGCTCGCAGGTCCTTGAACACATCTGCTTTAAAGACCTGCTCCCTATTTAGTTGTGTTGTGGTAACTGGATGCTATGGGCTTGAAATGGTGATATTTTGCACTGAAATCTGATTTGTGTCCAATTTCTAGGAGACCTATCAGCCCAGTGCCATTACTGTACTCACTATTCATCAGCAATTATAGTGGCATCTTACCTGGTCCGAATGGAGCCATTTACCCAGACCTTCTGTTCTCTGCAGGTAAGGGGGCAAGATAGCTTCCCTCCTACACCTTGTCTTGAACCATGTAGCACATTATAGTGGCTGTGTAATGAAGGGAGATGATTAATTCTTTTTATATTTTCTGTATACTCTGTGTGGACTCTGAGCTTACTGAAGGGTCTCTGCTGTGTCTGTTGAATTCAGTGAAAACATCTTAATGGGAGCACAATTCATGCCTGATGAACTTGGTTTTTTTCTGAGGGGGAAGAATTATTTAGGTTTGTACTAAATAATGTGTAGTAGGCATAAAATGACAAGTAAGGTTGCAACATTGGACTTCAGGAGGGCTAACTTTGATCTCTTCAAGAAACTGCTTGGAGAAATCCCATGGATTAGGACTCTAGAGGGTAGGGGGGCTCAAGAGAGCTGGTTTATATTCAAGTATCACTTCCTCCAAGCTCAGGATCGGTGTATCACTAAGATCAAGAAATCAGGCAAGGGAAGCAGGAGACCTGCATGGTTGAGCAGGGAGCTTCTGAAAAACCTCAAGTGGAAGAAGGAAGTTTACAATACATGGAAGAAGGGACTGACCACTTGGGAAGATTACAAGAATGCTGTCAGAGCATGCAGGGATGAAACGAGGAAAGCCAAGGCCTCCTTGGAATTAAATCTGGCAAGGGGTGTCAAGGTCAACAGGAAGGATTTCTTCAAGTACATCAGAGGTGAGAGGAAAAATAAAGAAAATGTGGACCTGCTGTTGAATGAAACAGGGCCACGGTGACAGGTGATGCAGAGAAGGCAGAATTACTGAATGCCTTCTTCACTTCAGTCTTTACTGCTCCCAGCCCTCAGGAGTCCTGGACTTTGCAGGTAACAGAGAAAGTCTGGAGGAAGGAGGACTTTCCCTTGGTTGAGGAGGATCAAGTTAGAGATCAGTTAAGTAAACTGGATGTCCACGAGTCCCTGGGTCCTGATGGGATGCACCCACGAGTGCTGAGGGAGCTGGCAGAAGTCATTGCTGGGCCGTTCTCCATCATCTTTGAAAGGTCCTGGAGAAGAGGCGAGGTGTGTGAAGACTGGAGGAAAGCCAATGTCACTTCAGTCTTCAAAAAGGGCAAGAAGGAAGACCTGGGAAACTACAGGCCAGTCAGCCTCACCTCCATCCCTGGAAAGATGATGGAATAGCTCGTTCTGGGCGTCATTTCAAAGCATCTGGAGGAAAAGAAGGTTATCAGAAGTAGTCAACATGGATTCACCAAGGGGAAGTCATGTCTGACTAATCTGATAGCCTTCTACAATGGTGTAACTGGACGAATAGATGGAGGGGAGGGCAGTGGATGTTGTCTACCTTGACTTCAGCAAGGCTTTCGACACTGTGTCCCACAGCATGCTCATAGGCAAGCTTAGGAAGTGTGGGTTAGATGAATGGACAGTGGGGTGGATTGAAAACTGGCTGGCAGATAGAGCTCAGAGGGTTGTGATTAGTGGTACAGAGTCTAGTTGGAGGTCTGTGACAAGTGGTGTTCGCCAGGGGTCAGTACTGGGTCCAGTCCTGTTCAATATATTCATCATTAACCTGGATAGAGTGTTCCATCAGCAAGTTTGCTGATAACACCAAACTGGGAAGGGTGGCTGACACACCAGAAGGCTGTGCTGCCATTCAGTGTGACCTGGACAGGCTGTGGAGTTGGGCAGAGAGAAACCTTATGAAGTTCAACAAAGGCAAGTGTAGGGTCCTGCCCCTGGGGAGGAACAACCCCGTGCACCAGTACAGGTTAGGGTCTGACCTGCTGGAAAGCAGCTCTGTGGAAAGGGACCTGGGAGTCCTGGTGGACAACAGGATGACCATGAGCCAGCAATGTGCCCTTGTGGCCAAAAAGGCCAATGGCATCCTGGGGTGCATCAAGAGGTGTGTGGCAAGCAGGTCAAGGGAGGTTATCCTCCCCCTTCACTCTGCCCTGGTGAGGCTGCATCTGCAGTCCTGTGTCCAGTTCTGGGCTCCCTGGTTCAAGAAGGACAGGGAACTGCTGGAGAGGGTACAGTAGAGGGCTACGAAGATGATTAGGGGGCTGGAACATCTTTCTTATGAGGAAAGGCTGGGGGACTTGGGTCTTTTTAGTCTGGAGAAGAGAAGACTCAGAGGGGATCTCATCAATGCTTACAAATACTTAAAGGGAGGGTGCCAGGAGGATGGCACCAGTCTTTTTTCCGTGGTGCCCAGTGATAGGACAAGAGGTAACAGGCACAAGCCTGAACATAGGAAATTCCATCTAAACATGTGGAGGAACTTTCCTTTGAGTGTGGCAGAGCACTGGAACAGGCTGCCCAGAGAGGTGGTGGAGTCTCTGACTCTGGAGACATTCAAAACCTGCCTGGATTCCATCCTGTGCAACCTGCTCTAGGTGACCCTGTTCTGGCAGGGGGCGTTGGACTAGATGGTCTCCAGAGGTCCCTTCCAACACCGGTGATTCTGTGATGCTGTGGAACTGTGATGCATTTTGTGAGAGCTGAGGCATCTAAACACCTAAACAATGTTTTACTACCTGTCTGAACATAAGCTGAATTTGGAGCAGATGAGACTTTCGTGGCAGGTATTCTAAGCCCAAGTGCCCATACAGTAATGTGACTACAGACGAGCACTTGGAGCTGGCTGTGGTGGCATAAAGAGCATTCCTGGGCCAGATGAGGACACACATGTTCTGGTGGGTGGGGAATGATAGGGATCGTGGGATCAGCTCCCTGAAGGAGAAGTGGGGTGAGACTACATCTGGTGCTCCAGAAGGAATATTCTGTTTTAGCTTGTTCTGAACTTGGCACTGTTTTGTGGTGCCAAAAGCACTCACCATGGAATTGAATGTCATGGAAACTGAACTTTGTGCTTACCTTTTCCAGCTGGTCAGTATATAGGGGCAATAAATTTCCTGATGGCCCTCTTCAGCAGGTAGTTGGTGACACACAAGCACAGACACTTGGACTGTAACAAGCAGTTGTTACCCTTATTTCTGTAATATGTGTTGCGTTGCGTTGCATTGTGTTGTGTTGTAGCAGGGTCTACCAGGAGGTCAGGTCCTCAAAAGTGTATTTTATGGAGTGTCTTGCTGAAATCTGCCTATCCTTATGGAGCAATGTGAGGGAGACAGCTACACCAGAATATTCCACACTCAGAGACTGTTGTACATATGGTGAGGGCTGGCCGTGCATCCTGCAGCTTTCCAAGTGCTTTGCTGTTGTGCTGATCTTTTTTCTTTTTCTTTTCCTTTTTTTTTTTTTAATGAACTAATACAAATAAAGCACTGTGCTAATTAAGTAATAAGCCTTATGATATTGGCTGTTACCAGCAGTAGCTGATGGGTTAGTGAACCACCTGAGGCAATGGTTACCATCGCACTCTGTGAGCCATATGTTAGCTGCAGTCATGAATGGCTGTGGAGCAGTTATTTCTTGTTGTAAACAACAAAGGCTGCTGTATCTCCCTGGCACACTTTTCATGCATAACAAGTTCCCAGTCTGAGTAGCTGCTTTGTGGCTGTGTTTATGTGTGATTAGCAGGTAAACAACATTTTTGTGGGGATAGTGATCTTCAAAGGCTGCTGAGATCTGAAGAACTCAAAATTTTGTCTGGATGTTGATCCACTGAAACTGTCGAACTTCTTCCATTCTCATTCCTTTGCTCTTATGTTGCTTCATGTTCATCTGAGTTCATTACTGTCATTTCCCCCAGGTGACTGATCCTATAGTGGCTTAACAATTGCTAACTGTGAGGTGTAGTCAGGCAAACAGCAGACCTGAGAACTGTATGATCAAGTCAAGAGCAGATTGGAAAAGGAGTACTCCCAAACTCAAGACCTTGGAAGGGTGCTGAGTTGGGAGCCGTGAAATCTTCTCAGCATCTTAAAAGTGGAAGAGCTATACAAACTGCCAGTCTCAATGCACATGACAAGGAGATGCAACAACTTGGGCGCACTCCTTGTGAAAAGTAGATGTTGGCATACCGTCCTGTTTCTCAAGTCAAAGAATTGATTTGCACTTGACCACAGAAGGTGGCAGTGAAAAAGCATTGCCTCTAGTAAGGGAACTATACAGCAGTTTACAAAACCTTATTATTTCACATTTTATTTAAGTGCATTGAGATCTGACTCTGGAGAAAAGTGTGTATGTGCTTTGCATATTGTACTGGAATGGATGAAAAACTGGCTTACCAGACAGGTGTTGGAAGGTACCTTCCACTTCACCTTAGTCATGTACCTCCTAGAATTTCTTTCAGGAATTTCTCTCAGCACCACAAAAAAGCAGAAAATGTTTCTGTGTTTAGTGTCTTCATTGGAAAGGCATTATAGGACCTCGTGCCCTCAATAATTAGTGACACTTGCTTTTGATTCAACTCAGATTTTATCCCCTTTAATTCTTATGCCACTGTTGCATTTCAGCTCACAGGCTGATCTTCTTTCCTGGTGTTTACCTCTCAAAGATACCTATAGAGAATAGGGTTCTTACTCTTCATTGTGTTACTGACTCTTGAGCAGTCATTTAAGCGCTGTCTGTAGGTAACCACTTCTCAGCATCTCTGGGCATGTGGTAAGTCTTTGCAGCTTTGTAAGCATCTCTTAAGAACACTTTGAGGTCTTTGGGTTTAAAGCACCACCAAAGATCAGTAATGCTTAGTCTTCTAAAGATGGGAAATTCTAACTTCTCTCTAAAGATCATTTTGACTAGTTGCTTTGTATATACCCTGGTGAACTGTAGTTTTAAAAAGCATGTTTTTCTGGTATTCCTGATGACAATGTAAAGCCTCTACTGAAAAGAAAGAAAACAGAGACTTACTGTATCTAGCTATAGAAAAGCCATAAGAATTTGCCGACTCTAAAGGCATAAAGCAATTCTTGATTCTCTTTTTCCCTTTCAGTGCAGTTTTTGCATTCATAGAGAGAGAAAACTCATTAATTCTGATATAAATATATGCAAATAAATTTATTAATATAGGAAATGGGAAAATCAGTTATTGCTTCCTTTATAAATAATACAGGCTTAAGTTTTAAAGATATTACTTTTCCCTAAAATGAATTAGACAGCCAGGGAAAAAATCACATTTTTTCGTGGTGGTAATATCTTTAACTAGATTTGTCGCACTAACAGCATTTCCTATGTATATATTATTTTTATTTAATACAGGTAATCTTTTTATTACAAATCATATTGTTTCTCAGGAGATTACCATCAGCTCTCATAAAAGCTGCAAAAAAAGATGAAAAAGCATCAATCACCACCAGACACAGCGCACTGTGTGCAGATTAAATATACAAAGCCCTTTAATATGCTTCAATGAGATACTTGTTAGCTGTTGATTTATTTATAGTCCTTCTTCTACTCTGTTTTAATTTCAATTTGAATTTGACTCCAAGGGTCCCAGCCTAATAATGATCAAGAACAAGATGACCTTGTGCATCAGATTAACTCCAGCTAGGCTTACTCACGTGATTAGCGACTTTTTCACTCAGTCCCTTGAGTGGGTGTGGGAAGGCTTCACAATTGTCAGTAGTATAAGGAAGAAGGACATAAAATACAAGGAAGTAAAGCAGAACTATGCTGTCATTTAGAGATGAGGCTGGACCAAAAGCCTGGTCAGAATTCACCTCAGGAAACAGTGACAAGGTCTTTCCATTTGGAATAAATGCTGGCTTTTAGTGGGAGTCTGTCTCAAAAGACAAGCAAGGAGATGTGGCTTCAGAACTTGGGGTCTATTGACTTCTGTGTTTTGGTAGCTTATCGAGGAGGGTAGTTTCTCCCTAACAAAAGATAGGGCAAAAGTAATTTCTTGACTCGCAGTTCCCAGACTGAGAAGAGTTTGTAGATCCAAAGGAGTTGCATCACCAGTGTGCATCGGGGGGTCAGAAGGTAAGTGGTTCTTACCATCAGAAACCAACATGGGAACCGCTGCTCAGGGTTCATCTGGTCCATGGGAGTGGGATTCCATCCTTACAGCATGAAGATGCTTAGATGTTATTTTCCTATTTAATAGATTGCAATTCAAAGCTTCAGCTGACTGTTACTGTGCAGAGGGACAGCATCCTCCTCATCTGGCACATGCAACAGTCTACAGGCAGAGAGAAAACTAACCAAATCAAATTTTCCCAAGAGGTCAGCCATAGACAGAACCTGACTGCATCTCATATTCCTTAACAGATTGATTCTTGCACCACCTCTGGGTTTTAGTGTCTTCATCTTGCAATCCCACTGGCTTATTCTTTTTGCCTAGTGGAGAAGCTTTGAGGATTGAATAGTTGAGGATGAGCAATAGTTCGTACACTTTTGCTGCACTGCAGAGCTATTTAAAGATACTTGTTCTATCTCTGACAATCTCTCCTGAGCCCTGGCAGTCGGATGTAGTGTTATGTCCCATGATATATAATCCAAATTAATTAACCCCAATGAGAAACACCTATATTAGCCTGGGAGCATGTTGCAATTGGGCAGCTATACTGCTGCCAGTACCTGAACTAGGTATTGAGAAACAATTTGGTTCTGTCACTTTATACAGTTAAAAAGTCAGCTTTCTGCTGAAACAGCTTATTCATTCTGACAAACTCATTCAGATGATCTCCAAAAACTGATTCTGTTTGATTATTTCCATTATTGTAGAAAGTTTATGTTAAAATAGATCCTTTCATACTCAATGTAGGGATCCCTATGTAAAGGTGAATGTGGATTTTCACAAATGCATACAGTATCTGGAATCCCAGTAGAAAATCCTGTAGGAAATAGTTTCAATGTAAAGCATATACTCTTCATTCAGTGAGGGATTTTTTTAAATTTTTTTTCCTTTTCTTTCTACTTGAGGCCTTAGTTCAGAATGATGTCCTGGGCTAATAAGGCTGCTTTCATCTAGTGTTTGACTCTCATTAAACTAAACATGTGCAAATGCTATCAGGATGTGAGGTAGTTTGTTTCTCCTTCCTTACGCACTGATTCAGCTTGGGACCCAGACATTCTTCCTTTCTTCCCCTCTTCATGCTGTCACTCCTCCCCATAAGGAATGAACAGTCCCTGCAGTCTCCTGCCCACTGGACATCTCCTGTTTGCCTGGATCTGATGAATGTTGTTTCAGTGGCAACCCGTGCTTCTCCAAAAGTTTTTCTCGGGAGAATTGCGCATAAGGTTGTTCACAACCATTTGGGTCACAACTGAAATGAAAACACTCAAGTTGTGTCCACTGCTTGTAAATCACTTTGGGATGAGCAGGGCTCATTGACAGAGCTTTAAACCAAGCTTGAAGGGGGAGGGGAATAATATCAGGCTTGCCCATGACAAGCTGTGGGATGACACGCCAAGATTAGCGGGACAGGGTGCTAGCGAGGGCCCTCAGCCTGTTGCTCTGAGACATGATGGCTACACTGCAGCACACCTGAAAGTCTCACAGGGATAAGCCAGGGGCTCCTGAGGTAATAGGAGCCAAAAGGGAAACACTAGTGACATACCACAAAGGAATTAAGGGGTGTTCATCTAAGAAAGTGACACAGCTGACAGCCCAGCTGAAGTGCCTCTACACCAATGCACGCAGCATAGGCAGCAAACAGGAGGAGCTGGAAGCCACCGTACTGCTAGAAAGCTATGACCTATTTGCCATTACTGAAACTTGGTGGGACGAATCCCATGACTGGAGTGTGGCTATCAGTGGCTACAGGCTGTTCAGAAGAGACAGGTGAGGAAGGAGAGGAAGCAGGTTGAAAGCCTATGTGTAAGAATTAGAGACGAAGGCAACAAAAGGAGCCTTGTGGTTGTCTGCTAAAGGCCACCTGATCAAGGGGAGCCTATTGACAAAGCCTTTTTACTCCAGCTACAGGAGGCATCACCCACAGGCTCTCGTCCTGCTGAGGGACTTCAACCACGCTGACATCTGCTGGAAAAGTAGCATGGTGAGCTGTGTACAATCCAGGAGACTCCTGGAGTGCATTGAGGATAACCTCTTAAGCCAGGTTTTAGACAGCCCTACCAGAGGGGATGCAATGCTGGACCTGATGGTTACAAACACTAGTGAACTAATCGGTGACATCAAGATTGGAGGCAGCCTGGGCAGTGATCAATCACTGGTGGAGTTTGCAGTCCTGAGGGATATGGGTCAGGTGAAGAGTAAAGTCAGGACTCTGAATTTTAGGTAAGCAAAATTGCAGCTCTTCAAGGAGTCAGTCAATAGGACCCCCTGGGAAACTGCCCTCAGGGACAAGCGAGCAGAACAGAGCTGGCATATCTTTAAGGACACTTTCCATAGAGTGCAAGAGCTCTCAATCCCCAGGTATAAGAAATCAGGAAAGGAAGGCAAGAGACTGGCATGGCTGAGTTGAGACCTGCTGGTCAAACTAAAAGGCAAGTCCACCCATATGGATTTAATGGGTGGACCATTTGGTGGATGAGAAATTGGTTGGATGGCTGGGTCCAGAGGGTAGAGCAAGAGCTCTCCATACCCAGGTGTAAGAAACTGGGAAAGGAAGGCAAGAGGCTGGCATGGCTGAGTTGAGGCCTGCTGGTCAAACTAAAAGGCAAGAAGGAAACGCACAGGCAGTGGAAGCAGGGACAGGTATCCTGGGAAGAGTACAGAGATGCTGCCCGGTTGTAGGGATGGGGTCAGGAAGGCCAAGGCACAGCTGGTGCTGAACTTGGCAAGGGACACAAACAAGGGCTTCTACAGGTATGTTAGCAAGAAAAGGAAAGTCAAAGAAAGCATACCCCGCTGATGAGCACGACTGGAAAACTGGTAATAACAGAGGAGGAGGAGGCTGAGGTATTCAACAGGTTTTTGCCTCAGTCTTCACTGGCAACCTCTCCCCCCACACCTCTTGAGTGGATGGACTGCAAGAAGGGGACTAGGGGAGCAACATCGCTCCCATTGTAAGAGAAGATCAGGTTCATGACGACTTGAGGAATCTGAACACAGAGAAATCTATGGGACCTGACAAGCTGCATCCCAGAGTTCTGAGGGAATTGGCTGATGTAGTTGCCAAGCCACTCTCCATGGTATTTGAAAAGTCATGGCAGTCAGGTGAAGACCCCGGTGACTGCAAAAAGGGAAACATTGCACCCATTTTTCAAAAGGGTAGAAAGGAGGACCCTGAGAACTACTGACCTGTCAGCCTCACCTCTCTGTGCCTGAGAAGATCATGGAACAGATCCTCCTAGAAGCTACGCTAAGGCACATGGAGGACAGGGATGTGATTCAAGACAGCCAGCATGGCTTCACCAAGGGCAAGTCACAGAATCACAGAATCATAGGAGTTGGAAGGGACCTCTGGAGACCATCTAGTCCAACCCCCCCTGCTAGAGCAGGGTCACCTAGAGCAGGTTGCACAGGATGGCATCCAGGCAAGTTTTGAATGTCTCCAGAGTCGGAGGCTCCACCACCTCTCTGGGCAGCCTGTTCCAGTGCTCTTCCACCCTCAAAGTAAAGAAATTCCTCCTCATGTTTAGATGGAACATGTCCTGCCTGACCAACCTAGTAGCCTTCTATGATATAGTGACTACATCAGTAGACAAGGGAAGAGCTACAGATGTTGTCTATCTGGACTTTGACATGGTCCCCCACAACATCCTTCTTGCTAAATTAGAGAGAGATGGAATTGATGGGTGGACTGTTTGGTGGATGAGGAATTGGTTGGATGGCCGCATCCAGAGGGTAGTGGTCAATGGCTCAATGTCCAGATGGAGATCAGTGACAAGTGGTGTCCCTCAGGAGTCTGTATTGGGACCAGTACTGTTTAATATCTTCTTCAATGACATAATGGCATAGAGTGCACCCTCAGCAAGTTTGCAAACGACACCAAGCTAAGTGATGCCGTTGACACACCTCAGGGATGGGATGCCATCCAGAGGGACAAGCTTGAGAAGTGGGCCTGTGTGAACCTCATGAGGTTCAACAAGGCCAATTGCAGGGTCCTGCACCTGGGTTGGGGCAACCCCTGGTATCAATACAGGCTGGGGGATGAAGGGATTGAGAACAGCCCTGACAAGAAGGACTTGTGGGTACTGGTGGATAGAAAACTGGACGTAAGCCGACAATGTGTGCTTGCAGCCCAGAAGACCAACCATATCCTGGGCTGCATCAAAAGAAGCATGGTCAGCAGGTTGAGGGAGGTGATTCTGCCTCTCTGCTCTGGTGAGACCCCACCTGGAGCACTTCGTCTAGCTCTGGAACCCTCAGCACAGGAAAGACATGGACCTGTTGGAGCGGATCCAGAGGAGGACCACAAAAATGATGAGTGGGCTGGAGCACCTCTCCTATGAGGACAGGCTGAGAGAGTTGGGCTTGTTCAGCCTGGAGAAGAGAAGGCTCCAGGAAGACTTTATTGTGGCCTTTCAGTACTTAAATGGGGCTTATAAGAAAGATGGGGGCAAACTTTTTAGCAAGGCCTGTTGCAATAAGACAAGGTGTAATTATTTTAAACTAAAAGAGGGAAGATTTCGACTAGATAAAAGGAAGACATTTCTTACAATGAGGGTGGTGAAACCCTGGAACAGGTTGCCCGGAGAGGTGGTAGATGCCCCATCCCTGGAAGCATTCAAGGTCAGGTTGGATGGGGCTCTGAGCAACCTGATCTAATTGAAGATGTCACTGCTCATTGCAGGGGCGGGTTGGACTAGATGACCTTTAAAGGTCCCTTCCAACCCAAACTACTCTACAATTCTATGAAAGGAATGAATTGCCTTCAGAATCATTAATAATGGGTATACTGATATTCTCAAGATGTCCATGATCATTTCTGCTTGCCTCTGTGTTATTGCAAGTTATGCAAAGACTCCAAGCTTTACGGTATTCTCAACCTACATATCTACAAATCAGGACAACTCCTAATATAAGATCACGGTAAATAGAGCTGGGACAGATCTTGAGATATCACCTAATCAAACATGTGATGAGGTGATTATTGCAGAATTGGCTAAGATTCTGCATCTGCTTTTTATTTAACAGAATATTCACACTGCAGTCTTTTTGTCTGTCTCCATTTCACAGGGCGGGAGTTTTGATGTTGCAGACAGGATGTTTCACAGTGTCAAGAGCACATGGGAATCGGCATCAAGGGACAACATGAGTGATGTCAGGGAACTCATCCCTGAGTTCTTCTACTTGCCAGAGTTCCTAACCAATGCAAATCACTTTGAACTTGGTAAGTTCTAGAAGGGACTTCAGTGCTCCCCTTCTGCTCCCCAGCATCCTGCCAAGGCAAAAGATCCAGATCACATGTTGAGAGTTGGTCCCTGGGCTATGCGGACTGATGAGGCTCTCCAGTGATGAGAGATCAATTTTTATTAAAATAAGGCTACAAGAATACAAACTTCTGATATCTGAATGTATCAGGAGAACCATGTTTCCAGCTGGGAAGGGGTTGTAGTTCCTTTTAATTACTGTTCAAGGATTTACATATTTTGTCAGACAAAGGTGGATTTTGATATAGGCAATCTAGTTGGGTGTTTTTGAAAGTTTGGTCTGTACCATCGCATGTATGTGGCTATGAACAATATATTAATTTGACTTTTGGAGACAGATCAATTATTAAATGGAGTTAGTGAAAGGTGTTTTTTTCAAATCTCGTGTCTCTGGTGATTAAAGTTGCCAGATGTCCTCACTATCATCTTGAAAGGTTCTGCACAAGTCACGTCAACTTGATATATTGTCCCTGGCCTCAAGCAGCATCACAATCGCTTCTGAATGTACACCGTCTCTAGGCCTTTTTGCATCAGTGATAGAAGGTCAGAGAGAATCCAGAAAAAGTAGTATTCAGAAATAGGCACGGCAGTCCTGATTCGCGTCACTTTACAGGAAATTCACATGATTTGCAATATAAAGCTGCTTTTTGTGGTGGACACAGTTTGATTACCAATTAAGGCAGAGGAGAAATACCTTAAGAATCATCCTAAATTGGTGACAGCAAAGGCAACTTAACTCATGGTGTTGAGGTCTAGTTCTAATGGTATTTAAGATCTAATGGTATTTAAGACATGTTAAGAAAGGGCAGAATGGGAAAAAGATGTTAGAAGATTGTTAAAAGATAAGAAAGAATTGGGGTGGTTTCATCTTGAGAGGAGGCCAAGAAATAAAGCCTGGCTGAAATCAAGATCCAGAGACTGACCTGAGTGGAATCAAGTGGAGGGACCTAAAAAAGACACCAGAATCTTGCCAGTAGAGAGGAAATATTCAGGAAGATTTTACAATAGGCAAAGCCAAGAACCTGTATCTGTTCACTGGTACAGTGTAAGGAAACTTGAAGTCCCAGACCTGAGCCTTAACTTGAGTTTGTCCAGTTACGCAACACTGTGCTCTGATTTAAGACCCTTCTGAAAGGAATCAGATTGCAAAGGACTTGAGAACAGAACTCCTCCCAGTGGCTGCTTTAGTAGGAGTATCTGGCAGTTAGGCCCACAGGATTATGTATAAAAAGAAAGTTGTGCCAACAGGTTTTCTTGTCTGAGTTTGCAGTCTGTGCTAAAATGGTTTATGCTGAGGACATACGTATTTTTACTGTGTTAGTGACAGTTACTGGAACATCTTCTCAGTGGTTTATTACTAGATCAGAAATCTCAGGAGAAATTGATTCTGCAGCGTTCTGTGGCACTATATTTGATACAGAACCTGAAACTGCATGTGTGGAAATCACCTCAATTTCCTTTGATTTCAGTATTTTAGAAAAGCTGTTCCTATTTGCAATGTGTGTGATTCTTGTTTCTAATTCTTCCTTTGTAATTCCTGCAGGCTGCATGCAGGATGGAACGGTGCTGGGAGATGTGCAGCTTCCTCCTTGGGCAGATGGGGACCCCCATAAGTTCATTCTCCTGCACAGACAGGTGAGTGAATATCAAGATTTGTGACAAAATGCTGAACTGGGTCCCACTGAAAATAAAACTGAAGGCCAGAGTCACAAACCAAAATGCATCCTGCCTTTGCAGAGTTCGTGCTGGTTTCTGAACTTTTCATATCTAATTGTCTGTCTAACAATTCACCCTGAATCAAGGCTAACTTTTCAAACCAGGTGAAGTTTGTATCTAGGTCTGTGGCATGGACGCGTCTCAGCCCATAAGTGTATGTGAACATAACATAATGCATGCACATGGCGTCTGTATGCATACAGTTCCATGTTGTTGCTAACCAGCTGTGTGTTTGTTTAAACTATCTGCTTCCATCTCTTAGTCATGCCAGGACTACAACTATTTTTTTATTTGGGGGGGGACACACCTAATGTGATTTCCTGCCTTTAATGGAGTCAGCCTTAGCAATTTGAAAGCAAATAGCTTTAAGGTCCTGAGGCTTCCTGCAATTAGTGCTGTCTATTAATAGTTAGGAATTCTTACTTCTGTATGATGTCACCTGCTACGTAGTAGTGAGTGCAAAGGCAATTCTGTATGAAGGTTGTTGCATTGAACAAAGACTTTGCAGCAGAATATCTTGGTGCAGGTCTCTGTTTTTGTTAGAACTAAAAAGGGAATGGGCTGCACTGTAGTGCCCCTGCATTATCTCATCAGATTTCCTCTAGCAAAAGGAGTTAATCTGTGTGAGTGCATGCAAACTATTGCTGTGTACAAGAAGTCTGATGATTATATGTGTTAGCGTTGGTGGGACTAAACAAATAGCCCGTGATTTTCAAGGCATTACATCATCCTGGTTTGTCATGTGTGCCTTCAGTTTCTGCCTCAGTGGGTTCTTTTCTGCCTCAGTGGGTTCTTCTCACCTATCCTGTGCTATGCAGGTCCTGCCTTTGGTGGTTCAGCTTTCACTGTCTATAATACCTTTGTAAGTGATTACATCCAAACCTGTGGCTACAGCCATCTTCTCTATTTTGATATGTCCAAATAAGCTTTTCCTCAGTTGACCTCTCCAAATGCTAGTTCCTAAATTCTGTCTCTGACCTCCTCACTGATTGCTGTAATGTTTTATTCCTGTTTTGAACAAAACCCGAGTCATACACTTGTCTTGTAAATATTCTTTTCTCCACAGTTCTCTTAACCATTGACAGCCACCGCAATGCTCCCATTAAGTTACCATTACTTGCATGTCCCTTTCTTTGCACTTCTGTGCTGCAGTCAGAGTCCATACTTTTTGTGGTTGTCCATACTATTAAGTCATTTACATGCTTTTCTTGGGCATTCTCTTGGATCTTCATCTTATTCTTTCTCATGTCTCGTTACCTTGTTTCAAGTCAGTACAGAGACAGCTGGAAGGGGACTATCTTCACTGTCTGGCATTACATACAAATCTCCTTCCCCATTGTTATGGTTTGAGAAACCCACAACAATTTATTGTCATTTAGACAATTATTCTATCACCCAATGACCCCTCCCCACCCGGGAAGGGGAATCTGGAAAAAACAAGGAAACCTAAGCATTGAAATATAAACAGATTTAATAGAATAAGACTAGATAATTAGCATTAATAACACTAAAGAACCAATACTGATCCCAGTACCAATATATAATATACAAGGGTTATACTCAGCCAATTCTATCAGTAGGAAGCTGTGCATTCCAGCAGTGGACAGCAAATGTTGGACACTGCGAGCATTACGGCTTCAGGAAGAAGGGAAGGGCTCAGGGGTCCAGCACTGAGGCAAGAAGTTCTCAGGATTGCAGCCATTAAGGAAGAGAGCACTTTGCAGCAAACTTTCTAATTCATATTGAATGTGACGTTCACGGTATGAAATAATCCTGTTGGCCAGCTTGGGTCAAGTGCCCGGGTCTCACTCCTCCTCATCCCTGCACCCGATGAGCTTGAAAAACATGGAGACCTTGAAACTCACATACCATAGCTGGCTATAAAGTAAATATTTTCACAAATTCAGACACTAGAGTCTTCTAAAAGTGCAGTTTTCCCAGGCATTAGAAGAGAAATTAGGCCTGTGTTGCTCAAACCAGGACACCCATGCCCTTATATTTTGAATTTCTGTTTGGTTCCACTCCTCATACCTAAAATGTCTCTCCTTTCCCTCTTGAGACCCTATGCATCTGTTTGTTTTATTTTTTCTGGCGGCTTCTTACATCTCCTTCTCCCCGCAGCCACCTGGGTGCTGTCAGTAATCTAGTCTTAGTCCCATGTTTGGCAATGCCATTTTTATCCACGTTGAAAAAAAAAAAAAATCCTTTATAAGCTGCTCTATGGGCTGTGAATCCATCCTGAAGAAAATTTTCTTCTATTAAACCAGTTTAAGAGAACAGGCTCATGGTAGTGTGCATCATCTGCATATTGTGCAAAGAATTAGTTATTGTTAAAACATTATATTCCAAACACAAGTCAGTGCTTTGTAGCACCTGCATCCCATGCTGTCTCTATGGGTTCCTGATGCTGCAAACACTTTGGCTTGTGAATAACGCTGAGTATAAGTGTGAACCTGTTCAACTCTGGATTCATTCACACATGCTCAAATTACTCCTGTGAGTGAACATGGATATGATCTGAGCCTGTGCTTGCCTACTTTTTTATGCAGTAGTCCTGCCTTTGTTTCTTTTTTAGGACTGTTGAGTGGATAGTGAGATATTTCATTTTTTGGTTTAATTGATTAACAGGCTCCCTTGAGTCTCTATTGTGAATTCATGACCTGAACACTTCACTTTAAATCTGTGTCACAACAATAATGCAAAAAATATTTAAAAGAAGTTAAATTTCTATCTTGCTACTTTACCTGTTTTGAAATGGATAACTTTTGTATATACTTATTAAAAATGTTGTTTTCAGTCATTTTGAAAATGTGATTGAAAGTAGTCACCTACCACTTTTTGCCCCAGAATCCCACCTCAATACATAAAAGCTTGTGAATTAATGATATTCTAAGTTACATGGTGTGGAGAATAGCTGCTTACTATTATTAGCAGGTCTCAAGTGTCTCCATGCCTAGTAGCTTGACTCAGTGGTGCACTTCCACACAGTTTAGTAACCTAACCCAGTACCTTGAATTTACAGCATATTCAGTAACTAATCAGTCCCTTTATTAATCATTTTGTTGTTTTACCTTGTATTTCTGTAGCAGTTACCTGTGTAACTCAGATCACAGCCCAGTATTACTGAGCTGACAAGCACACAGGGAGTAGACATGCCTGGACAAAAAATGCATGGAAGAGTTTTTCACTGGAAAACTAGACAGGTTGAAATGGGAGTGTGTCAGTAGTAACAAGAAAATGTCTCAATAAATCATTTCAACTTTCTGTCTTTGTTATCAAAACATTTCAAAAGGATCTTTTCATTGTAAATTTTACATTAGATATACAGGCTGAACTGAAAATATTTTATTTTATTATGTAGCTCTTATAACTAATATTGTGTGGTATATAGCTTCATTAATAGTAAAATTAAAGGATGTAATTTTTTCCAAATTTAGAATTGGGCGGACAGAATTTTAATACATGAGAAAATTTGAGAGTTGGGCTTTTTGTTGTGATTTGGAAAGAAAACACTGTTCAGTGTCTGAATTTCCCCCACAACCTAGCTTCCATTTTTCAGTCAGACTCTGTCCTCTGCCTATTTGCAACCTGTTAGCTTGAGGGGATAAGCAGGGAATGTTTTTGCCAAATGTTGTGGTTTAACCCCAGCTGGCACCACACAGCTGCTCGCTCACTGCCCCCCCAGCAGGATGGGGCAGAGAATCGGAAGAGTAAAAGTGAGAAAATTCATGGGCTGAGGTAAAGACAGTTTAATAGGTAAAGCAAAAGTCGTGTATGCAAGCAAAGCAAAACAAGGAATTAATTCACTGCTTCCCATTGGCAGGCAGGTGTACAGGCGTCTCTAGGAAAGCAGGGCTCCATCATGCTTAACAGTTACTTGGGAAGACAAACGCCATAACTCTGAATGTCCCCCCTTCCTCTTTCTTCCCTCAGTTTTTATTTTTGAGCATGATGTCATATAGTATGGAATATCCCTTTGGTCAGTTGGGGTCAGCTGTCCCAGCTGCATCCCCTCCCAACTTCTTGTGCACCTCCAGTCTGTGTGCTGGTGGGGTGGTGTGAGAAGCAGAAAAGACTGTGTAAGCACTGCTCAGCAGTAACTAAAATGCTAAAACATACCTGTATTATCAACACTATTTTCAGCACAAATGCAAAACATAGCCCTATACTAGCTACTATGAAGAAAAATAACTGTACCCAGCCAAGATCAGCACACCAAAGAACTGAGATGCAGAGAGATTGAGCCATGTTCAGGCTGCATATGCCTCTGTACATACACAATAATAGGTATTACTGAGTCAGACATCTCTGAAGCTGCCTAGAGAGTGATTTAGAGGCTCAGAGCTCTAGTCACACTGAAAGACAGTGGAATGGAAGACACCTGAGGTTTTGTCAGTGCCCGTAACCACATGGTGATACATCTGCTACGAGGAAGGAGATCCTTGTGTAAGTGTTTTGTGTACTGCAAGCTTGCTGCTTGAAGTACAGTCCTTGCTAAAATGAAAAGTTGAGCCTAGGGAGTGCCCAATCCCTTTCCTTGCAGGGAAGCAACTCAATGCTACCCACTGCAAATAGGTTTTGGCCACTGAGGTCAAACATGCAACAGTTTCCTGGTGTTCCCCAGTGATTCCAGCGAAGGCATGGAGGTTTTGGGGCTCTCTGGTTCCTTCCTCTGCTCTATCTCATGCTCTCTGTGTGACCTTCCAAGGTGCTTAGTCTCTGTCCTCCAGTTTCCCAACCATGGGGAAGATAACACTGTCCGTCCCTAACAGAGGTGCTGCAGACAGAAATCTATGCATGCCTGAAAGCTGCTGTACTTTAATGCTAATATTTTTTAAAGAAAAATGTCAGGAGTAATGCTGTCTCTTATATTGTGACTTGTTCGGAGTGTACAGTATTGACCTGTGCTCCTTACTGCTTATGTAATGGTGGGCACTCTGAAGACACTTAGATACAACGGGGAACATCTGCTTTTGCCTTGTACTTTGGAGTAAGGGTGCAGTTTGGAAATGAATCTATTAATCATCCCTGCATAGCATGGTGTTGCTCTCATTGCATAGCGATCTCAGATTGTGTGAACTAGATCTGTTTTGGATGAAATGAAACCAAAAGCTGCACTCTGGTTGTGCACTCCGGGTGCTGGTGGCATTCAGCCTGTGGGAGCAGACTAGATCTAGTTTGAAGTAAAGCCCCCACAGTGCATGTAATGTGGATACTGGGCCCTCTCTACCATCTGTTCTGTTCTACAGATCTGCTTCCGCTATGCTGCACTATTTGATAACATTGGCACAGCTGATAAAGCCACACAACTTTTACAAATCTCAAATAAGAGCAGTTTAGCAAATGAAAGATCATGTTTATAGAACCGTGTTCTTAATGATTTGCTAGACCTGATCCGACCTCACATACAGTCAGTGCAATATTCTCTCTCCAACCATAGCTAGTACTAGATGTTACAGAGGACGGTGCAAGAACTTTTGCTGTGAAAGGAACTTGATTAGCCTGCCTGGGAAGGTTCTCTACCCCTGAAGTGAAGAGTTAGAGATCTTGAATTCTGAAACATGAGGATTTCTGTCTCCTCTGAAATCATCCACAAGACTGGATGTACTTGTTACTGGTATCATCATGGTCATTTTCAGGAGGCTTCGCAGTGAGTTTGGTGCATTAAACAGATCCAGGTCAACACTGTTCTGAGGTTTGGCTATTGCTTTAATGGATATGAGAGCAAAGAATTGTTCTTGACATAAAACTCTGAGTAGTTCCCTGTTTCATGTTCAATAAGTTAGGAATCTAGTCTACTAAAGAAATTTATTTACTTCCTCCTTGGACCACAAGATCTCCCTCCCTGGCTGGGCTTGTCATAGTGCTCAGTGAAATACTGAGAGACTGCACAGTTACAGCTCTGTTGGTTGCTTTGTTTTGCTCTTTCAGTGATGCCAGGCAAAATTTACAGTTTGTAGTTCATGGACTAACTGCTTTTATTAATGAGGATGAGTTCTGAGTCTGTTCATAAGTGTTTTCCCGTTGTTTGCAGGGGACAGATTGTATGTCGTGCTTGTTCTCTGAGCTAGCCTGTGATCGTTACAGCTGTGGGCAGGGTCATTTAAACCAGCTGCACTGGGCTAACTGTCTGCTCTGTGAAATGAGCCATTGTTCTGGATCCCATTAGCTTGTTTATTTCTGCTGTGCTTTGTGTGGGATGGTCTGCTTGGGAGACCTTTAACTGAGCATCAGGGAGTATTGCACAGTCAAATGATTCGGAGATGGGAAAGTATTTTTAATAACGCTTAGCACTGCTGCTTGAATCATTGGGCAAGGCCATTTGGGAATGCACAAAAATTTGGTGAGGCAGGTGATGGTAGGGACAGTAGCATTTAGTGAAGCCTTATGGGAAAGGCTGTCTAACCTGGAGGTGGGCAAAGGTTCAACTCAAACTTGTGTCCACTGCTTATGAACGTGCTGTCTGGGTTTTCCAAGCACAAGTTTTCCACTATGATTACATTGAGCTTTCTAGGGAGCCCACATTGGGGTGGAAATATTGCCTTGTAGCATCTCTCTCAGTCTTCTCCAGTAGTAATTGTTTTTTCTCATGCCATTAACCCACATACCTGTCACTATGGGTGGCAAATCCAATCAAAGTTTACCATTTCTTATTTCGGGGAAAAAAGTTCAGACTCTGAGTTTATCGAGCATGAGGAAATCTGGTGCTGCAGCTGTCTCTGCTTAAGTCCTGTGAGGGTAGCAAAATGTTTGTTGACCAAACCCAAGCAGTCTTGAAGCTTCTGTCATACAGCTGCCCTGCTGCACTCCAACTCTGCTATTGCAAAACCCCTTCCCTGTCTTGGCTTGCAGCACCCCTTGCCATTTCACTACAAGCTCTGCGTTCTCTTTGCTGGTTCATGGCATGCAGCCTCTCCTGCTGTATCCTTCAGACTCAACTTAAAGCTAGTCATCTCCCTTTCAGAGTGATTCATAAGTAAGGCATATTTCTACAAATAAACGAGTACCTTAATTCACCTATGGTTTGTCTATAAAGCAAAGTGCTTGTACCAAATGCTAACAAATGTTTTACTCATTTAAACCATCTTGTGTCAGTAACAGGATTGGTGAAGACATGATAGCACAGGCTTTAATGTGTGCTAGAAGCTGGAGGATGTGCCAAGATCTATGGAGTGCTTCCACTTTGCTTAGTGGAACCTGCTTGTGCTGTCTCTGAAGATATTCCTTCTGGTGTCTGCTAAGTCAAGCATGCTGCACTCTGTCCTTCCTTTTCCTGTGGGGATCCACCCTTCATCTCTTTGGTCACATTTTGTGAGGATGTGCTGAGAACGATGGTACTGGAGGAACAGAAAGTGTGAAGATTCACTTGCAGATAATTTAAGTCTCCAGCAGGGATTGGCAAGTGGTAATGCATTTATAATGGATACACTCTACAGAATTAATTTTCTTTTGGTTTCAGGCACTGGAAAGTGACTATGTCAGTGCATACCTCCATCACTGGATAGATCTGATTTTTGGCCACAAGCAGCATGGCTCAGCTGCAGTGGAGGCAGTTAACACCTATCACCCTTACTTCTACGGAGACAAGATGGACCTCAACAACATTAAAGATCCTCTTATTAAGAGCACCATCCTGGGTTTTATTAGCAACTTCGGACAGATACCAAAGCAGGTACCACTTTATCATGAGAGAGGAGAGCGTAATTTATTTTGATCTTGTAGTATTTTAACTGGAAAGCAAGAATAGAAACTTAGATCAGGGGCATTTTCTGATTTAAATCTGCTGAGACATGGCTATAGACTTCTCCATATTGTGTACTACATCAGTGTGCACCCACATACATGTGTGTGATTCCACTTTCTAATCATGCTGTTCCTGTTGTATGCCGTACAGCTGTGGTATCAAATCCAAGTTCTGCACCTTGAGTAGAGTCATATGAGCAACCACTAGTCTGGGAATGAGTACAGTCAAACAAAGGCAGCTCAAAGTCTCACCTGCACTTTTGTCTCTTCTCCTGAACTGCTGGGATTAGTTTCCTGTCTCTGTGAGGAAGGGATGTAGTCTGATAAAAATGTAATAAGGGTAAGATTTTATTTTAATGAAAAGGTTAATATATGACAGTCCTAGTGCCTATGATTAAGGATTTAAATAGATGTCTCTCCTGCATGATCTGGCAAGTAGAGATTCATTTTTCAATGCCATTCCTTTGTTCTAGCTCTTCACAAAACCACATCCGTCCAGGAATGTCCAAGGGAAAAGTTCACCAGGAAGAGAGACTGTGCTGTCCCTTCACTCAAGTGGAATTCTTCCTCCTTTTATGAGCAGCCTGCAAAATCTGAAGCTCTCACCAGTTATAATAAAAGGTGCTGCAGGGGCTGTGCTCCATTTTCTGAGCTAATAAGTGCAGAATTCTTGGATGGGGTGAATCTGGATTTTCAAGAGCACAAAAGGAGTCACACAGCTTTGCATGAGTTGGTACAATCAAGATGCCTTCTGCCAATTGTTATTTGTGTATGTGTGTATTGTGGGGAGTCAAATACTCAGGAGAAATCTTTAAATTTCTGTTGTAGAGTTCAGAATAGATAAAAAAATCTTTTTTTTTTTCATAAAACACAAATCTTTTCTCTCTTCTACATTTTGAATATGTTAAATTGAAACATAAAGCTCACTGTTTTCCATTCTCATTCTCTCTTTTTATATTCAACAGCAAAGTAAATACTGTCTTTCTCCACTTCTTGACCTTAAAAACTTTTCTTTTTCTTCATCTTTTTCTTAGTCTGCTACTTTTCTTAACATGAAGAAGACTGGAAAATTTCAGTGTGCCTACTTTTTCATGCCACAGTGGTGTTCTTTGCATCACACATCTTTGTGGGGACAGTGGGTTCCTGTAGCTGTACTATAGAGGCTGTTGGTAACATGCCCAGCATCCTCTGTAGTTCATGGCATAAGGCAGTCTGCCAATGAAAAGCAGCTTAATGACACTGCTGTTAAATCCCCTCCTTTGGAGCACGTCACTCCCTCTGTGCGGATTTATGATGCGATCCATTGGAGAGGAGTGTTTCCACTGTTCTGTCTGGAATCTCAGTTGTAGAGTGGGTTTCTGTCTGTGGGCCTGGCCACAGCACTGAGCCCAGTTGTAGGACTTGCCAGCCTTACCACACAACCTATGCAAGGAGGGTACTTAACGTAAGTGCTCTAAAACCAACAGAATTAAATATGTTCTCTGTCTTGTCAGACTATCCCAAGGGAGCTGTTGGGCATATTGTTCACACTGAGAAAGGCATTCTGGCTGTTGAAAAAAACAAAGTTTTGATTCCTCCTCTTTGGAGCAAAACATTCTGCTGGGGATTTGAGGACTTCACCTGCTGCTTTGGCAACTATGGATCTGAGAAGGTAAATAAGAAAAAGTCTAAGCATTCCAGAAATGAATGATATGTCGTAGTCTTTGGCTGGCTTGGGCACTCATTTCAGAGGCTGTTGGGGAGCTGATTTCAGAGGATGCTGTACAGGACTCTCTCACAGTCAAGCTTCTTGAGGAATCTCAAGTTAGACATCCCAACAAAGTACAAAGTCATTCTACACTGCTAAAAAATCTGGCATTTCTACCCTAAATTATCTCAAGTTTTCCTTCCAGTGACTGTAATGTCCATCAAAATGAAGGAGAAACCTCATTTCATAGGTTGTAAGGACAATACAAGGTCTCCTGGCCCCTGATAAGAAATTTCATTGTGCAGAACTTTCTGCTGGAATTAAAATAAGACCATCTGCAATTCCCCTCTGGTTCCCAAGCTTAGCTCAGAGCATTCATTCAAAATAATAATGTCTTCTATTCTAGAAAGTTAATACACATACTTCTTCGCTGTTAAAAATCAACTGATTATGTCATCACAGTACTTGTTAGGGCACTTGACAGATTCAGTTTCTTGCTGTGCCACAAACACACTGATTTTTTGATGTGTTTGGGGTAATGTTACAACACACAAAGACATATGAATTAGCTTAGTACCACAATAGCAGAATATGTTATTCAGCAAGATACTGGCTTGGATATCTGTGCAAACCACATCATTATGTTTCTACAGACATACTCACAGTCAATGGAAGTGAAAAAGCTATGAGATGTATTTTACTTTCTGCTCCTTGTAAAATTACTGAGAGTTTTCTCCCTTTATTTAAATTAAAAACAGTTCTTAGCAATTCATAGTGCTGCCATAGTTGTAAATTATTTGTTTTGTCTCTTCTTCAAAAGTCAGTGTCACTGACCCTCTTGCTGTGATTACACAGTCACTATAAGAAGTAGTTGGGAGTCCAACTTGACTTCTCTCTGGGTCAACAGTTCCTCTAGACATGAGCTTAAAAGACATTTTTGTCCTCATTGTAAGTAGGTAAAGATTTGTTCTGTCTGTGGTATGTTTTTTGTAACAGTGGCATCCAGGTCCACCAGAATCATTGGCACTGTAGTATTGTCCCTGTTGTGTGGGAGAGAGCTAATGCAGAACATGAGCGGAAGGATGTTTGTAGTGTAATTGCAGCAGTGTGTAATAGACCCGAGCTTGGTTTAGGCGAGCTTAGGGGCTGCTAACAGAGCCGTTGGTGCAGAATGGAATTTAGTGCTTTGGCTTTTGGCTTTTTGGTCCAAGTAAGAGGAGGGACCCAGAGCCTGGCAATAACTCTGTTACCAGTGGCTGTCACAGCCTGAGCTTTCTTTTTAATCTACATTGAATGTTTGCATTCTATCACTATATGGTGGCAGAATGAGCTTGCTCGAAGTTATGTAGGAAGTCTGTGGCACAAAAGGGATTTGGACTTGGTCTTCTAAGAAATAAGACACTGACCTTTGTCCAGCTTTCCTGCTTGGCCCTTGGAGGATGGCACAGCTGCATGCAACCACAGCCTGTGCACGCATGTATTACATGGTTGTGCTTTGAGCATTAAGACTGGCTAAGATAAGATTTTCTTTCCTGGATTTGAAGAAATGCAGGCTCAGTTCTGAAAATTGAATCTGCCATTTGGTTTTAATAAACGCATGGTATCACCAGATGAGCATCTGACTGAAAGCTGCTTTCTTGTACAGAATGTGACTACATTTGAGTGCATGGCAGACTGGGGAAAGTGCCTCTGCGCTGTGTGTCCTTCAGCAACTACCATAATCACATCTGGAACAAGCTCAGTTGTGTGTGTCTGGGAACTTTCCGTGGTCAAGGACAAAGTAAAATGTCTAAACTTGAGACAGGTGAGTACTGTGGCTCTCTTGATATAGAAACATAATGAAAACCAAAGGATTAATTTATTTCTCTCAGATGACTGGCAGAGAAAACATCTTTGCATGAATCAAGAAAGCAGAAAAAAAACAATAATCATTGACATCATGTGACAGCTTGTTACCAGATCAGAAGCCTTATACCCACAGCTTATATATTCTGCTTGTTGGCTTTTTTCCCTTTGATAGCAATTCCAAAGTTCATCATGATCAATGAAACAGTGAAGATAAGGCATATACTGTCCTTACTTGAAGTGCAGCCAACCCTTGGATTATTTTTAAAAACCAGTATTACCTGGAGGTGGTTGTAATTCTTTTTGGGCTGCTAGAGCAACGGAGAGCATCTCCAAAACACCCTGTGAACCTAGCTGATGGAGATGAAGGCTCAGCTAGGCAAAGTTCTTGAGTCTTTTCTCTCAACCAGAATTCAGAACTTAAAAGGTTTATGTGTCACTCCATGAGATAGGGATGGATCCAATAAGAACGATATAGTTTGTATCCTCACTGTCCAAAGTCCTTCAGTGTTTGTTGATTTGGAGCTCATCCATAGTCATCAAGCAGCTGTATAGATGCTATTTCATTTACAAAAGTGAATTATCGTGCAAGGTTTGTGTGGTTCAGCTATGGTGAGTTCTCAGCTTTGCAAGTAAAGCTAGAGTACACCGCTATCATATCTGAAAGGCAGCACGTGACCCCCTCTTCCCTAAGAAATTAAGAGACAGAAAACATTCTGCTACATTTCAGCAAGCTAGTAAAGGGTTTGCTGATCAACTAGGTCTCCAAGTGTTAGAAGCTTCTTTTGTTTGTTTGCTCTGAAGGGATATTCAGATGATATTTCAGTGCTTTCCATACCCTGAGCCAAAACATATTTTATTTGTCATTAAATAATGTGAAAACTTCAGTGTCTGTTGGGATGACAGGGAAGTATTTAGATCTCCATTTATCTGAAATTCTGGTGTGTTGAAATTAGGGGGGAAACTGTTTTTAGAGCAGTCTCTTTTCTGAGGTTTATAGTGTTTCTTGTTTGAGAAGAAGCTAGAAATATGAGACGATCTTCAGTGATGACCTTTTAATCCTGCTGCTTATTATTCCAGACCAGGACATGGATTTAGAAATGGAAGAAATAGCAGTAGAGAAAAGCATAAGCAGTAATCTTCATTAACATCAAAATAATACCAGTCAGAGGGTTAGTTTGAGTTTCAGGCAACTGTTTGAAGAGGCTCTCTTATCTCCAATATAATGCCTTTCTCTTTAACAATCTAAAATCAGCTTTGCTGATGTGTTCCACTGTGATTAATCAGGTATTACCGAAAGTCCACAAAGTGGCATGAGATCATGCAGTGACAAATGCCATCTTTTTCCCTCTCTTTGCTAGCAGAGGCTTTTTTTTGATGACAGTCTGGCATAGATGTAAATTTGAACTATGGTCCTAAATGTCTTCGTGAATTACTTGCTGCTTTCATGTAATTCTCTGTTTCACGGTGGCTGCTTTTTTTGCTGAACAAAAAAATTGTACCCTCTTCCCTGAGAGAGTGAGCTTTGCTTAAGTAAAGCTGATGTGCTATAAAGTGGATGCTGTTCACTTACCAGCTGTCTCATGGGACTGACACATTCTGATTTGGAATGTAGTAAAGTACAGAAACTATATTTCAGCAGAAAAAGTCATTTTTCCCTCTCTAGCAGGGGCTGCTTCCACAGCTTTGTTGAACACTAAAGACTGAGCATAATAGCCTCAGTATCGATCCATGCAACTTACCAGTTCCCTCAGTGTTCATGAGCGGAGCGATCTGTGTGATCCAGCCCCCAGAATTTCTGGGCCAAACGGAACACTAGACTGGGAGAAACATCTGGGCAAGCCATGGTGCAGTTGCCACACAGACCTCTCAGGAAGGTGTTGAGCATAGCTGTGAAGTGTCTGTGTCCATGTCAGCCAGTTAAGTTGGATGGTCAAACTTGGTTTAAGTTTTCATGCACTAAGCATTCCTGCAGTGAAGCTGCTCCTCTTTTGTCTTTTGATATTTGTGAATTTATTCTAGGGATAGGCCTCACAGTTCTTTCTGCAGGTATGGTGCAGGATAGTTCCCATTAAGGGAAAACCTGTCAGTCTTTGCAGAGCAATAGCAAGAAGACCGCAGAGAGCTAAAAGCATGTGATACTTTTTGCATGAATATGCCTTGAGACATTGGTGGATTGAAGCTCAGATTATAACTGGGCTCAGGTCTAGCCCTGTCTTCCACAGTCAGCTTGTATTTATAGCACTTCACTGCCAGGTAGGATCTTTCTGGGTTAAAAAAAGGAAAAAATGGTTTTATTAAAACTTGTGCAGGAGCTTAGCTTGGCTTGACTTGACAGTTTGGATGCTGTCACAATAGGTATGTTTTCTTTCGTGCTTTGGAGGAAGGAGAGGAAATTTATAACCCTTGAACCTGTTTTATCCCAGCCCTTTTTGAAGAGGTCTTGTGCCATTCTCGAGCACAAGCACTGGGTTATGCCCAGTGCTTTGTAAAGAGACTGTTCTACAGCCAGTCCAAAGCTATTGTTGAGCCTCCTTTTCTATGCTCAGCTGAGAGTGTTTCTGACCTCTGAAAGTCACTGTTGGAGACCCCATTTTGTGCCAGTACTTTTAGTCAACAGTTCTTGTGAATGGAATAAATCACAAGCTGAAATTCATCCCTCGCAGTTGCAGGTCACCTTCAGTAGTACACAGCCTGCTACAGCTCAGCTTCTTCACCAATGGATTAATGTTTGACTACTGTTGTCCTAGTAACCTTGGCAAGTGGCAGCACGTGTTAGCCAGCAAGAGTTCAGTCTCACAGTCACACGCTGCAAAAGAGTATGAGATGTGTTTGCAAAAATCATCCGGGACATGTGGCTCTCCTGCTCCATGCTGAACTGAGACAGACCCTGAAGATGTGCTAATTATGTCATGTAGAGAAAGCCAGCAGGGAATATGCATTTACTGTTAAAACCAACATTAAAACTGGTGGGTCTGATTTTTCACAGTAAGGCAGCTAAAAATTGAGCCTGGAAGGCTTTTTAGGAAAGCTGTGAAGGACTTTTTCTCTGTTGCCCAACAGGCTTTACTGTCATTGGTGGTTATGCAGCAGAGATGTATACTGCTGTCATTTGAGAATGCTGCATTAAACAATTGTCATCAGTATACTTCAATCCATAACTTCTGTCTGTGCTATTAAATTGCCTAAAGTGTAATCTTTTTTAATGAAATTGTTTAAATAAGGCTAAACTAAACTGGCCACTCCTTGTGTCTCTAGAACCTATAAAATAACAACAAAAAAAGAATGTTGAGTAATGATGAAGGAGAAAGGAATTCCTATATGGCTTTAAAGCAAAAATTCTCCCCAAATGCTGTTTTTCTTCTTAACTAAAATTGGAAAAATATTAGTACTTGTTCAGAAAAACAGAAAGATAAGACTGAAAAGGTCAGTGAAATACATCCTGGTAAGTTTTATTTCAAAGTAGTTTTTAAATATTGAGAAATAGTAATTTCCAAACATAAATTTTACTTAAAACTGCAGGGACTGAAGTGAAAAATGATATTTTGTGGCTGAGCACAAAGCACTGTTGTAGAGTCTGAATTGTATGCTAAGGGTGCTGAGTTACTGTGCAACTTGGGGCAAGTCATATAATCTCTTGGAGCCTCAACTTTCCTCAACCACAAGTTCAGGACAAGGATGCTTCTATAAGTTCCTTTGGTATTCGCCCCTCATACCCTTTTCATTTCTCCAGAGAATGACTAGATTGCTTGTTCTTACTAAGCAAATTACAGTAGGACTGTGGTCCCCTGGGAAATCAGTCACCCTCTGTTGTGCTTTATTGGTTGCTTTTTCCCCACCAGGCTTTGTATGGGCACACTCAGGCAGTGACCTGCCTTGCTGCATCTGTGACTTACAGCATCTTCGTGAGTGGATCTGATGACAGAAGCTGCATCATTTGGGACCTGAACCAGCTGACGTACATAAACCAGCTTCCTGACCACGGGGCAAGCCTCTGTTCTGTTGCCATCAACAATTCAACAGTAAGATCTTCGTTTATCATCTTTCCTCTGATGCATCCATGAACATTTCATGATAATTTAATGGGTGCTCTTTCCAACATAAAAACGTCCTGAGAGTCTGATACATTGATTTTTTTTCTTTCTACAGAGATTGCTAATAGTGTTCTTAATGATGAGAGGCGAGCACTAACAGCAACATCTTAGACTGAGTGGCTAAGTAGAAGCATCTTTGGATAGGTAGATAGCAGGATTAAACAACTTTTAGTTTATAGAGCATGAAGTATTAGCCTAGTAGCTCCTGGATTGGGCTCACTCATAACCTTATTGCCTCCGTTATTTCATTAATTTCTCCTGACATTCATGCAGCAAAACCATGTCAGCTGAGGCATGTTAGACCTCGGTCTTCTGCCTCAGCTGACAACTACCTTACATCTTTGTGGTGACAATGTTGGCTTTTTACTTTCCGTTCTACTCTCAGGTGTGGGGGGAGCTCTTGATAGCAGTGGGTATAAGTCTTTGTGGTCTGTGCCTGGCCAGAATTGCATTCATGTTTATAGGAAAATATTCTGTATTTTACTGTAAACACTCTGGATGAGATTTTTTCCAACCTTCTACCTCCCCAAAATGTTGCTTGCACATTTGTACTTTCTATCTCTGTTAATATACTAGAGCAGGGTTCCAGCTGCTCAGAAAATTTGAAGTTGGAACCAGTACTGGAGCTTGTACCAAGAGAGGCAAAATCGAGTTCATAGCAGTAAGAAACCAGACAGACATACTCTACTTAGTCTGCGCCAAAAGAATCATCTCATGTCAGAGCTTTATTAACCATGCAGTCTGATGCTTAGTAATTGAGGGTGGGAATTAAGTAGTCTGTTCAGTGCCAGCTCAGCTCGCAGCCCCAGGGGTTCTGGTTAGTGTAAAATGGCCAGTGCCATGCATTCAGAAATGAATGGGTGGGCTGGCACACACCATGGGCTTGAGACCCCAAGAGGATGGAGTCCTCTCCTTTCTGTGTACCAGCCCACCATTGACACTAGCATTTTCAGTTGGTAGCTCCTCTTCTGGAGCTCTCCAAAAATGAGATGGTCTATGCCAGGAACAGTCTGGTGACTGATCCAAGAGCAGTTCTCCAGCTTGTTGGAGTGCAAATGGTTAAACTGATTGGACAATAGTCTGCAGAAAGGTTCATTTAGAAGAGGAAAAGCCTTAGGAAACTATGACTGAACCTTCAAGGAAAAAAGTTGAAGTGGTGCTTATGTTGTGGATGAAAAAATTCTTTTTGACGTTATCAGAATAGGATGTTTAATTCTGAAATGTGTTTTTGTTTAAATTTTTTCTATATATTTATATATTATAACACAAAGATAGAAACAAAATCTTTCCATTGTGCTAAGTGAAATATTTTGATTGACACAAAATTACATGTTTGATAAAAGGTTTTTTCCTGGAAAATTCAGAACATTTTGAAACAAAGTTTTGAAGGAAACGAATTTCTGAACCCCATACTTTTCTGAGAAATAAGAACCCTATGCAGCTCTTTGTTATGTGATTGTTGGTTTTTATATTGAATATTTTATATTTATATGCTTAAGCACCTAGAAGCTCTATTTATAGATCCAAACTTCACAGTGTTTGTATGACATAGACACAAAATAAAAAGGCTGTCCCAAAAAGTTTATAAGCTAAGGAGGGTTGTAAAAGCTTGCTGTAACTAATGATTTCAGTTAGTTTTAAATCCCTGGTCTAGACTTGAAAAACACTGTAGATCCTTATGAAATGTCCAGACATTATGTACTCTCATACAGATAAGGTAGCTGAAATTTAACCTCTTTAATTATTGGCAGCTCTGTTTCGAATGGATTGTCCTTGTTTTATCTTCAGAATTCTGGTCTGCAGTGTGAAGAGCTCTGGCCTCAAATCAGGCATGGGTGAAGTATAGTGTTAGTTGATTTAAACCAGATGCATGCTGCTAATTTAAGGGCATGCTGGCCTTTGCTGGAATCGGATGAATTTGCTAGTGGCGTTGTATTTAGCTGGTTCTTAGTATGCATCAAGAGTGGAAAGGCTAGGTGGAATTTCAATTAGTAACTTGATCAAAATGCACTTTTAATGAGATCATTTAAAGTTGCAGCATTGGCTCTTCGTTCTGTGTGTTTCTTGCCCTGAAGTATTACTCGTGTATTTGCTCCTTACAGTGCACTCTGTGGTAAGACTATGCACGGAAGGGAGCAGAGAGATTCAGTTGCAAAGGATGTTTTCTGCATCAGCAGTGCAGCTCACTGAATGATGAGCTGGTCGTTGGTCAGATGCAAACCACAATCTAAAAAATGCGATGACATTAAGCTCCCTGTGAGGGGCAGAGGAGGATTGTGAAATCACCAAAGGCTTGGCAGCTAAGCAGGTGAACACCACGTCCTTGTTTAAGAGAATCCTTATTTGTAAAACTTAAAAGAGCACTAGTCCTGACCCAGAACCTATGCTAGGCATTGCCTCTGCACAGTCCCTGTCCCTGACAGTAGCTAGGTGAGTCTGTCAGTCTGCTTTTTTACTAAAAGCCTGGATTTTCTGGAAAATAGAAAGAGAACATTTACAGAATTTTTGTCATTTAAAAAATGCAAAACAACTTTGTTTCTGCATTATTTTGCTAAATCTGAGATAACTGTCATATTTTTTCATGAGAAAAAAATGTCATTTTTACTTTCTCTGGTTTACATCACCTGCCCAGAAGCAAAACAGAGGTCAGAATTTAGGTCAGAGCATCTGTGTAATTTATAATCAGCACTTAAGAGTTGTGAGGAGAATGAGTGTATGATTTTGAAACGCTGCTTCTTGCTTTGTTACAGGGTGATATTATCTCTTGTGCTGGATCTTACCTGTATCTGTGGACAGTCAATGGCCAGCTTCTTGCAAGCATTAACACCACCTGCAGCCCCGAAAGCCATATTGTTTGCTGCTGCTTTGCTGAAGTGATGGACTGGGACACACGCAGCATCATCATCACAGGAAGCACAGATGGAGTGGTGAGGGTAGGTGGAAGGGGGAGAGGAAGGGGAATCCTGACTCATTGTAGACCAGAGGCATAATTTTGCATCCTAAATGGAGAGACAGATCTATCAAAAGCCCATGCCACTTTCTTAACAGGGAAGCACAGGGCAGAAGCTGAAAATCAGAGCGAAATGTTTGCTCCCTATCAACTTTTATCCTCCTGAATGGAGGAGTCTTTGCCATTCAGAAAGAGTTTTGAAAATGTGCTTTTCATTCTGTTGTGGTTTTGAAAGTAAAAATTATATTGCCCATCGGAAATATGTTTGAGTCTGGTTTCTGAGAGTTGGCTCAGCTTGTTAAGCTGTACTTTCTCAGGAGCAGGAATTCACTGCTGGTTCCACCTCCAGTCTGGTGGGAGAGCCTCCCGGGTTACTCGGATCCTTGTTACCATGTCAGCTCTGCAACCCCACCAGCTCCCTGCATACATGTGTCATCCAGCACAGTGGCAGAGGGAAAGACATATTAGCCGTCAAAATCCTGTTCTGGTGTTAGAAGTCCAACTTCCACCTCTTGCTGGGAAGCAGACGGCCACATCTCTCTCTTGTTGCATTGTTGTAATCCATACTTTTTCCATTTTTACCTCCTCACTGGCACAGCTGTGGAAGACTGAATACACCAATACCCCAGGCCAAGCTGCTGGACTGAGACTTCAGAGAGGCACAATGGAAGAGCCTGGCAACATGGGTATGGCCACAGGATGGGCTGTGAACTGCAGTGTGATTGTGTGCTGCAGACCTTGTTTGGCTGTGAGGAAGGAGAGGGTGTGTGAGCACAGTGGTGTGAAGGGGAGATGGTGCAGGTGACTGGTGGAGCGTTACTGTAACCAGCAGCGGAAGTAGCAGAGACAGAGAGCAGCCCTGAGCCACCAGTGCCATGGGCACATCCTGCCTCGATGAAGCTGAAAGCTTCTTCATAGGCGCTGTCATAGGTTCTGTCAAGCTTAATAGCCCATCTTTCTGCATAAACATGTGAAACTAATGAATTATCCTGGCTCCAGAAAGCCCGTTCCCTTGGCACATCTGCTGATGGCCTGTACTAAAGTATCATGACATACTGTCAGAGTGGGCAGTGCCAGATCCTGCCCTGGGATGGAACAAGGAAGTTTGTTGCCTTTGCCACCTTAAATAAGGTCAGGGGCCCTTCAAACTGCTGGGAGGCCAGCAGCAGGCCCTAGTCCATGGAGATGTTTATTCAAGGATGTGCCAAGCTGAAGCTGATACACTGGAGTTCTCACGGAGCTGAGGTTAATAGATGATGGGGCTGCGGGGCTGACTGGTATTAAAACCTACTCAAGCTCACTTCTCTGTTCTAACAAATACAGGCACTGAAACCTGCCAGGGAGCTTTAAAGGCACGTCCTAAGTAGCACAGTTTGCTTCTCTTTGCAGCACATTTTATAAGAGAAAGGAATCGTGGTGTTAGTACGTATAATTTATACCACTTATTTGCTGTGATCCTCATTACACACATTCTCTATTACTTCAATTTTATGCACACAATTTGCATAAATATAGAGCTATAGATGTAACATTTGCATAAAAAGATATTATACAGTAATTGGGCATTACCACTGAGATCTTCAGAAGTGCTGTTCGTGGAACTTGGCATCTACATTACTTAGATTGCTTTGTGGAAATATTTATACGTTCAGAGCCATATTGGAAATGCCAAAGTGGATGCCCATCCTACCTTTTGTCATGTCTCAGAGTAGCTAAAGCCAGCTGCTTCTAGGGAAGCTGCAAGAACACCAGAGATTCCAGATGTGAGATAGTCTGGCTGTGGTAGATACATATTTGGTGTTATTGTGGTCTCTAATCAGAGACTACTGTAAGTCAAAGCAAAAGACTTAACATTCCTTCCAAAATCCTTGCAGTATTCTGTAGTCATTTTGCCAACTCTTTTTACATGTAGAAACTTCCAATTTGTTTTAAGAATTTCCTAAGTTCTTGTCCATAACTTCCTGTGGCAGGTATTTCCATGTCCTATTTACTCAGGTACGATTGCATAGGAATGTCTTTGAAAGAAATGAGATTTTATCTGGTTTTAAAATTTATATCTTAAACAGTTTTCTGAACAAGGACTTAGAAGCTGTCCATGGGAGCACAGCAGAATACTCCTGTTTGTGCCTCTTTCAGAGAGGATCATAGAAGACATGCACTGACCCCAGACATCTGGTGACGTGTACAGACACACACACCTGTTCGCACATGAGCATAAGGATGCACGTTCTCAGATGCATACAGCGGTGTCATCAAAGCAGTGACATGCTCCCTTAAACTATTCAGATGACTTCAGAATTATTTTAAATGGCCGAATATTCCCACATCTCATTCTACGCATTAAAGAAAATAAAATTAATACAAACCACAGTCATTGAAAAGACCAAAGTAGCTATGATTGAGTTATGGTGTTAGGTGGGTGTGTATGTATGTGTGCGTATGTGAAATGTTCTCAGCATTTAATTATTGGTTCTGTTATGAGCAGATTTAGATAAGTTGATAATACCAGGGCTTTATGTAATTTCTTTTTACTAGGCAATTATGGGCTGTATTATATCCTGGCAGCAAGGTATTGTGGGGCATCTTATTAAGCATAGAGCCAGTGAAAACTGATGAACAATTTTGCTGAACTAGGCATGCAATTTAGAAAGCAATAATACACAAATCCAATTTAGCACACAATTGATACAGCCGCACGTCAGCACATGTAACTATCATAGCCACAAATTAAATTGGGATGGGCCTATTTTGCAACAGCACAGGCTGAGATTAAATATATTTGTTCTCAACTTAACAACTTGCTGACCGTAAATAATAACAATCCCATCCATGCTGCCCCCAGACACTTTCTAAATATTTATTTTTAAACCACACAACAGGTAACAAGTGTGGAAAACATCTTGTTCTCTGTCGGGAACTGAATCCCAGCCTTGCCTTGACTGGAAAACCAAGTAAGAGCAGCCCAGCAGTGACAGCGCTGGCTGTATCCAGGTACTGTCCTTCCCGTTGCATTGCAGCCGGTGTGCGGCAGGGGGCACCGCGCCGGCCTCGGGGACTCCCCCGCTCTGCCCTAAGTCGGCAGGGTTTGGTTCTGAACTTTGTATTACTGCTGGGGTTTTGTGTTTTGGGGGTTGTTGTTGTTGTTGTTGTTTTTTAAATCTCAGTCGAATCGCTCTGTCTTAGCCAAAAGCAGTCACTTTGGGAGCCGAGTAACTGTATTAAGTGAAGGATTCTGGACAGATAGGAGCCAACCCAGGAGAAACAACAGCTTTCGGCCACAATAGTTGTAGAGATCAGTAGCTGCTACACTGTCTCTGCACTATAGAAAAAACACTATCCTAGGAGCTGCTGGAGATGCAATGTAAACAGGAGGGTTTTGGCCAACTTTGTTGTTAAAATCCACTCAGTTTGCTCAGACAGCAGTAGTTTAGTTTACTCAGTCCCCCTCCTGCAGTTTCACCTGGCTGTACTATTTATTGTTATCTCCTTGTCCAGGATGTTACGATGTACTCTAAAACAGTTGCTATTTTTGTCTCCAAAAGAGTTGGCATTTTGATAGTTGCTAAAATGATTCCTATATTCTGCATGCTCGGATTTAGAGCACTTAGTGACTGCAATGTTTACATGCATTGAAAATGGGAAAGTTTGGGGGGGACGGTTAGTTTCATTAGTTTTGGTGACACTGCATGCAGCAGAGATTTCAGTGGCTGAAGCCGTGACATTATCTGCTAACCAGACTGAATTCTGAATCTGGCCAGCAGATTATTTAACATTCATAGAGTCTCAGAGGAGGATAAGGGCTTCTGATCTGGCTAGGTTGTCCACAACTAACCCACTGAACTCCAGGAAAGTTTGGATCCAATTCTAAATTCAGACTTTGAAGTACAAATCTTTGCCTTTGTTCTTCAAATTTAACATTGAAGATAACCTACTCCCCTGAACGTTGCATCGTCCTAATTGCTACACATACAGGAGAAAGCCTTGATCCTATTTGCATCTTGTTCTTAAACATTTTTCTCTTTTTCTTTCTTTCTCAAGAAATTCCTCCAAGCTCCTAGTTGGTGATGACTGGGGAAGAGTCTGCTGCTGGTCTGTGGATGGGTAGGAAGAAATAGCAAAGAACTCTTGTTTTTTCAGCATTTTTGATGGAGAGAAAATTACTCTTCAGAGCATGAAAGAATCAAAGAATTTGGAAGCCTATGGTTGGGGACTGAATCTCAAAGGAGTTGTTGGACTGACTCGGCAGTCAAGTCTGATTGAAATTAGAGAATGGACTCCAGAGCTGTGAGACAGACACTGACAGGCATGCACATGGACAATAAGATTTTGCAGTACTTGTCCTGGGAAAACTTTTCTATTTTAACGGTTATTTTCAATACTGAATTTGACATAATACATTGGATTTCATAAATAATAGCTAGCAAATAAAACTGCCTTGATTATGCCAAAGAGCAATGTAGCTTAATAAAATTAACATAATCTAATTTTAATGCTATGAGATCAGAAAATACTGAGGCTTCAAACAGATTTTAAGTGAGTTTGTTGCAGTATCTTTGTTCTTACTAACATATAAGTATGTTAATATCTCCATTCCTACTCTTCCTCCTTCCCTGAATCTGCATGAAAATGTATGCATGCCTTCTGAAAAGCTATTTTGTTTGCAAAATGAAGGTAGGAATTCCCAGTTTGGCAGTGGTGCCTTTATCCGTTCCCACTGTGAACATGTGTTATGGTGCAATCTTTAGTTTCTTAATCTCTGACTTGTGTTTTTTCATACTGAGCAAGGCAGGCAAAATGCATGGAACAGGTGAGGATGAAGATCTGACACAGCTGGTCTACATATTCTTTCATTCTTCTCCTTCACTGCCTTCCTTCCTAGCCTTGTCCTGATGTTCTCTGAAATACCAGTACATGAGACATACTTCAGGGTTTACACTCACAATCACCCTACACGGTAGAAGTTGGGTATTTGTAGTATAAGAAGGCTGAGGAGATAGTGTAATAAATTGAAGTGCCATTTGTGTTCCTAGTGGAGATGGAGAAAGTGTGAAAAATCTAGCTCCTTAATGTTTTATGAGAATTTGAAGGAGCTAAACTGATAACTCCCTCTCTCCCCTGCCCCTCAAGTTACCTTATCTTACATACAGGATGGCTGAGTAGCCACTTAGGTGAAGCAGCTTCCTGAATACCACAGACTGGGTCAGGGCAGAGCCAGGAAGAAGATGAAGGACATTATGACCATGAAGGCCCTTGTGTTCATACCACCAAACACACCCCTGAACAGACAGAGCCAAGAGAGTTCCCTGATTTCCACTGAACTGGAACTGGTTAGCACTGCAGGAGTGAAGCCCTGTGTGTGCTGCACTGGACAGCCAGAAATAGAGGAACATGAGGAATTGCTATATGCCAAAATCTTGGTGCTAAAGACTTGCCAGCATCATTAGGAAGAATCTGGAGTACAAAACAGGTTTTTACCAGTCTTCCTCTAACTACACCATCAACTGTTTTCTTTCTGTAGGTCACTGCTTTGTTCATGACTCTTCTTTCGAAGAGTTTTGTTGCTGAATGAGCGAGACTTCCTATGGCAAACAGCTTCCTTCCTTACAGCGTGCTGAGACATGTCCCCCCCGAGCCCACCCTGCAGCTCGGTCTAACCTCCACAGGTAATTGCCTGTGGAAAATGTAGTAATTAGAGGCTAGCTCATGATGCAGACATACAAGGAAGGCTGCATTATGTCTACACAGATGACCTGGCTGGTTATCCTTTCTAACCTCCAAGTGCGTGACTTGATGACTCAAAAACTATCCTTCTCTGCTCAGTGAAACATACACTGAAAACAGGCCAAAACACACCAATATTTTTGCAATCTAAGTAACCTTGCGGAGCAAAGATAGACCATGCCCATCTTTCCTTTTCCTGAGGACTGGGGAAAGGTCAATTGTCACAGAATTCAACAAAATTAAGTACACTACTTCTTTCCTTTTCCCTCTGCACATTCCTTAAAAATAAGTTGTGATTCGGATACATGGACAGTAAGACTTGGACTCCTGTCAGCTGTGAATACAGCTTTACTGAACCATGATAAAGGTGATTAAGAGCCATGAAAGAAGTTCACTACCTGTGTTTTAATTTACCTACTAGACATCTTGATAGCTTGCTAATTGTGTCTCTTCCTTTAGCCTTTTCATGCAGCCTGTCTTTGCCAATGGCAGATACTCCCTTTCCTAAAGCTGGCACTGGCACCTACTTTGCAGCCTGGACAGAAGCACTAATGGTTCCAACGGTCTAGACACCAACTTGGCTTTGTTTAGTATAAGAAGAGGCCAGCTGTAGGCTAGCCATGCATGGATTTAACAGGCTCATCTCCTTGTGCTAAACATCAGTTCTCTTACATATTCAAGAGAAGGACGAGGTGCATCAGCTGTTGTTTTGGATTACAGAGAACAAATTCAGAGTGTGCATGTGTGAATGGAAGTCAGCAGGTTAAGAATGAATGTCTTCCTGAGTCAAGCTTGTTTTAACATTCAGGGGAGTTGTAATTTGGGAGAATATAAAAGGCAATTGGATAGAAATTTCCTCCTGGTGAAAATTCTGATTAGGAGTGATTTGCTGTACAGCAGTGCCTGGTTGAGAAAGTTTTGGGTTCTTCTTTAGCTCTAGAGGATTTTTCCCCAAACTTGTAAGTCATGGAAATGCACACTGTGAGTACCAAAAGCACCATTCCTTGCCTGCAGAGTTAAGGCACAAATGTAAGCATGTTGCAGCCATCAAATTTCCTCGGTCTGTTACAGCCAGTGTGTGTGATAGTGGTAGAATGCTACCTGGTCATTTTTCTATAGGAAAGTCTCTGTGACATGAAGTTTCTGCTAGAAATTTGTAATATGTGGTTGAACAATTAGCTGTGATACCAACCCTCTTTCAAGCACCTACTTTTATGTTTATGTTGGTCTCCTGTGTATTTGGTAAATGATGAATGTCCACGAAATTCTGTCAGTTCCAGATGTGCAGGTAGCTTTCACTGACACATAAGACAACGCTTGATGCTAGCTCAGGGGCAGTAGTGGTGCCTGCTTTGTGGGTATCCTGATGTGATACTGATTCTCTAATGGCCGCATGGGATGTGGGGGTAGCAGATCTAGAATATGCTTGAAAAATTAAGTAGAGCAATTCCACAGCAAATACTTTCAGCATAGCTCCATTGTTACTGTAAGTGGCACAGCGTGAACATCACCAGAGTATTGTAATTACCTCAGAACCAAATTTTACAAGGGATAAGTAGCTCAGGGTGAGAATTACCCTTCAAAGAAATCCAATCCCATTAGGATAAGAAATGCAGAAATAAGGCACAGTCTTAACTCTGCCCAGAAGGGAAACCAAGAAGAGAAGTGTGGAACAGCACAACCTTTATGTGACTTTAAAAAACAGTTTAATCTAATTGAGGACCATAAACCCTAAAAAGCTTTAATCACACTTATTTGGTTATTGCTCAGACCATCTTGCTTCCTTTTTCAGCAGTAGAAGTCTTATAAATGTTACAGTGAGCATTAAATACTGTCTGATTTCTGTAGCTTTCTGTTGGCTAATAAACACTGGTGAAGCAGTATTTGCAGAGCTGCCTGTGCACTGCAAGGCCTTTGCATCCTCATAGAAAAGAATTTGCTCGAATCTTTTTTGAGAAATCCATGCAAACTGATCTGTAACTCCCACAGGAAAGTCTCCCTGTGATTGTCACAATGTGCTACTTTTTCCAAGTCCTTTTCATACAGGGATCTCAAAGCTTGTTACAGAAGGATGTAGGTAAGATCATCTCATTCAGGATCACCTATGGCTGTCACAAGGGAAGCTATCCAAGAGCCATATGAGCTAAAATAATTTGCAGGAATATGCTCCCTTCTGCATGAAAATGCAGCCTGTTGTGCTTGTATCTCATCTTTCAGGAGGGACATCCCAGGAAAGTTGAAAACGAAGGCCAGAAAAGCCCTGGACCTGATCCCAGCACACTTGTCTCCTCCTGCTTGGTACAAAGCACCTCTGAGCCAGGTAGCTGGAGTGATTTGTTTGCTTATGGTCACACACACACTTAGGGATCAGATTAGTTGTTGCATTACTGGTGTCACTCTTCAGACATGTGCATAGCAATTACTGTCATTGATGTCAGCCAAGCTGATGGGGAGGTGTGAGAGGGAACAGGGCTGGTGGAGGAACGCCAAGTTTCCCCATCCTTTTTGCCTTACAGACAGGTTGTCATCAGAGCTTTTCCCAAGCATCAGGAGGCTCCTAGAAATTTTTTGCATGAAGTTTTCAAAAGGGAACCCCCTTGTTCCCTAACTGGAGTTAAATGTGTTACAGAAACCTGGTATCCAGAACTAGGCAGCCTTCAGCAGTACATTGGTATCTTGGTGACCATGAGTAGTATTTCCTGTAATGAGTACTGAGCAAATGTAGGCCTTGTGATGGGGACAACTGTGCCTGTGTTCAGTGATCACTCAATGTGTTTCATACTCAAGTGTTGCAACCCTATGCATGTGGAAGGTTGTTGGTGTAGGGCAGTCACTGAGGGAGCAATGGTGAGTGTGCTGGCTGGGTGGCCGGAGCTGAGGCTGTCAGGTGAGTTCTGTGATGGAAAGAACATCATGAGCTCTTACTGATGGGGGAGGAGCTGTCTTTGTGTGGGTGACTGCAACAGCAGTGTGGGAGCTTTCCTTGTTTCATGTCAGAAATTGTCTCCTTGTTCCGTTTGGGCAGGAGGCTCTAAGGACTTTGCTTCTCCCTTGTACATCTGTTCCCTGGCCAGGAGGGACAATGAAGAGTCATGCTCCCATAGCTACTCCAGTTTTAGTGGGATGCTCAGCTCCCATGGTGGGGGGACAGGGATTAAGCCACTGGAATGAACAGTGAGAGTGCTCTTTGGCCAGTGCTGTACTCAGTCCACTCACCACAGTGTCCTGGCTGTGGCAGTCTCCAGTGGAGAGGTGGTAACAGGTTAAATCTCCATTGCCAATGTCTATGTCTTTATACCCCCTTATTTTACTGACACTGCTGGACTAACCAAAATAAAATGCAGCCAAGTTGTAGTCATTTAAGTTCCCACCTTTGACTGTCACAGTTGCAGAGCAGCAGATCTGGTAAGCAAGCAAAAGGCGTATCTTTATTGTGACAGTGGGACCATGCATGTTGTAAACAAGGGATTCCAGTAGTGTTATTGAAATAACCAGAGTTGCTGCCAGACTATGAGGTAATTTGGTTGGGAAGGTGAAATCCTGATTTGCTCCAAAGCCTTTGTCTGCCTGGTAGGCTGGCTTCTGCCTGTAACCTGGCATTTGCTGACTTTGGTTGTATAAGGACTCAGTTGCCATCTTGCTGGGTGTAGCAGTATGTGGTGTTCATGGTGGGTGTCTGTTTGAAGCTCTGGGCAGCTCTTGGGTCTTCAGAGCCCGATTATGAGCTGAATATATACTCTGTATTTGGGCTTTATATTTACAGGCCCTTCCCTGTGGCAGTGCTGGGACTGTGATAAGTGGGAGGAGGCCCACTAAAAATCTACTCAAGCAGGTCTAATTGTACCAAATAGAATGGCTCAGTAGAGTGGAAAATAGTCCTCATATATCTACCCGAAGAAGATAATGACCTTTTAAATAACAGAAGCAATTTTATTTCAATACTCCAATTACTCTGAACTCTCAAATGTCAAAGTGCCAAGCACTTTCAAAATAACTTAATTTAGACATTTATAGCACTTAGACACTGCTAGTTTCTTATCTAACCTAATTATGGGTTGTACAGGAAATTGCAAAGCATCCCAATTAATGTTATTTTTTATAGTGATACATAGGAATGGCCTTTGCCATTTGCCGTCATCACGTGCACAGTGATTTACTGATTTTGGCTTTTGAGTTAGTTCCCTAGCAGGACAGAGCTCTTCTATCTTCTGGTTGCTCTTTGAGAGCAAGCAAGGAGGAAGTAGAGGTGTAGAAGAGAGCATAACAATGTTTGCCTGAAGGATCTGAAGGGCATGTGTTCCCATGAGAGCAGAGTGCCATTGCAAGGCAGGACTATTTAAGGCGTAGAGGTACCATACAGAATAATAATGGCTGACTGTCAAGCTTGTTGATCCTCTCTGATCTGAGTACTTAGGCCAGGATTCTCCACTTACTTGTCTCCCACGGGACTAGTGCAGGGGAATGAGATTTGTAAAGTTGTTTAACTGGCTGCCTGAAAAATCCCTTCACAGACGGTGCTGAGCAGTTTCCCTTCTAGTTCCTATGCACAGAAGTCAGAATCGGAGGTGGAGGCAGTGGTGTAGCATCACTGAGCAGTATCCAGTGACTCCTTATTTGCTTTTATGGCAAGGGGAGGACACATGTCCAGTTACCGTGTTTGAAAGTCATAACTGTTGCCCATCCCCATGTGCTTTTTGCCCTGTATATTTTATGTGATGTCCTGATTCTGTGCTGTTCTCCTCCCCTCGGTGTCAGGAGAGAACTGTTAGCAGTCAGAGAAGTTCCTGGAGGCCTCCTGAGGATAATCCAAAAGGATTGATGGCTAATTGCCCAAAGAAAGATGTGGGGCTGTGGATAGCTACGTACTGTAACTGCTGTCAACTGTGCCCAAGACCATGCTAGTCCAGAACAGGAAGGCAAAAGCCCCCAAAGGTGATCTTGTCTTGTGCAGCCCTATGTATAGCACCCTAATGCACTGTTGTGTTCTCATTCTCTTCCTTATGTTAAAATATTGCTGCAAACAAGATAGGAATTTTAACATGGCTTAGCAACTGAAATCCAAGACGGAAAGTTTGAGTTCGACGCAACAGCTTGCAGTCAAGAGAGACACAGGGAACAGGCATACAGGGAGGTAAGAAGTCCCTTTCCCCAAAGTTTTTCTCTAGCCAGGACCAGAACCCAAGTGAGCTTGCCTGGGGCCTCTGTGCACATGACCTCTTACTTTCCTGGTGTGAGGTGCAGGAGAGTCCCAGGTCTTGCACAGCAGGGAGAAATGCAATTGCAGTGACTAGCTGTGTTACTAAAATGAAAACCTGAACAGGTCTCAGCTGGAGGCTAGAAAAGGGCTGCCAGAACATTTCTGACTGGGGTGGTCAAAGACTGAAAAGCCTCTTGTGGGGTTTGCAAACGACCTAGCAATGCTGGTGAGGAACAAGAGAGACTTAACACAATATGGTGCCAAGACAGGTAGGATTCTTGCCCTACCTATTGCTATGCAGTCAGTAGAGCACATTACTTCAGCATTTAGCCTCTGATTAGAAATGCTGGAATATGAAACTGCTGCGAAGTTTGCTGAAAGAGCTGGGGCAGCCAGGGAGAGAGGTTGTTTGAGACCCAGGTGTTGGAGCTATGGTGCGTTTTGTTCAGGCGTTTCAGCAGACATTTTCCCCTGTAGGCTGTGCTCAAAATGGGATCTGGGAAGCCAGCTCAGAATCCAACCTAACCATTCCCTGAATTTGCAGGGCTGTTTTCTCTGGTATAATTTGTTAATCTTTTCCAGAGAAGCAGTATTGGGAATCATTTATTCTTTACAAGAGGAAAGGCTGACAAAACTGAGATTGATAATTCTCTTTCCAACTATCCCTTCAATAGTCTTGAAATATGGAGAAGGCTGTTAAGAGGAGAGCGAGATGTTCTGTGTGTTTACTGGGGAAAAGGCAAGAAGAAATAGCCTACATGCTAGGAAACATTTTGAATGATTAGGGCTGTGGAAATGGATGGTGAGGAGAGTATGAAACCTTATCACTCTTAAGTTTCTAAGAAGAGGTTAGACCAACTTCTGCCAGGTTAAGTCAGGCTGAGTTGGTCCAGCCTTGAGATCAGGTGATAAGACTAGCTGACATCTCAAAATCTGTGCCATCTCCATTTTCTCTTTTTTCTGAGAGGAATAACACAAACCAGAGTCTTCTATTGACATGCATTCCTTCAATCTACTCTACCTCCCAACCAAGGCAATAAAATGGAGTCAAACCAGGTGGTAGAACAAAGCACACTGAATGAGTATATTTCAGATTAGTGCAGGAAACTCAGAAGAGTAATTGTTATGCAGTGAAATTTAGGAATTTTATGTTTTACCCTGGCAGGTTAGACTGAAGCAAAAAAGGATCTTTGCACCCTGATGTCACTCACCAGAGATGTTTTGGAGAAGCCCTCAAAAAGTAAAATTTGACGTGCAAATCAAACATCAAATGAGACCTCATCTGGTCTGAGTCCTGCTATGCCAGCAAAATCTGACCAAACCCTGGTGAAGGACACAAGTTGATTGAACTTCTTAATGAAGAGAACCCCACAATTATGTTACAGTTATTCTAAAACAAATAATTTGCTTGTAATTACAGAGATAATGACATTCTGACCACACCTACCAATTAGAAAGTTGTAATGAAGAGTAATAAAACACCTTTTCCTTGGGCTGCAGAATCAACCCACACACAGCCCGCGACACTAATATGATTTACTCCTATTTGCTGATGGAGGATTCTAGTAATAAAATTTAATGTGGAGGAACAAGGTGCATTTAACCAAAGCTGTAAACATCTCTAATTCTATTTAAAGCTATAGGGTGCAGTACATTAACATTTAACAATCTGATACTAAATTGGTGTGAAGTTAATAGAGCTGTATTTGTTAAAATTTCAGCACTAAGCCGTGTTTTACCAATGATAACAGAAGGAGTAACCAAAATAGTATGACTCAGCAGACTCCAACTGCTGCTTAACAAGATTTTAAGAGTCTTCATGGGAGCTCCTGTCATAAAAGAACAGTGAACCACATTCAGCTACGCTGCTGTTCTGCTGAAGCCAGAGGGAGTTAGGCCAGAGATTAATTCAGCCTGGCGGTTCCTGTTAGAAGGAGCTAGATTCAACTTATTCTGCATTTCTCCCACTAAAGCACATTATACTCAGTGAAATTTTCATCTCTATAGTCTTTCAAGTGAGTTGCTTTGATACTTAAAGATGTACAACTAATTGAAAGGTAAAGGATGATGTTTTTCATTCTCCAGTGATGTGATCTGACATTATTAAATCTGGGTGGACACTGCATAAGAAAAGGCATAGGAAATGTCTACTCAGGAAGATGGGTGTTCTCCTAAGTGCTATTTTTGGTCTCCTTTCACTCAGCTGGTCTGTTGCCTTTCAGGATTCTGCTGTCATCTGAAGTCAGTCACAAATGGAAAACATTTTAAAATCATTGGAATTTTCTGCAGAATGAAAAACTCAATTCCCACCTATTGGGATTGTCTAAATGCTGAGTACGAGATAAACATATCCTTGAATTGTTCTCTAGCAAGCAATAAATCCTACACAGATTGAGAGAATTCATCTCACAAAAAAAGGTAATTTATTTAGCTCAATTAACTATTATTTTGGGGAATTAGACATCAAACATAAACAAGACTATATAGACTATAAATACACAAAGAACGGTATTCATTAAAATACTGGGCACAAACATACAGTAGAGGATTTTTCTGAACAGTGGGCACAATGGCCAGTTGTATGTAAAAGGAATGTTTCTATACCAAACTTTAGAAAGTTTTCACAACCAAGTGGTCAACTTATTAATGTGTTAGGGTTTTATTTTTAATTCCAAAGGAATCACTAAGAAGTTCTATACTTTTCTAAGGCCCTCCTTACAGCTGTCTGCATAAGAGATGTCCTCTCTGAATAGTCAGTCAAACTCTGGCTATTCCAAAATCAATCCCTGAATGTTTGATCACTCTTTAGCACCAATGTCTTTTTGGTCAATGAGTTGATTACTGTTGTCATTGAAAATCCATCGCCCAAACAGAGAACGAGGATAGATACCATGCCCTTTTGGTGGGTGATTAAACTCCTGGGATAATGAAAAGGTGAAACAAACATTTTCTTGACAGCTCAGAAATACAAACATTAAAAATGCAAATAATTACTAGCAAACCTATTGATAAAAGCTGGCCTTAGTTTGGAAAGAACTGTTTTGATGCAGGAGTATAGTTGGAATTAGCACTGTACATAATGGCCAGCCTGACAAGCTTTTCTTAAATTCTTTGTTTATACCAGAGATTTTTATCTAACATGGAAGCAGGTGACTGCATTTTACATTTACACATCCTGACTATACAGTAATGGATTATGCATCTCTACCCCTGTTCAAAAAAGTTAAAAAGCAGTTTATACAGACTCGCTTATTCTGGTGAAATCCTCCAAAAGGCAGTGGTGTGCTCTATCCCTTTGTCACATCTCCTGACCCCTGCATTGTCACCACTGCTCTCTTCTCCTGCGCTCCCATGCAGTAACAGGAATAAGGGCATGAGTATTCCTAGGATGGTCCCCAGCTATGCTCTGAGTGCTGGTGAGAAGTTGCTGTATCACTAAAAAGGCCTGACCTGTAAAGGAGGAAGCAACTCGGATCACCTTGGTTAAGATTTCAAAACCCAAGGCCTGCAAGTGCTACTCCAAAATCTGCACCAAATACTGCTGAACCAGTGGCCTGTCATGGGGGTCCCTCCCAGATCTGGAGAGGACCTGGCACATGCCAAGTATCAGATTTCCATGGCCTGATGGTGAGCTAAGAGCCTGTGCTTTTACATCTGCATTAACTCTGTGGTTACTCAAGGGCTAAAGCTTCTCAAGGGCTGAAAGATGTTGGGTACCCAACTCTCTCTGACCTTTGGTGGAATTTGGCCATTGGAGATTTAGGAGCTTGAAAACACCAGTCCAGCTATCCTTCACAACTGAAATGCCCAGGATGCCACAGAACAGCCCATTTTCCATGAACGTGTATCAAAGGAAAAGGAAGAATCTCTTCTCAGTTATCAAGAGGTGAAGAAAGAGGAAGAGTATTTTGTGCTCTCGCATTAGGCTCATTTCCCTATCTCCTGAGCCTTGGTCTTACCAAAGAAATAACTCCAAAGTAAGCGCGCAGGGCGTTAACGGAATCTTCTCCATACTAAAGGAGAAGTTGTGTGAGGTTTCCCTCTAGATCAGCAGCTGTAGGCCACAGGAGGAAACTTTTGCAGGTTTGGGAGCACCAATCTAGATCAAGGCCAACAGCAATGTGCTGGTCCTGTTGAAGTCTTATTTGCTATCAATTTTTTCCTATTCCAAATCAGAATTTAAAAAATAGCAAATCCTGGAAAATGTTCCCAAGCTATAAATATTCTTCCTCAAATCACTGGGGTTTCACTGTGAATGTTTCCTTTGGATTATTTTGAAATGTTTGATTTCAAGCAGTAAAGAAGAACTTTACTAAAAGTAACATGAGTTTTTAAATACAAAGTCATTTAGAAAGGGAATTTGAAAATATAGAAACAAACTCTGATAACTGTTTCTGGAGGGGGGGGAAAGAAAGGGAAAAAGAAGCAGGAAAAGTAATTTTAGCTTTTCCTTTGCTGTAGAAAAAAGCCTCAGCTTTACTGAATTAATATTTTTCTGATGGGAAAAACAGTATTAAATTGACAAACTTCCTGGTCAGTGGTCTTTGTCTTCAGAAGCAGGCTGATGTCCATGGATCCTGCCACCAGTCCTTCTGAGGCTTCCTCAGATGTTGATGTTTGCAGCTGGATCCGTTACATTAATATCAAAGAAGGAATAATGTTTAGAATTGAAAATGTCCCAGATGGAACTTCACTCCGTTTAAAACGGGGGCTGAACACTGTGAAGGGTGTCTCTGGGATATCACTTGTAGACCAGCTGCTTTTCTATGATTACTTTCAACTACATTTTGTTTTAAAGTCTCATAAAAAAATAGAAGTGCATGAATGGAAATAAAAAAAATAAGGACACTTGCATGATTTTTTATAAATAAACAGCACAGAAAGAATTAAATAGAACACAGACAAAGGACATTTATACAAGCATGAACTATTACAGCTTGTTCTCCTCAAAGAGTATCTGTGCATAGACTGTCGTACTGGGAATGCCTTTGGCTTCCTGAATCGGCTTCATAAGTTCAAGTTCAGCGTATGTTAAATTCTCCTCTGCGATTTTTGGCTAGGAAACAGAACCAAAAAATTACAGTTATAATGTCATTACCACTGAATGTAAAAGATGCCTTAAATATTCTGTAGAATAGGCTCTATTTCTTCTTTCACACATGCTAATTCTACTATGCTGTTAATCAGTTTAGTCTGCATTAGAGTTAGTTCATAGAAGATGAAATAAAAATAATATTAAAAATAAGAAACAGGAAATAGTAGGATTTTTAGGTTCATTACCAATTTCTCCTTGTTTCTCAAACATTTAACATTTCTAACCACAGCCACTCAAAGTATCTCTCATTATGTTTCTTAATAGAACCAAAAAACATGTTAAAAATAGGCAGAAGGCAGCAAAAATGGATAGAATTGAGTTACTGTCATTCCAATGGGATTTCACCACTTTTGCCATGCTATACCCAAGTTCAGAGTTTGGAACAAAGGCCATACCACCAAAGCTGTCTGATTTATTACACTGGTTGAGTTTTAGACTTAAAACTATAAAACTTAGCTAAGAGAGACATTATCAAGAAAATTTACTGAACAAATTTCACATGGGCAACAGAAGAGCTGCTACTGCTGTTGGGGACTTCAGACTGTGAAGTGGTGGCTTAGAGAAGGAAAATTTTGTCTTGTGTTCCTTTGTGTGTGTTGGCTCATCAGTTGGGAGTGGGTTGTTCAGAGCATATTCACCTCAGAAAGTGTAGCGACAAACAAAAGAGTTTCTGTTGAATTGTACGTGGGGCCATAGTACTTGAAATGGATTTCGTTTCATCTGTAGAAGATTAAAGTTTGTGCTCCCTGAAGAAGGGTGAAGTGCTAAGGCCCTGTGCAAGTGAAGAATTGGAGAATTTGTTCTTTCATGTTCTTGGATACTGTGTTCTAACTGAAAATAACTGGTGTCCTCAAGTTTCAGCCTAAAAAGGACAATTAAAACAAGCCAAAAACCATTTCAACCATGCAAATTTTTGCAGTCACAAGACTATACCTTATAGAAAAGGTTGTACCTCTGAGTCCAAGAAAGGCTTTGCCAGTTGTAAACTGAAAACTGACTCAAAGTTCATAAACCAAGGTTTCCCATACAGTACTTAAATCTTATAATGAAGAAATTGACAATATTTTCCAATGACAAGAGTTTCCTTTATGTTTTATTTACTGTTATTTATTTCTTTCTGATTTAACATAAATGATTCCTGTTCCCTTGAAATGTGTTTGAATAATTATTATATTGTCTTCTGGCTAAAAAGATAAACATCCAATATCCTCTGTAATCAGTCCCTGTGCTCTCCTGCTTCCTGTCTTTTGCACTGCTCTGGAATCCTCTCATTTTGTCTTGACAGTTGCTCACACTCTGCATTTCAGATTGTTTCCCTCTGGATGGATCAGTTTACACTTTTCAAGCATTAATTTAATCTTATTTCATCTCTGCAGATCTGATCCTGAAATACTTTGTGCAGCTGCTGCTGCTGTAAGTGGTGTCATTGAAGTCAGTCGATCTGTACGTGTGAGTAAAGGCCATGTGCAGGGCTAACTGCAGGACTGTAATCTTTGCATTTGATTATTCACATGGTCTTCCCTCACTCCTTCCCCTTCTTGCATGGGTAGTCCTATTTAAGCTCAACTTCTTGTCATAATTCACTATCAAATGCTTCATTATTGACTACACATATTTCCTGCTTTTGTTGAATTCTCTGGTGTAATGATGTAAAAGGACTTCCTGTGGATCCCAACCTGATCTTGTATGTAACAGAAGTAAAATCACTTATTTCTTTTCTTTGTTCATGTATCGGGACTGAACTAAACCACAGTTTAGAAAGATATCTGTCCTATCCTGGCTTTGGCTTAAAGAGTTAGAAAAAATTCTTGATCAATCGCTCTGATACTTAATTAATTTTCATATTCGCTTCTTCTTTCTAGCCTGAGAGTATTAACATCAGGTTCTAGGCACTTAAGTTGGTTTTGCCTTTTTTGATATGTTAACGATTCTTTTTGAGATTTCAAAACTATATGTGCTATTCAGTAGGTAGTATGGAGGTTAAATATGGGAGCTAATTTGAGGCTGGATGCCACAATAACACCTAGCAAATGAAGATTTTATTCTCGGTCTATGACAGCACACCTAGTCTCTATTTTAAGGTATTGGGAGTTTTGCTGTCAACTTCAGTGGGTGTCACCTCAGATCATACATGCAGAATAACGCACTGCATGTGAAAAGCCTCCCAAAAATGAATCTGATAAATTTTACAAACATGTTGTTGGTCACTGCCAGAGCAAAACTCTACATTTCCTAAGACTGACCCACTGCATCTTTTGAAGTAGAAATATTTTCATTGTTTTGTAGAAATCAGTTGTGCAGGGCAAGCTAAATCTGTATATGCTTTCCCCTTTGCTGTTTAATTGTATTTCATGTTGTTTCCATTTAGAAAATGCCACATGTCCTAAAATAGCCAACCCAACGCCCAGCTCATGTAAATTTTAGAACTAAGATTTATGAAATCATATTGTCCAGGTGTTTTATTATATTATCTCAAAATTGCATTGTTTTCCACTGTAGATTATCTCTTTATTCTTACTTTATTCTATTATGTTTGGATATGAAAAATAACACTAGATTCCCCAAAACAGGTCATTGGGCAGTAGTGGCTGATGTGTTGCTTTCATACATTTTTATGATGTTCCTATAGTAAACATAATTTAATAAAGCCAAAACACACTAAATAAATAATTGCATCTAGAAAAGCAATAAAACCAAATAAAATTAGTACTTTCATAAGTGGAAAAGGTACTTCAATTACTGCTACAAGCAACAGCACACCATAAAATGTGTAGAATAATTTCCCTTATGCATATTTCTAGTATGTAATAATTTGATTGAAAATATGAGGAAACACACAGGAGGTTCAAAATTGTGAAGGGTATACAGTTTTCAGCAAAGGATGCGTAATAACAGCGCATGGAAGCCAACACTACTTTAAAGTACCTATGGTAGCCAGGGTTTTTTTCCATGCGCTCTTCTGTACTTCATTTATCAACCATATGTTTAATTTAATCTTGCTGATTTGTTTGTCCAAAACCAATTTTTTTTGAACAGGCAGGGAAAGAAAACTAATTCTACGATTTCATCTCTCATTTGGATTGGATAGCGTTTTGGCAGTGTAAACCTGGAATCCTGCCACCACCTCCTTTTTGGAACAATAGCATGACTTTAATAACTGATGTTATAGGTGGGACTGATACTAGGGCAGAAGAGGAAGAGGCAATGAATGACTGGCCATTTACCTCTCTCTTTCCATCCTGGCTCTTCACTTAGGAGGTCATTGGGATTTCTATGGCTACAGCAGCCTTTCCTGAAAAATTTCATCATTATTCTAAAATGATATTGAAATTATTTCTTCAAATAGAACTCTGTTCCAAAGTGACATTTCTAGATACAGTCTTTATCTTGTATGTCTGTTCTCTCATCTTGGGATCACACACTTTGCAGAAATATAAATTAGGAAGAGTTATCATGGTTCAGCATATCTTCTGGCAAATTCAAAATAATTCCTCTTCCAGATTTATTCCAGTTTAGTTTTAGTTTACTCCAGTCACAGAGCTTCCCATAGGCAACTATTCTAAAGAGTTCACTTACAGGAACATTTTTCTTAATAAACAATCTGCAAAGTCTATAATGTGGGTATTTAAAAAAAAACTAAAGTATGCATATACGTAGTTTTGTTTTTATTGGGTTTTCCCAGTATATAAATGTGTTAGAAATTACCTAGAAGGGTTGGGGTTTTAATGAAAATTACTCTGATTGTTATGTCATAATTACCAGGAATGTCAATTTTGCTCTTCCTAAGCTTAGCTGTTTTGGTTCTTAGCAGACTCAAGGTTGTTTACTGTGAGCACTGTCAGACTGAAAGTTCTTGAAGTTTTAATTAAGACCACTTTTATCCAAATTTAAAATTAGGTATGAAGAAAACAAGCAAATAATAACCTCATAAATTTAACTTGTCTGGAAAAACAACTGATGCCAACTTGCACTTATGGAGTGCTGCAATCTCACTGTTTCGTGACCACACCAGTTATCATGAAGATGACAAAATAAATGTGAATTTCTAATAAAAATAAAAAAAACACAATCCCCTGATTCTAGTTTACTATCAAAAATAAGCATAAAAGGGCTTACTTCCCAGTTCACTTCAATCTTAAATATTTTAGTGACTATTGCTGCAGATGTTTGCCTTGGAATTCAGTGTCCATGTGATCATATGTGATGGAATTTTTGTTTGGAATATGATGCAGAATGATTTTAACACAGGACCAGGGCAAGAAAATTACATTTATAGACCAAACTGATTTTTTATCTCTGAGTTTTCTGGATTTAATAAGCGTATGTCCCAAGTTCCAGTCAGAGCTTCGTAATATTTTTAGTAACTCAGATTTCCTGCAGCACCACTTGAAAATGAAACCCCACCCTCACTGGCATGCCCTGTGCTTGTGGCTGAATGGATTAGGTCAGCAAGGATAAAACCTTGCAAGTTATACAGAGGTTTGCTGGTCTGATTGCCAGTACACGGACTGGCCACGCTGTGCTGTTGGGTGCAGACTGCAGTGCCAAGGGGATGCTGTAGGAAATGTGAATGGAAAAGGAACAGAGTCCAGAGGTGGTGGTGAAGTTTCTTTGCTCCAGTCTCTAGGAATTTCACTTCAGGTTATTCCACAGTGCAAAGCAAGCAGCCCTGCCCCAGTGCCATGAAGTAGCTCTTTCTTAGCAAGCACATGCTGGAACTACCATTTTTTCTCTCCCTTTCCCTTGCAAACTCAGATCTTTGGCCTTTTCCCTCTCGTATTTGAGAAACATCCTGTTTTGTATTCACACTTGGTAAAACGCTCCACAGGAAATGCGGATACTGTCCAGATGGCACAGCTCAGGAGCATCCTGTGTCACCGTCCGAGCACACTCAGTCAGAAAGTGTCTAGACAGGACTCTCCAGGCCAACTGGATGGGCTTTGGCCACAGGGACAGGTTATTGCTTCTCTCTGCATGAATGCCCAGGTGGGAGGAAACTGCATACTGCGTGCAGCCTAAGGAAAAGGGGCTAGCCCATCTTTTCCTCTGCATATCTCCTTTTCATAAGCATCTTTTTTTTTGAAGCTGTGGGAAGGGGTGGCGTATGGCTGCCAGCTGGGCCATCACCAGAGGGTCAGTTATGGAGGTGAAGGCAAGAGCGTGCTGAAGTGAAGATTCAGTATATTTGGGGGACAGGCTGCAACTTCCTTCTCTGGGCTACCAGGACGGGCAGACAGCACATGCTGGCAGTGGGGTTAGGCAGGATTTTGCAAAGTTAACAGTGAGAAAACTCATTGTCGCTTCAGAGAGAAAAGGATTAGCCTTCGACAGTCCTATTTTTTAATATACACTGAAAGACCACTCTCTCTAGGATGTGTGGTCTTTCTTGTGCTGAAATCACTAGTGCTGCTCAGGGCCATAGATGCACTTTATGCTCAAACCCTATGAACTTCAGTGGCATGGCTCCATCATCAAGGTAGTGACTTAACTCAGGAGTCAGAAAGATTTTTTTTTTTTTTTCCCCCCTCTTTAGAGCTTCGCGTGTTTACCAACGGTAGTGTCTTGATTGCAGGCAGAAAGCCAGAGATTCCCCTGGAAGAGGGGAGCTTCAAAAATTACTTCTGCAGACCTTCTTGAAAAACTGAAGCTAGATCTTCAAGATGAGTTATCCCTGAGAAATGCAACTTCTGGCCAGTAAGAGCACTGAAGTATCAAGGGAGCCATTGTCTTCTCAGTGCCAAAGCTGAGAAATATGACCTTGGAAAATAAGGGGAGTAGGAAGTATGAATTTTAGTGTCACTATCGGTTAAAAAGGACAGGTCCTTTCCACTAAGACATCTATTTTTTACTCCCTAGACTAAAAAATACTTCCCAGACTCCCTGGAAACAATATCTACAACAATTTGTGAAGCCTCTTTAAGCATTGAGTCTAAATTTTGCTGTTGAATCCCACAGAAGTTATGATAACAAACTCAGGGACAAAGATCATTTACTAAGTCCCATTGAATGATTTTGTTTTAAAGAAAGAGAATCCCACAAATGTAGGGCAGGTAGGGACTCTAAGGGGTGTGCCAGTCCATCTTTCTTCATTAACAGAATTAAATACACCTGGCAGAGGTTTGTCCAGCCTGTTTTAACAGCTTTCAGGGAACAGCATCCTCACCTTTGCTAATGCTTTATTCCTTTTACAGTTGCAGAGTTATTCCTAGATTCTAAACCAACATTGCGGGAAATCAGGCTGATTTCTTCTTATCCTTCAAAAAGGCCCAAGGAAGTAATTAAAGGTTTTCAGTTTTCTGGTGACATTTTTATTACTCCAAATGTGTCATCACACAAAAATCATCTGCCGTGGGATTTTGTAAATACACAAATCTTGGCACAATTCCAGCAAGAGATTTTATGTATTTATACAGACTGTTCCTTCTTAGGGGTAAAGATAGCAACCTGTAATCTGAATGGGAAAGCAGGCATAACTCAGCAGTTTTGAATATGTTGTGTTCTGAGTGTCAACCTGAATGTGTAAATGATATTCATGTTCCTACGGACATCTCACATCCTAAGGAGAGACTGCAAAACCAAAAAGGATTATTCATCCCACAGAGAGAGAAATTATGTGGGCTGGATGGAAATATTCAAGAATCACAGGGAGTCAAGGAAAAAATGTTCACCATTTCTTTGCATATTGTATATACAATGTTACTTGAAGTCTGTGGAGATCAATAATGTCTTAAGAAATTGGGAACTTAAATCATCACCCATTGTTACATATTGTGGAGGAAAACCCTCTTGTAACAGAGGGTGGCATAGCTTTTAATTTAAAATCATCCAGGAGAAAGGAAGACCTGATTGTTCCCAGATCCAGAATCCACAAAGTACTGAACAGTTGTATTTCACTTCCTTTTTCTTTCTCAAGGAAAGGGCCAATGGTACCTACAGGTTAAGACTAATGAGGAATCCTACTAGTTGCGTAAAACACTGACTAGCCTACCTTTCCTAGCAAGCTTGATGCATATGATGTAAGACTAGTTTGAATGACATAGTGCTTAATTGTAAGATGAGAAAGAAGACAGGGAAAAAAATCAACTCCGTCCATCAAGTACAATCCTGCGATGTGTAAATTTGCTCCCAGGTTTCTGTGACACTGAAGCTGCAGAACAGCAGGCTGGAGCGTGGCTTAGAAGGCACAAATTCCCCAGCAATCAAAAACCAAAAGCAGCTTTTTACATTTCACAGCTCTGACGTGGTAATCAGACTGCAGATAATTAACTCATACATCTAGACCCCTTTCCCAAAAGGACTCCAAGATCAGTGGTTCTGATATATAGACTCCAAGATCACTGGTTCTGATATACAGCGGATCTGGTTGGTTTGTTGTACAATGGAAATGCACTCCTGAAATCTAAAATGCCAAAAGGATTTTTCAGGCTAAGGAAACTTAAGCTTTTGGGCAGCTTTAGGAGCACCTGTCTTGATTTCTTGATTCAGGAGTGTACACCAATGTAGAATATGGAGCTAAATGTGTAATGCTGAAAGCTTGATTTTGCTGAGTACATGCAGATGATGAGACCAGGTCACAGGCTTCTCGGTTCCACAGGTGTCAAACCTATGTCAAGTTCCTGTTCAAAACAACACCCTTCTGCTTTGTGGACATGGCAGGTGCAGGGAAGCTGTGGTGCCTGCAAAAGGCAGACAGGCAGGCAGAACAAGTGCAAAAGATTATACTTTCACTCAAAGTTAACAAAATGACTTCTAGAAATTTCCCTCAGTCCTAGATAACCATAAGCCCTTCCTGTTTCTCAAGTAGCTTTTACGTCATCATCATCAAAGGAAAATCTCAGTGACCATGTGACACTGGGCCACTGGTGATCCAATCCACACTGAGATAAACAATGCTGTCTACGCTGTACGAGCTGAAGATAGAAGGATGCTTCTCTTAAATAGCTCAGCTATGGTCACTGAAAGCACTCTGCTTCACAATTCTCACAGGACCGATATGTGTTCTGTGGTGGGGAACAAGAGAAGCCAGATACACTCCAGTAAAGAGGTTATTCAAGAGGTTAGTCAGTGTAGGAACAGCAGAAGCCAACTCTTATGTACTGTGTGCACATGTACAATATGTTTGAAGAACTAAGCCCAAGGGAATCATTTGTAATACAGGATATATTTTCCTGATTTCAAAGTGGGACGATTATATGACTTCATAGGGCCACATAAGTCAGTGGCAGAATCAGGAGGATTCCCTGTAGCCTGTCTTATCTGTGCAGGTATTCCTCCCCTTAAAATTTAGTGTGAAAATGATTAAGTCAATAAAAATTTTGCGTAAGTAAAGATTGCAGGATTTGGCCTAACCTGAAGTCTCACATCCTTTCATTGGCTCCAGTGAATCACACAGGAGCTCCTAAACTTGGTAGTGCAAACCTTTGTGAAAAGACACTGAAACCTGTTCATTTAGATGATGTTCTATAACTGACGCTCGTGGGCTATGACAACTGATCTCTAGGAGGCAATGAAAGGCTTACCAGAAAATTTGGTTGAGGAAGTGTAAGATTTATCTCTACCGACTCAAAGGGCTAAGTACTTAAGGCTATAGCAGAACAGCCCTTAGAGAGCAGAATTTGTGGTCCCCTAGAATTTTCTTCTTCCTAATGACTCTCCGTGCTTCTTGCATCCTATAAAAACCATCCCTTTTTGCATCTCAGCATCTCTATTTCCTTTGATCTGTACACATTTCTCATTGATGCTAATAGAGAATGACACTGATGGGGAATATTTTTGCAACAAGGGGCGCATAGAATTGTTATTCTGGCTAAAGCAAAAGCAATATGACTTAAGCAGAGTTTTTAAAAGGCTTTACTCAAGGCTGTGCAATTGAACATGATATTAGGCTTTCTCTCTGCTTTTTTTTTTTTAATTTTCATTGAGATTATGTCCATATTTTATCCAGGTTATTGTATTTTTGTAAAATTATACTGCAACCCACTCTAGCACGTTAACAACAAAAGAAATTCTCTAGCTTATTATAAACATCTTTCAAGAAACCAGAAGCACATGTCCTCTGGAAATAATTTTCCTGGCATTTAGATTATTACAAAAAATTTCCCAAAACACTGGAATTATTTTGTAATGTTCCCTTATACTCTAGCTTGTTTGCTTAGGTTTTCTAGAATATTCTCCTGGTGCCTCAGTGTGCTACCTTCCTTGGGTTGCACAGGGAATCTGCAGAAGTCGTCCAGAAACTCAGCAATTTGAGTCTGTCTTTGCAGTGATGATTACTTAGTAAGTATGTACCACCAATGACAAAAGACCTAGTGCAGACACCAGCTGTGCAGTAATTACAGCTGGAAAGAAAAAAGTATTTTATCCTGCAGGGATTTGGCAGGATGGCAATAGTATTTTCTTTTTTCGCCCTAAAGCAGACTGAAAATTTAAAATCTGAGAAATTTTTGAGAATTAAAAAAATGGGGAGGCAAGTATACTGAAAATCAATAAAATGTTCCATTTAGATGAATTTGGTATGGTTTTTTCTCTGTAATTATTACCATTTTGTATCTTTGTTGAAACTTCTTTTACTTTAATTAGTTTAAGTTCCTCACTGAAAAATCATTTAAAAGCAGAAAAAAAATTATACTTTTTTTTCTTTTTTCTAAGAATACTTAGTGCTTATGCATACCTTAGTGCATACCTAAGGTATGCTAGACATACTAAAATATAAGGCTTTAACCAACTGTTGTAAATGGAGGCAAGCAGAACAGAAATGTGAAACAACTGTGGGGAGTATCCTGCTCAGCTTCTGAATGTGTCTTATAGACTGACACGGGTTTAACTTACTTTGCCCTTTAAAGTATTGCTAGGTGAGTTTCGTTCTTGAAAATCCTTTGGATAATATTTGTTGGATTACTTTTTGACTTAAAACTAACTCACGTCCATAGATTGTGTGTTTTCTGCAGGTTGCGATGGCTCTCCAGGTGCACTCTGAAGTGAAATATGAATGGGAAAAGAGCAGAGCCAGACTCGAGTCCAACAGCAAGGCATTAAAATTGAGTCTGCTGGCTGCATGAAGTGTGCAGATCCTCAGTCACGCTACGGAAAACAAAGCTGATTTCATTGTTTGAAAAGGCTTTATTCCTGCTCACCTCCAAAGAGTTTGAACCTTGACTGGGGTTCTTGGATTTATTCCAGAAAGAAAAAGCATCTGGAAACAGATTTACTTCATTTAGCATGTGTTGATGTGCTTTATTGACCTGCAAGGAAGAGTCTGAGTGCTTTAACTGATGAGAGCTTTTCCTAGGAGGGCTGAAGACTACTGATTTCTGATGGAGCCACATGCCTGGGCACAGTGATTAATGCAGTGTGCGCACAGCACAGGGTGGCTGTCATTCCCTGATGCTGATGCTAACACTCATCTGAAAGTGAAGCCATCACAGAAACGTTCAAGTTATTCACATGGCCTAACTTTAGGCACCCACCTTCACCTAAGTTGGGTAGTTAGTCACTCTGGGCTCTCTCTATATTGCCAGAGAAGAGAGAAAGTGTCCCCAAAAGGCAATTCAGAGCATCTAGTCTGAATTAGTAGAAGCATCAGGCTCCTACTCTAGCTCATCTCTTTCTATTGACTATATAGGAGTCTAGTAGACCACCCTCTTATATAGGCAGCTGAAGGTAGTTGGAATAAAACTCTGTCTCTATGATACCTGGATGTCTTGTCCAGGTTCTGCTTTGTAACTAAATCAGAGAAACATGTCTCCATCTATTTGCTTTGTCTGGCATATATCTGTAGGGGTTTTTTTCAAACAGAAACTGTCATATGAGTTGGTTTTTTCCTTAATGTGAGCTATATACATATATCTTATTCTTGCAACTTCAGTTATTCCTGACTTACACCACTGTAGAGCAGAATCAGGCCTCCCGTTTCTGAATTGAAAAGTCGCAAGAGTAACGTGACCAGTACAGTTGTGATTCTGTCAATAACCGGTATTTTTTCGAAAGCAACAGCTGCCAGAAGCATGTGAGAATCAATAGCAGGTTTCATATAAGAACAAGCTAGATTTGTAGACACTATGACTGCTAGAAAGCTGGAAAACACAACCCAGTGTAACCTAATGCTTAAAATGAAAAGAGCCAAGACAATTCATCACTTGAAAAAGTATTACTTAAAAAAAAGGACTTGTATGATTTTTAAGCCAATTTATAGTTTCTGAACCTAGAGTTCTGGCAGCATTACAGCAATTGTATTGAAAGTGAAGAATACGGAGAAAATAATGTCATACAAAGTTACTTACCAGGATCAATTTTCTTTGAGGTTTCAAGAGCTTGGGCTTAGGAAAATTATTGGCTATTGGAGCTATGGAAATAAATATTAAGGGATCATTTCATATTATCATCATTCACTGTCATTTTTAGTATATGCATTATCAATTTATAAATTACAGACTAATAGCGGATTAGGAGCAAATACATGTGCTTATACCAGAGTTTAACAGTATTTCGGGCAACATATTTTACAATGAAGCATAGGGCTTATGAATTAGAAAAATTCATAAGACTAAAGAATCTGATATGCAAAACATGCTGCTTGTGTGCAGAAACCAGAGCAAATACAACTCTTGAGAACTGATGACTTGTGATATAACCCACATTAAACCTTCATGTCCTTTCCCTCCTCTCTCCCAGTAGCTCACCACTGGCAGTAGTGCTCAGAAAGTATGCCCAAGAGTTTGTGTGATTGACCCTAGAGGCAATCGCAAATCCCCTTTGAAAGTGAGGTTGCCCAAGAGGCTGATCTTTATCTGCTCAGCTTGCTTGACTTCCCAAGTGCACCAGCAATTTTAAGAGTACAATGTGCTGGCTTCCCCAACATGACATTTCATCATGCCTAACTTATATTTTCTCTTTGAGCAGGTGAATATTTCTACAGAGGTTCCTCTCTCTCCTCTGATTACTAGGAGCTGAGACCTCTTGCTTGGACTTGGAGACGAGCTTTTCAATAGCTAAAGCTGCAGGGAGGTGAGCGCCCTGGTCCCAGCAGCAGGCACGGGCCATTTCTTCCCCCACTGATGGGAGCAAGCGCAGGTTGCCCCACAGGCACGGTCAGTGGCAGAGTCCTGACATCCTGCATTCTGCTGTCCTGCCACAGTTGTAGTCAGGATTTGAAATCCCTCTGCGCCTCTGTTTTCATACCTTTTGCTGGGATGGCTGGTGGCTGCTCCACTTTCTCTTTCTCTTTCTTTTTCTTTACCTTCTTGGGCTGTAGAGGGGACACACTTGTCACGCTGGTAACTGTCTCCCCTGAGCTGCAAAGCATAGACCCGTATGTGAGGGAAAGCAAAGGCAATGGAGGGAAAGACAGTTTGTCCCAGTGAGTTCATGCAAACACGTCACCTTCCACTTGTGAGAGTCCCTGCTCAGAAACTTGCATTTTTACCTGGGGATATACTGAAAAACCTCTTACAGGGGTCGGAAACGCTCTGGGTCTTTTTCAACCATACAGCCTGGCTGAGAAACTCAGGAGTCTGATCTGTCCTGGCACAGAAAATCTAAAGTGTCAGGTATAAACAAGACTCTCTTCATAGCACCTATTCCTTAAAAACATGTAGGACCACACTGCTGCACCCTGCATGAGCTTGTACCCTTCTGTCCTCGAGGACCAGAGGCACAGACGGGTTAGGTGACTTGCATAAGCACACACGGGAAGCATATGGCAAAGCAGAATCTTCGATGCGGTTTCTGGGCTAAGACTGGCTGAGGAGCCAGCAGGCCAGGAGGGCATGCAGCATGTCTTCAGACAGCTCACAAACCCACATTTGAAAAAGCCAGCTTTTTAAAAGAGGCTGATGTGCTTAGTGCATATAAATTGGAGAAACTGTGCCCTGATCTCTAAACTCGGGCATTCTCCAGTACATCCGTGCTGAAAAAGCACTAGTAGGTATGAGGGAAGAGTACAAGCTATATTGTAAACAGACTCCTGTCCAAGAAAGCTTCTGTGTTTGGACTATTACACTTTAACATCCTCTATGTCTGGATTTTTTACTCTTAACATCTCCTGAAGTCTGAGGTAGTATATCCTGCTTTGAATATTTAAGGCTTGGATACACAGTTGGGTTGCAGTGATTGTTATCAGGTATGAGCTGAGCTGTGGTAACTGACTGTGCAGGTGCTTCTAGCTTGCAACTAACGTGGAATAAAATTGTATTGTCTTAACCAGTAATGAAAGAAATCTTAACTTACAGCTGGGGTGGGGGGAGAGTGTATAGCAGTTAGTTATGATGACTGCAGTGGTGAAGGTGACTTGGTAAGCAGCTGTTGCTCAGATGCATCTGACCATGGGCTCACCCTGGGAAAGATTAACACAGTATGGTTGTGGGGACCTTTCTGTTCTGTGCTGGTGAGTTACACCACGCAATGGGATCCAACCAGGGTCTCCATAGTCCTAACGCTGACAACTCTGGTTTCACTGAATTTTAAATCATTTGTCCCAAGTTGCTGTTCCTCTCCAGGTTCTTTTGCATAATGAAACATTCTCTTTGTAGTATTAGAATAAAATATTCAAACAGGGCCAAAGTCTTAAAGTTAAGATGTCTCAGCTATTGCTCACAGAAGAATAACAAAATAACAGACATTATCATTTTATACAGCTGTAAATCCAAATGAATGTCACTACCATTGGTAAAATTACTGTGGATTTACACTTGCATAGATTACAAAAAGCCTCTAGTTTGCTGATTTTCCTGACTTCTGTTCCACGTACTTAGTCCGAAACAGAGGTTTTCTGCCAAACTTTTTTTAAAGCGTTTAAAAGGTAAAATATTTTCATGATTTATAAATAAATCACATCAGTTATATAAACTAAGGGTTGAATTAAAATAATTTCCAAGTCTGCCCGCACTGTTGTGAACCTATCCCACAACAACCATTTGTTTCTAGATTAAAATCAAAACATGAAATGGTTTAAAACCAGCAGGAAATGAAACTGTCCTTCCTGACTCCATTGCCCGAACACAGCAAACTATAAAGCACAAAGAATACCAAAAAGGGTATGAGAATGATTTTTTTTAATGGTTTTGGTTTTAATAATCCAAGGTCATTTAGGCGGATGTGTAGCTTAAAGATACCATTGTTCAGATATAGCTACTTTAAGCACAATATATGAAAAGCCTTAGTGTCAATTCATTGCAATAGTTATTATTCCTGCTTTACCACTGAAAAAGTGAAGCTACAGAGAAATGTATTTGTGGCTTACACTTTTCATTTAAATGCCAGGGCCATACAGGGTTAACTAATTCTGGGAGATACAATAACTGTACTTGCTGTCTTAGAACTGAACTCCTCAAACCAAACAAGGCAGCTCAGAAAAGACTCCTTGGCTCCGAAACACTGCCTCTTTGTGAGCTTGTCTTGTTCTATGTCTAAAAGGAAAGTTAGTTTTTTATCTCCAGCTCCTCCTCCAGCCTCCTGGCTTCTATTTCAACAGTGTCACATTGTGCATTTCTTGAAGGATCTAATGAGTATTTAGAGAGCAAGAAAAATACAGGAGTTCAGGGGGAAAAACCTGTGGAAGGTGTCTAACAATCATGGCACCAGGACAGCAGTTTCCCTAGAGGTCATGGCTGTCCCAAGAGCTGGCAAACTACTACAATTTTAGCTTTACTATCCTTATTAAAGTCAAGGATGTGGGACTTTTCCTGTTGTCATCTAAGTCAGCTATTTGCTCTTGTCAAGGGTCTGCAGAGGGATGACAAAAAATTCACTTGAGTGAACTGGGAGCTGCTTTGGTCTTTTCCAAATAGGGGAGCTGTGTGAAAAGGTGCCAGGGATGGACTGGGTACTTGGTTCTTCTTTAGCCTGGCAGACTTTGCTCCTACGATGTTAGATTGGCACTGTGGAACCAAGGTGTTGAGGTGGACAGCTTTCTGAGGTAAATGCTTTTTTCACCTCAAATTATTTGTCTCTAGAAGAGCAGTCACTGAACGACTGGAGAGTTCAGGCCAAAACAAATACAAAAGACAGAGGAAAATAATTCCTATTTTCAAAGCTACACTTCCTGGGGGTTTCTGGATCTGCAAACTGACAAAATGATCTAATAACAAGGAAGATAATAAGAAAGAGGGTATTTAAAGAAAAGAAAACACCAGAAAATGGAATTAGGTGGTTTGGAAAACCCAAAATAACTGTTCTTTTTATTTAGGTGTTTATTTTTAAAATGTGGGAAAGAAATGGGCTTTGGTTAACTCTTTTTTTTTTCCTTAATTTGTTATTGGTCAAGTAGCAAACCAAAACCCAAACATTTGCTTTGTTCTACTCAGGAAATCTGGATTTAATTTTCTTTTCTACTAAGGCCATTTTGTGAGATCTGGGGCAAATCACTTAGCCCTTTGTGCTTCAGATTCTAATTAAGTAAAAACACCATTATGATGTCAAGACATGAAATATTTTAAGATGCTTAGGTATTACTGCAGTGGGAGTACAGACATTTCTTAGACACCCGACCATTAATGTAATTTCAAAACTGGATTCTGCTCCGAGTTTGAAATATCACTATGGGAGCTGGAGCTGAGCCTCTCTAATCAAGGCTGAATTTTGTGCAGCGTAGCCATTTTGACTGGCAGGAATCTCATGCAAATTAGTTCATCAGTTTGGCCTAAATGGATATTTAGACACTGGGTTTTGGGTCTAAATGTGTTGAATTAAGTTCCAAGACAAGGAATGTGCAGGTGAAGAGAAATGACTTCAAATGAATTAATGGTTTGTGTTTTGAGCAGAGGGTGGAAAATAAATGGTACCAAGTGTGAAACATAACAAAAATGATGATATTGGTAACACTTTCATAGCTATTTAATTTTAAAGCACTGAAGTCAATGCAGTTTAGACATGCATTTGTGGGATCGGGGCTTTCATTAGCAGATCTTGTCACACTGAAATACACGAAACTATATTTTTATCCATATAGAGTCATGCATTTTTTTTCCTTCCAGAGACTCCATTTTACAGTGAAGAAACCATGTTGGCGTGTTTTCCCCCTGCTATTCAGCCTCCTAAGTTTAGTGTTTGCAGTAGTATCACTGCTACATCATCTATTCCCAGCGAGGCAGATCTGTAGTACAAGTTTTCTTGTCTGACTGCCACACTCCATTTTTTCAGTCATCTTTTCAGTCAGGTCTCATTTTTCTCTTCCTCTTGTGTTCTCCACCAATCTACTTTGATTTCCTCTCCCTTCCCCTTCTTTTCTTGTTTTTGTAATTCTGACTTTGTCCCAGCAGCTAATAAAGAAGGGGAAAGAGAAAACATCCGGGGAAAAATGAAAACTGCTGAGCTGTCTCTGTAAATTTTTGGTGTGGTGCAATGGCTGGTCAGGGTCACAGAACAAAGATCTTTCCATGAATAACATGAAAGTTTCAGTTTGTACTGGCCTCTTCTGAACTCTCTGTTGCTTTGTTGTGACTTCACTTACATCCAAGTGTCAGTTAGATTGAATACAGTGATAATCTCATGAGAATGCACTAAAAATTACACTATTGGAGGATCTAGGATATGCTATACTCAGCACTGAATCTCATAGTATTTAAAAAGATACTATAAGAAATAGTATCTGTGATACCAAGTGATACTGGATTTAAACTACAAGGCTAGAAACACATGTTTTATGTCACTGAAAACTGGGAAACAGCTGTTCTTCGGTGTTGTTATGAGGCATCCCTGTTTAATCTTTTTTGTTTATAAAATACTTGTAGTCTTTTTTTTTACTGCAGTTCCAGCAGAATTTCTTTCTCAGGAAAATCATACAATGGAAATCAGTTTTATAGCACCACATAGTCAAAAACTTTTGGCAGTTGGTGGTATTTAAAGGGACAGCGATCAACGACTGCAGCAGAAGTAGAATTTTTCCTGTCACTTGGAGTCTTCAGCTGGAAATAGACTGTGGGCCTTGAAAATCTGCTTTTGAGCCTGACTCCCTGTTCCTGGGTGCGGGGATCACTTTTGTTGTTTGTTCTATATACATGGATGGTTTAAGTCACTACCATCTGGTGAGGTGTTAGGAAACCCTAGAAAGTTACCCAGGGTGAAAGCAGGCTTCTCCAGAAAGCAATTCAGACCCTCAAGGAGAGGCTTCTCACTGAAGCACCTGCAGGACCTACAGCTAGATAGCCCAGGCAGACCTCCCTTATCATGCACAGCAGATGTTGGTTTACAAGCACGTTCATGAGGCGTGGACCTGGGATTCTTTATCCTCCTGTAGGCATTTTGGAAATCATTACTCATCTTCTTCAGCATACGTAGCAAAACAAAAACAGAACTGGTAACTTGGGTTGTAGTAAAGAGAAGTGTAATCCCCTACCTGTTCTGGGGGCACTTCACCAGGTAATGCTTCACTGTTAAAAAAAAAAAAAAGAGAGAAAATGTGGGTTCACACCAACACAGTTTATGAGTTACAAATGGGCACTGCAGATAGATCTGTGTTGCTGAGACTGTGGAGCTGCCAGGTTGTTACACTGGGAGAGCTTCTAATCACCACACATTATATTGTGTATTAAAAGGTATTCTAACTTAAAGACATAGCTAGACTCGGGAGACAGGAATATATCAAACAACATCAAAAATCTGCTGTGAAAATACTGGGCAACACACATTCCAGTGGTCAGCCCAGCCAAAAGACAGCTTGCTAAGGAAAAGTACAGCAGGCCAGTAATTTTACTTCGAAGACTTTTTTTCCCTTGTGGTGCCTCTATTTCCAGAAGCCTGAAAAAAAACATTCACCCACAGGAGCCACTGCTGTTCCTAACGTAAGCTAGACTGTGGGCTCAGGCATAAAGGGATTGCCTCCTGGGATCAGATGAGGTCCACTCCAGCCACTATCCCATCTCTGACAGCTGTGTGTGTGAGCTGTATAAGTCCTTCTGCTTCGTATTGCTTTGAATCAGTAGTCCTGAGCAAGGGCAGCTCAGCTCCCTGCAGCCTTTTAGGAGCCAGGGTTATTAAGATGCTTTTTTGTGGCTTTAGTGGCTTCTGTGTTCTGCCCAAGCTGTGCCACGTGCTGAGTGCGGAGACATGCAGGCAGGAGGAGAGGCTCTGGCTCTTCTGGTTGACTTTCTGCCAACTTATTTCTCAGAAGGAAAAGAGGGTGCATCCCTGGGCCATGATGTGAAGTTGTATACAACATAAGCACTCCCCTGCCCTTCATGTTACCCGTTCTTTAAAAGGCCATGAAAACTAGACAAGAGTGCACTTACATGATTATGCCCTTCTCTACAGGAAAGTTTTCATATTTGGTCTTACTTAAATTCTCCCATTCTAAGGAAGCTACACAGCTGCTACCGGGGTCCACTTTAGTCCTAAGGAAGGGGGAGCTGAGAGCACTAGGAACTGGAGCTAATACAGGAGCCATCCCTAAGCCAGCCAAGGCAGTGCCTCCATCTATCTGTCTGACCTTTTGTAGATGTACAGGTGAACAGTGGGCCTGACCCTCCGGGTGTAAGGGGATGCTCACGTACGCTGTTGAGATGCTTTTAAGCATCTCTAGGTATGTATTATTTTGTTTTGCCCTACAGTAAATACTCCAAGCCTTTGAACCAGGCATCGGGAAGAGCAACCACTCCTGTAAAAAATGGGCACAAGCTTCTACCAAAACCACAAAGGGGTTGCCAGCTGCAGCCATTGCTGTTTCCCATAGCTGCCCTGTGCTATGGGCCAGCCCCAGCTGCAGTGCCAATCCAATCAAACTGAGGGAGCTCCTTTGGTGAGGAACTGGGTTCAGTATTACCCTTCTCAAGCGAAAGCCCTGAGGTGAGCCAGGATCTGCTCAGATTTCACAGACAGACACTCCAAAGGGATCATCTCCAGCTTCATCTACTGCAAATCCCAGCTTTTAGTTCAGGTATGAGTTGCTCTTTGTCCCAGGCTGGGCTATTCTTTTAGAGGGCTAGGCAGAGCATTCCCTGCCTCTTCTCCCTGTGCTTACTTGGGTATCTGCCTCCACTCCCTGTATGGCGGGGCGGGGCAGGGCAGGGCAGATTAGATTAGATTAGATTAGATTAGATTAGATTAGATTAGATTAGATTAGATTAGATTATCTTCTTTGTGGTGTTGGGCCTGAGGAACTGGGGGAAGTAGCTGGAGTGGTAGGAGGGTGCAGGGAGCTGTTGGTGTCCCTGTGGCAGGGGTGGGGTGACCAGAGAGGTTCAGGGAGAAGCCCTGATGGAAACATGCCCGGTGAGGTGAGGTGAGGTAAGGAGATAGTTTAGATTGTCCTGGGCCCCTGACCTGGTCTCAAGGGGAAGAGCAGAGCCAGGTTTCTCTTGAAGAACCTCTGAGGAAGATGATGCTGCAACCACCTCACTGAAGGTAGAAGAATTGTGCCTGGAGCATGCCTGGAGGCTTGGGGTGATGCACAGGGAGGATTGCTTTGCTGTCCCTGTCTTTCCTCCCTTCTGTAAGGAAGGATGGACTTCATGATTTCACTGCAGGCTCTTTTCACATGAATACTAAGATCTGCCTAGTCCAGCGCAGGATGGAGACACAGAATGCTGAGAACGGAGAGGAGGTAAGATAACACTTTTTGAGGAGAGATGCCTTATTCTAACAGTCTGAATGAGAGAGCACTGCTGTTGGCTGACAGGGTGGGTATCTTGTGGTCAGACCCTAAGCCCTGGAAGGTGCCTCTGGACGGGGTAGAAGAGTGCTGAGGAAGGAGGGAGCTGTTTGTGCCCCATGCCCATATGGCTGAGTGCAGAAAGCACCTCCTGGGGAACTGCTGTTCCCCGGGGCAGAGCTTCAGGGCTGAGCTTGCTACCATGGCCTGGCGGCCTTGTGGAGAAAAAGCAATATGAGGCTGGTGGAGGCTATGTCTGACACTGATGCTTCTTCCACCACTGCTTTAGAAATTTAATTCCCTGGTGCTTTACTGAATGCTGAGCCAATTAACATGGCTCTGGAAAATACTCTGATCAAGTGGACCTAGCTGAAAGGCTTGTCTGAAAATCTTATCGGTTGTATACTGAATTCCTGTCTGCTAAGCTTTATTCTGTTGCATTTCCATTGAATCCATAAGTTCAGTGCTGCCAGTGCTTGCTGGATAATGTTTAAAATCTAAATAAAAATTTGGTGAAGCCTGCAATTATTCAGATATTAAGGCAATGAAGAAAGGATTTAGCAGCTCAGAAGAAATTACTTTTTTTCTGTTGCATATACTTATTCTATATTGTATTCTATATTATTGCTATATTTAACTGGTGTTGGTTCAATGTAAAGAGACCTTTTCTGCAAGCTGCTTGTATGCTTACACCAGCGTAAATCACCAAAACGAGAAGTAAAATCTAGCCCAATGTCTGCTAAAGAAAAACCAGGATACATCAGTGTGTCTAGTGCTTGTGGCTTCAGGGTGACTCACCATGACCAATGTACTTCAGTGTGGGTACTTTCTTGGCACAAAACCCTTGTCATCACTTAACAGGGTAGGAAGAATAACATTGATCTTGCTCCTTCCTCTTGGCAAGCAGAGTTGTTGGGCTCAGTTAGAATCAGAGTTACTCTACTGAGCATACTACCGGTAAGACGGAGCCACAGCTTGAAATGTGTTTGTGGTCAGGCAAGGACTTCTGTATACATCTATTTTTGGTTTACATGTCTTCTCCCTTGTGTGTCTGAGTCACTCATTCCTTCGTGGTATGTGCGTAGTGCTGAAGAGGCAGCAAAGTCACAATTCTCTCCTGTCATTAACGGGACAAATCACTAACCGAACACTTTTTGAAAGCTTCTGTTCAGAGATGGTCTTTATGGTCTCCTCTAACATAGCTGGTAAGCATGCTGGTATCTCATCCTCACAGCTTGTGTGAGGTCTCCAAATAAACCACTCTTAAACTGAAATGAAAGTAGAGCCTACACTGGTATTCCACAGATCTGGAATAGCACTTTTGGTTACCATAGAACTGCTTTCATTCAGATGTAACCGCTTTGAGAAACCCTCTCTGAGGAACAGAAGAATGAAACAGTAATCCCCGACCTTGAAAGGTTATTGTGAAAAGGCAGATCTGAATGATGAAATGATGCTTTTGTTTCAAAGAACACTACCAATGAGAGAGTGCTAATAATAACCCCCATATTCCCAAGAATATTGACAGCTAGTCAGGGAGGGAGAAGAAAATGGAATAGAGCAAGACTGCTTTGAAACCCCTCTAAAAGTCTGCAGAAATATCACTCATGCAAAATGTTAGCTAGATCTGATTGGAATGCAATTTAATGATCCAGCACTCGGTCTTCTTTGAAAGAAGTTTCAACAACCTTCAATTTATGTTTATGCAAAGCTGAAAGATTTTGAAAAGTCCAAAGCAAATTTAAAGTGAAATAGCTATTCAAAGGGAGCAAAATGCCTTTGTTCTAGTTTTGCTGACAGAAATGGTTTTTTCTACTGATTTTTTTTTTATATATATTTTTTTTTAATTAAAATCTAAGGCAAGGAGATATTTTGCTTTCCAGCTTTTCCTGCATTCTCCTTCTTCCCCCTCTCCCTCTTTGGCAAGGGCCTTGCAGAATGACATTTCACTCACCTGTGGATCTCCTCTTGTTCAGAAGTGACTGACAGAGAATGACAAGTGTAAAAAGGAGGACGCTGATGATTCCTACTGAACACACAAATACTGCATACATGTACAGATCTGAAAGCCAAGCATACACGGTGGTCAGTGTTGCAGCTGTATGCTTCATGCTTAGAAGATGGAAACAAGTTACATCTACAAGATCTAAATAGATCCCAGCCCAAAAGATTTAGGGTAATAGTTCAGAAGCACTTTAACCTTCTTGAAAATTTCATATAGTATTCTGCTCAGTTTAAAATTTGGTTGAAGTCTCCATAAATGCAGATAGTTATAGCTACACCTAAGAGGGGGCTTACTTTCAGAAGGGAGGAAAGGGCTGGTTTGGGTGGATTTCTTTCTTTTTTTTTTTTTTTGGTGGGGCAACTGGAAAACAAAGGGACTTCAGTTGGATCATTTCCCAGTTCAAACAGCTGTACTTTAGGGGGGAAAAAAAAACAACCAACCAAACAAACAAAAAAACCCCAACAACAAAAACCCCAGGAAAAGTAGGGGGACTGATGGTTGAGTGAGGAGGAAGAAAGTTTGCAATTGCTTCTTCTGCTGGCAGCACTGGCTTGAAATTTTAGTAAATTTTTTTTTTATTATTTTTTCAATCTACAGCCTCAGTCTCCCTTCATGGCTCTCATTCAGGTGCCATAATACATTCCCAGTGGAGGTGACAGGAGTTGTACCATGGCAGATCAAGATAGAGTATTTTGTTCAGAAGGAGAAATCTTTAATGACTTATTTCTGCTTTTACTAGAACTCTAAATAGAGTACTTTAAGGATGCTCTACCCATTAACGTCTTGAAATGTCCTTAGGGAGGTATATTGGCTTCTTTCCTGCTTCACAGAGAGGAAACTAAGCCTCAGAGGTCAAGTGTTCTTGCAGAAAATAGCGTTGCTGGAACTGGACCCCCGACCTGCAGTTCTGTGCTTTGTTTGCCTTATGCAGTACAACAATACAGTTTGTAAATTGTGGTTTAAACAGCAAGGCTCCCCACAGAATCAAGGCCATCCTGCAAGTGAGCACTCCTGCCTGGCAGGCAGCGCAGCAGCTGCAAATGCTGTGCTGGCACTTCACTGGTGCTCCAGATTGGGGCGGGAGGAGGAGAAGGGAATCCCAACTACATGCAAATTCTGGATTTCAGTCTCCTGAAACAGTTGTACTCTAATTTACACAGAAAATACTGCTTGCCTTGAAACTCAAGGGAGCTTTAAGCTGCTCTTGCAGTGCAGACCATGTTTGGTGAGCAGTTTCTATGGCTACTGGGAGTGTAGAGTGCTCGGTAGCTCTTCAGACATGCTCAGCACCTTCCTGGATAAAGGTCTGCACTTGCATTGTGTGATTAGGTTATTTTCCCATTGACCATAACAAATACATGGGTGACTGAAGCTTGAGCCTTCCATTCTGTTTTCTCCAGCACCAGTACTCTGCAGGATGGTTTCTCAGGGAAGGCTTGAGTTTGCACAAGAACTAGTCCTGATTGAGACACTTTAATTGTCCTGTAGCATTGGATTAAACTAACATCTTGTATGGAACCAGTAGCAGTTGGATACATCTTTACCTTCAAAAAACTTCCAAGCTTCATGGTTTTTCTTGAAACTGGGATCATCAGAAGATTTTGATGAAATCACTGAAAAAAACCAAAGATGACATGACAAGAACTGAAAACATGTGGTATAAAAAGTTGTGACCTCTTGAAGCAAATATAGTTCTGCCTTAGACTTCAGTGCACCAAGTTCTTGCTTTATCTCACAGGATAATTACCTTTCAATGAAACACTTCAGTTACAAAACAGAATTATAAAAATGTCTTCCAGCAAATCTAATCTGGCTTGGTACCCCCCCGAGTGCCGTATGGCTTGAGACTGACTCCCTGTGGTCATCTTATTCCGGGAAGATGTGATGTTTGGTTCTTCAGTCAAAAGTTAAATGCAGTGATGAACAGCAAGACAACAGAAACACACTTCAGAAGAGCCTAGGCCTTAGAATAGGGTGGTCATGGGCTTGTAAGTTCTGTAATGGCTTTGTGGGGAGTATCCCAGGGAAAAAGCTGCCAATAATGCTATATGTAGCTGGTTTTATGCCGACTCTGTGTTCTCAGTTACCCAGAACTCGCATGTCTAAGGGTTGCAATTTGTGTTTCTGTCCCCAAACAGGCTACTGTTTAGAAAGGAGAGGAACAACTTTTGCTCAAGAGAATGGGAATTTATTTTCCCTTATGGTTATATATAAAGAAGGATTTTTAACACTGTAGTCTATTTCTAAGTCTTAGAGGCTAAGGAAAAAAATGATTGGAAGAGCAGTAACTTTACTGAAGGACACAGCTCTGAAGGCTTCCTGAGAATGACTTGGAGCCAGCCACATTGAGCAGAGCTTTTTTAAAAAACAGGGAAGTCGTTCTAGCAATGCTTGACACTGAAGTAATTTCTGCCAACACAATAGCATTTCCCCAGCTTCAGGACTGACTCTGTAGGCTCCTGATTTTTCCAACTTGCCTTCCTTCCAAAAGCCTTGTGGATGTCCCTTGGCAGGTTGAACTGCCCTGCAATTCCTACAACAGCACCCAAATAATACACTGAGAGACCCCAAGCGAGAGCACTGCTCATGAGTTCTTTTTCTTCTTACTTCCCTCAAAAGCTGGCTTCTATGCCATGCCTTTTAAATATACATGAATGTGATACCTGCCTATCTGAAAAAACCTGCCCATGCATGTATGGACTTTCTGAAGTATGTCCAAATGCTTCAGAAATTGCATATCTGAGCTGGAAAGCAGAATGCATCCTCTTACCCTCAGTGTCCTTGGCTTAGGCGTAGGAACAGACTAGGCTGAACATCTTAACTAATGTAAACTGCTCTGTCACTGCTGTATCAATGGCCATTGACTGTTGAGTGCAGAACAGTTTAAGTTCTCAGCCAGCGTAATTCCCCTGCTTATGGGTGGGAGTTTTTTCCTGAGAAGAAAGACTGCATGACCACAAGTGGTACCGGCCCACTTTTATAGTCTAGAAAAAGGGCTGACTGAATGACTATGCTCTAACTCAATTAAGAGGTAAAATAGCCGCAGATTTTGCACAGAATTGTCCTGTCTGTTTCAGAAGGAGGAGCAAACTACAGAGCTCTGGGCAAATTGATGAACGTCAATATCATAACAGCTGTACAATCTAGCACTAGAATCCAAATACTCTGACTGCTGGATCACTGGTCAAAACCCTCTCTGCTCTCCTCAGCCAGATTGTTTATTTGTGCTGACATTTTTTGATGACATCAGATTAAGTGATCTCACTTATGTTAATCCATGAATTTTTTCTGCTAATAATGGAGTCTGGTGATGTCCTCCAGATTGCCAATGAGTCTGAACATCCAAGAGAGGTTTAAGTGGCAAATCATTAAAGAACAAGTATCTTGTGGGAAAGGGAATTCATTAAGGAGTGTCCTGTAGGGATGTGAGGTGTGAGACTAACTCAATGGATAAGGAACTGCTTTCAGGACTAATGACATTTTCTGTTCAGTTGTGATGAATCATGTGAAGCTCATCCTGAATATTTTAACAAATCGACTCATTTGTTACATGAAAGCATCACACGTGTAGATTTTTGGCAAGTATTTTAGAATACCTTCCCTGGAAAAAAAAGGGCTTTTGTTCTTTTTTTGGGGAAAAAAAAATGATCTTGCATTCCTGTATCTTGTAAAATTTTACTGTTAGAAAATGTCACCTGCAACATATTTAATAGAACTCAGACTCTGTTCTACAGGAAACTCTGACACATAAACTTCCCAAAAAGACAGATTGTTGTGATCTCTACTTGTATTGTCCATGCCAGTCACACTGCCTACTTTTCTGTTTGTCCTCCTACATGTAGTCTCTTCTCTTGGATTGTAACCCATTTGGAACATGTATTGCTCTTCCTAAGAGCTGTGCATAGTGGGCTTGAGGGATTACCTAACTGTAAATGATGGTTTGGAGGTGCTGCACATTGTTCTGAGAAGACTACTCACTACTCTGAGTTTTCTGATAGGAAGGCAGTGGGAGAACCATCTTTCTGATGTCTTTTATTCCTCAAATAAACTGTTTTCTGGTGTATTCTGTACTATAATGAAGATCACTAACTTCATTTTAGGCTAACATTAACCACACAAGCCCAGGAAAAGAACAGATGCCTTTGACAAGAAGATGGGGGAAGGGAAAAATGTTCACCTTAGCTTAGAGGGAAGATGTTGCATGGTTGGAGTAGGAGACACTTCTTGGCAACATCATGGCATGGATTTCTCTTGGTTTTACTACCAAGGTTTAACAGTAGCCTTTTAATAAATCCTATTTGATGTCTTGTATTCACTACACCTAAAGGGACAAACTGCAACAGTTCCAGTTTCAGCTGGGTCTTCTGAAAACACTACAAAGTTGCTGTAGTTGACACATGAGTCCATAAACGGAAGACTGTGAGGACTCCACCCCCATCAGATGAGACTCCTTTTCTGAAGAAATTTATTCTGTCCCTACAGGAGAAGCCAGATATGTAGCTAAACGTTTAACTGCCATCATTACACTTTAAGGAACTGTAGCCTGTAACTCAATTGTTTTTCCACAACTCCAATATGTTATCTGTATGAATTTACATGTTGCAAGAAAATGTATTTGCAGCTTCTTAATGGCCTACACAAATTCACACCTGCAAACTTGCTAGCAAATAATAAAATCTGAATATAAGTTAATAGCAATAGATATTACAGACCCAGCTGTAATCTGATAGGGTCTTTTGCTTTGAATAGCGCTACACTTGGTGGCTGATAAAGGCTATGTATTGAACTGCCAGAAGTTTTTTTCTGCTTCAAGAGCAAGTCAGATTTTCAAGAAGCAGCATGATCCTTTTCCGTTCCCTCTGGAAACTTCTGCCTTACACAGTGACCTCCTCTTCCTGAGTGAACAAAAAAAGGGACCTAAATGTTAATTCTGTATCCACTTGATGTGCAAGGTTGTAAGAAATTTGCTTGGTGCTTTAGCATAAAGATACTATTTTGAATTTGGGCATAACTGCACACACATTAGCTGGAACAAAATGTTAGCCAAGACAGCAACTGTGATTTATTTGAATACTGTTACCTTATTTGATAAAGCACAAGCAGTACAATTGAAGTATCCAAATGCTTCAGGCAATTTGTATTGCTCCTTTTGTTGCATCCTGGATCTAACTATTATATAAGTAAATCTCTTTTTGCAATAAAAAGTGTAACTGATCATGATATAAAATACAAAATGTGTTTGGAAGAAAATTTCCTTGAAAAGCCCAAATGTTACCGTTGGGGAAATTGGAGACTTTATCATCGCTCTGAAAAGAGTTGCTTTCCCTCCCTGGGAAGTCCTGTACACTCGCAGTGCATTAACCAAACACTAGCTAAGGCGGTCTTTTGTTTCCAGTAAAGAGGCTTTTAGCAGTAAAACAGTTGCTGTGGCATTTAAAGATATGTCATTTTTCAGATGTCTTTTAGTATCTTTGATCTGGATTTAGAATTAAAATAAATACTCTTTTTGGGGGGGAGGGGAGTGATGGTGGTGTCTGCCTCAGATTCCCACAGGGCGAATTGTCGGTGTGTTTAGTCTGCAGGTGGGCCTGCCTTCCTCCCTTGTCTTCGGTTTCCTGCTCTGCTTTGGGTTGTGTTTGAAGCAGAGAGGAGCAATATAGCTGGCCAGACTGTGAGAAAGATCAAGTCACGAGTCTCAAATCCCCCTCTGATTATGTATTCATAAATCATACTAAAAATCATGGGAAAAACCAGTATTTAAGGGCTGGACCAAAACGTTACAGTATTCCTTCTTTGCAATAACTAAATTGATCTAAACCGCACGCTTCAGCTAGGAAAAGCAATGAGAAGTTCCTGTGTTATAGTTACCAATAGCCTGAGCAGCTATGAAAGCTATAGAGTGGCCTTTTGTGAGGAGGGGTATGACAGGTGGTCTGACAATATTTTATATTGCATTTTCTTCTTCTGCCATTTACCCGGAACATGTCATTCCGTTTCCAAGTACTCCCGACAAATCCATGTGTTTCACTACAAGCACTTAAGAAATTCCACCATTCAGTGAATGAGAAAATACTCTTTAAAATGCTGACCTGCCCGATGAAATGACATTATCACAGGAAAATCCTAAAAAGGATTCTCCATCTGATTTTGTCTCTTTTTTTCTTTCTTCTTTGGTTTTTTTTCCTGCAAGCCTGCTACTTGTTCTGCACTCCTTGGGTACATCTGTTGGTCTATTTTGCAAGTCCTTCATGCAAGAAACACACTACTTGTTATCCACTCTATCTTTCAGCGTACTACTCTTGGAGACAGCTACCTGGTCTGGTGCAGAGGATTTGAGGGGAAGGGTCAGTATAGTGTAAGCCCCCAGCTGAAACAGTCCTTTCCTCCCTCACTGCTTCTCTCTGTATCTTGACACCAGACCAGGGCCTCTCTAGCTCCCACCCTCAAGTTATCCTCAGAATTTCTTCCCCAAAGCACTGGGAAAAGGTGTGGTCTATCCTCTAAGAGACTCCAGGATTGTATGGCGGCCTCCTAGCCCTGCTTGTAGGTCTGCAAGCTTCAGCCCTGGACATCCATTCGAGGTGCTGTTGGAATAACAACACCTGGTAGTTACTCTCAGCCTGTCCTCCTCCCCCAGCACAGCTTTTGAACCACTTGTTCTTTGTGGGCTGAGATGAGAGCCTTGGCTTCCCTTCCCCACACCAGTCACCAGCTTTGCCCCTTCCCAAAGGTGAGAGGCTGAGGCAGTTGGGGCGAGCGGTGCTCCTGCTTGCCAGTTCCTTCTTGGCAGTGGCTGAATCTCTCCTTTCAGCCAAATCTAGAGGGGTGAAGGAGGCAGAGATAGGGAGAGGAGGAGGAGAGCCAGTTCCCAGCCAAGCGCAAGAACAGCAGGGAAGAATGACTGCTGAGCATGACGCAAGTTAATGCCTGAGGTCTGTAGGGCTAAATCATGCACACAGTAAAGTTTCATTTCATATCCTTGTGTGATTACAAAACAAACCTCCATGTCTTGGCTCCAGCCACCCAACATGGGGTCAGTGCCCTCCAGAGACTAAGATGGCTGAGTTCAGGAGATGTTGGGCTCTAGTGTTTTTACTCCTTCCCATTCAAAAACAGAGAGTGAAAACAGCAATAAAAATCAAACAAGAAACTGTTGTTTGAGCTGTGAAGCTAATCAATTCTGTGTCATGTAGCCTAATGGCTCCCCTCTCCACAACAAACGGTACTGGCCACCTCCTCCTGTGGTATGTCCAGGAGACCCAATTACTGACTGCGATGTGGAAGGTCACTGGGCACATGGCAGCTCAAGAACAATAATTACCTTTTTTGTTCTTACTGCTTTCCTTCAGTGAGGATTTCAGCTGACCCATCCCAAAGAGAAGGCCTGTTTTCAACTTGGTTCAAAACCCTCACTTGTTGCTGGTCATTTCTTTATCTGAAATTCAATACTAGCAGGCTGGTCACTTCTTTCCTATCTCTGCTTTTTGGCTACAAGCAATATAGTCAAAAAGTACAGAAGTGATACTAGAAATGCTACTTACCAACTGCTGCTAGACTAGAACTGAAAGCAATGAAAGCACCAAGAGAGAGGCAAAACATAGATCTAAGATATAATGCCTCTATTTCTGGCTGACCCACTGCATAATCTTCAGAAAATAAGTTAATTTCTCTCTCTTTCTGTCTCTTTGTATTTAAATAGTAATAGCATTTGTTTATTCCCACTAGCAAAGTTGTAGAGACCTGTAGCTAAGTGTAAAGGAATTTTAATTACTGCTATTCTGGTAAAAGGCAAAGGAAATAGACTATCTTTTACTAATCTACCAGTCTTCTCACTTCTTTACATTTCATTACAGGTGAATAATGTTTAAATTGTAATGTGTAAGTAAAGAAGTTGAGTATTAGGTTTTCTTCTCATATCCACAGATAACACTTAAAAATAACCTAACTTCAAATGTCTTAGGGATGAACTTGCAAGAAAAGCAAAAAAAGGGATCATGGCACAAGAAAAATGATAGAATTGAAATCAGTAGTCTCTCACCTCTTATTTCAGTAGCTGCTGTGCCATTTGACCATGCTGTCCACTTATTCCTGTGTTTGCCAATTTCCTGGACTTTGCATATATAATGTCCTTGATCTGTTTGCTGGAGGCTTAGAATAAGAAATTTGTACATAGTTCCATGTTTCTCTTTAAGAAGATGAAGTCTTTGCTTGTGGAAATGATGAGTATAATTTCCATAATACTGGACAGACCCAAACTTTGTCATTTTGATCATCAGATACTCCTGAGTAGGTGATGCGGCAAAGACCCACCGCACAGCCAGCAAGTTGTCTGTCTTTCTCTTTTGAGAAATGTGGCAGTAAAGGGTAGCATTATCTCCCTCGGAGTATCGCACTGTTGGTCCCGGAGAGACTGTCACATTTAAAGCCTCACAAACATCTGCAAAAGAAAGAAAAGATGGTGAGAATCTTCCATATCAGCACAACAGCACCATAATCTGTCCCAGCATGCAAGTCTGCCGCAGGTAAACTAATGGCATCCGTTCAGTGTGCAGGAATTTAATGAGCTTTTAGAACCTGACATCTACTGTCTCTCTGTGAATGTTAATGATGGCATGAGGCCCTCCTTCAGTGAGTCCGCTCTAGTATTCTTGCTGTCACTAATTAATAAGATGGGGCTAAAATGGACACCTTGCCGCTGTCATAGGCCCAATATCACATAATCTTTCATGAGTCTGAGTAAGTGTTAATCTAAAACTAGCTTGGAGCAAGAGCCAAGAATGTCTTTTGGAAAGCTGTTCCACGACCAACTCTTCTGACAACTTGCATCCTTCTTAGAATAGCCAGGCCAAATTGTTTCAATAGCCAATTTATGCCCATTTGTTCCTTTGCCAACTTTAAGTTTAAATAGTGTTTTCTTTTCTAGCACTTGCTTCCTGACTCCATATAGAAAGCAATTATCCGGTGTCTCAGCCTGTGCTTTGTTGAGCTAAAGAAGTCAAGCTCTGTTAGTCTCCTCTAGTAAAGTAGCATCTCCACTTCCCTATTCACCTTAGTAGCCCTTCTCTGCATTGGTTCCAGTTTAAATTTTGAGTTTGATTGTAATTATTTTCTTTTTTTTTTTTTAATGTTGGTGACTGGAATTACAGACAGTGTCTGGAAAGAAGCTCTCCAATGCCCTGTGAAATAGTCATGGTACTGCTCAGATTTGATGGGGAAACGCCTTGCCTGGTATACCCCACAATTATGTTGTCCTTTTTCATGATATTTTCACATGTGATTATATGTCAGTTTATAATCAAATAATATACTCGGGGCGATCTCCCTTCTTTGTCATTTGTGGTTCAGTTCCTACTATATCAAAGAAATTCTTACTAATACCCAAGTACATGACTTTGTTTTATTAAGTTCTGCTCCACTTTTGTTAACTTGCTCCTGAGTTTTTCCTACATGCTACCATAATCTTATGCTAACTTGATAAGGTCACATCATTTCAATGTGCATTCATCAGTCTACTTCTTTTAGACATCATTTGTGCAAACCTCACATGATACTGTTCCCTAGACGAGCACTGAAAGAATACTAACTTCCCTATACGCCCCTAACCAGCTCCTCACTTTACAGTTCCCCAGGGCTTCTGTTTTAAGTAATATTCTCCTTGTCACAATCAAATGGTCATCTCAAGTCTGTGTTAAATCTGTCAGATTAGTCCTTCTGACTACAAATTCAATTCAATCTGACATTATTTGCATGACAAAATATGGCATGAGATTATATTGGGGCAAATTATTATTCCATTGCTCCATTCATTTCTGACTCTTGTTTTTCTGTTCTTCAGCATGAACCTAGCTTAGGCCAGCTGTTTGTCTCTCTGCTTTATTTCTAACCATGGCCAGTACAGGTGAAGGTTGAAAGAAGTCCATAGCTGTTCATTAGAGGAAGATTTTTCTTTCCTGAACTAACTGATTTATGCTGGGCTGGTTTTCTGAGGCATGGGAATCAACACTCATTTTATTTCCTTCCTAATGTACATTAAGAATGTTCTTATTAGTCATATCAGAGACTGATCTATTTTTGACCAATGGTATATTGTGGCAATGTGCTCCCTAAATGACTTGTAATGTGTAATCTACGGGTCTGATGGCATCCACTAGAGAGAGAACCATATTTCAACAGTGAGCAAGCACTCCCTGAAATGCACTCTGCAAAGCATGAAATGTCCTCTAAAATGTTAATATTAAGCTTCCTGTTATGTGAATATACTGTACTCAAATACTAATGAGAACTGTAACTCTGGGAGAACGATTTTTTCATTTCTGGACACTTTTCTAGCACATCAGCTAGGAACATTTTAACAAAAGGGATGAGCGTTTTGGCAGAGACTTTTGTCTGACATCAGCTCCTGAAACACAAACATACATTTATCTTCAAAATAAGCAAGTCAAGTATTTCCATTCTATTTCTGAAGGAGCGTTGCAGGCAGAGACACTGGTTTTATGGCCCCAGTGAAGCCATGAAATGGAGTGGTGAATTGTATCACTGTACTTAAAGTAAGTCCACAAAATTAAAGAAGTTACATTGCAGCTGTTTGAGAAGAACCCTCTGCAAATTAATAGTATAATAATGATTTGGTGTCTTTTCAATAGAAAGCTGTACTGAATGGTGTATTTTTTCCAAGTAGGTTTTATTTTTTCTTTATGAAGGGGAAAACAAGTTGTAGAAGGAAAAGGGGTTTTTTTTCAATTTCTTCAAGAAACGACAGCTAAGCATGGCCTACATTATTGATACGATGATCTGTGCATGATGTTTGTGTGTGCAATTTGTGTAAGTGCCGAAGCAATAGATTTTTTTGAATTGTAGAAAGCACACAAGTAGAACAGGATGTTGAAATTTAAAATTAAGGCTGAATACCTCCAAAAGCTTTCCAGGCATGAAACTTCAGTTATTACTTGCTGGTGCTTTACAGGCAGGTGTGAAGGTAAGATGGCTGCATCTGCCATCGAAATAAGATTAAATTTTAAAGATTGTGCTGCTCAGTAAATAAGAAATAAGTTTAAGAATTTCAACACTTTCGGGGGTTCTCATAATTACTTAGGCTATAAACATTTAATAAATAATTTTTAAAAATGTGGTTTGGGTAAATGAAAACCACAAACTTTTTGTAGTGAAATTATGAACATGTCGTGAAAACTGTAAAGAAAAACAATTATGTCATTTTCCTGACACATGAACTTCTTGTTTGAAAAAGCTGGCTAGGATTAACTGTGGAATAGAGTCCCAAAATAAAAGGCAAAAGAATCATTGCTTAATTCGAAACTAGGCAGAACATAGTGCCAAGAAGTACCCAAGAGAAAAATAGAGGAACTCAGATACGGTGATGATGGAAGCCTCTGCAAGAAGATAAAGCAGCATTGTATGTGGAGTCTCTGATCCCTTTCTAGCTTTTTACACTCATACAAACAGTGATATTTTATACCTAAGGCTTCTACTTTTTCCTCTGAGGACATGCCTTTGTATAAGGAAATATCAAATTTTGCATCCTTCATGTTGTCTGGTCAGTGGGTACCCATCTCCTTATCTTTATTCTGTGGCTCTTATTGGTGCAGCTGTACAAGTGCAGCAATGGGGAGAGTTTTGGAAATTTCCTGGAGCTTTTACCATAATCTCATCTCATGTTATGTTGAACAGGGTCAGGTGATGCTGTGTATCAAACAGAAAAACAGTATCTATTTGATTGTATCTTCCCACTGCCATTGGAGCAGCAACAATGGTGGATTTTGGAGGAAAGAGGTCATTTACCTCTTATGTGGAAAGGAAAAGCCTCATTCAGGGCTCCCAGACACTGGTAGAAATGTTCCTCCTGTCTTTAGCAAGCGCTGGATCAGCCCCAACATGAGGTTTACCCTTGTAATGGGCTCCTTGCCAAGACAGGAGACTCCTCCACAACTTGAGAGCAGGATTGTGTGCCAACAGAGCACTGAATTTCTAGACTCCAGATTGCTGCTTGAAGTGAGGAATCACTGTTTTGCTTCCCCTGCCTTCCCAGTATAGCATGATGTAGCTGCTCAGGTGGAGCTCACCACAAGAGTTTTAGTCTTGCTTCTGCTTGGAAAGGGAAACTATTTATAGAAAAGGGGAGGAGAGTGAGTCAAAGACTTGAGGATTCCTTTGCAGTGTGCTTAATCATCAAACACGTCTCTCCTATTTGCAACCAACTCGCTTAGTCGCCCCCATCCCGCTGTTTTAGCTGTTTCTTTGGTACCCTCCACCTCCATGTCTCACTAGCCTGTTGGGAGTCAGGGAAGGTTACTGTTGACTAAACTCTGTTTTGAAAAGTCCTATTTTGAAGATAGTTGACTTCTGCTTACACCAGTTCAATTCCAAGCATTAGCTAGGTTTGGACTCTGTTGTCTGCCACATTACGTAGCAAAATACTTTCACGGCACTGTCAGAAGTAACAAATTATAATTTTAGCAGCCAGAAACCTGTCTATGCCAAGGCTGTCCCCTCTCTCTGTGCTGGAACAGTAGCAGAGGACCTATAGTCACTGCTGGGTCCTTCTGTTTGGTGAGCAGTTTCAGTGTGGCTGTGTTTTTGTGGAAGAACCTCCCCCGCTACTTCGGAGGAGATACTCAGGAGTAGAGTTGCTCCTGTGCACTACTGCCCACAATGCAAGTTAGTGTTAGATACAGGTCCCTCTTCCTTCCTCCATGGAGACTGACAGGCAGAATCTACAACCCACCCTTCAGGCCTGAGAGGACTTTTTTTCCTCAGCCCCCGCTGATAGCTAAGGGACTAGACAGGCATGCCATCCGTGTAGTTACCTTCTGATCTTGGATTTGCATGACCAGAAGCTTTTACCCCTGTTGCCGTTTGTTCTGTGAAACAATGTTCCTGTCAAAGCCTGGTTTATTTTAACTTCTCTACAATTAAAAAGTAAGAAGAGCAGATAAGCCAGGAAGAAGCAAAACTCTTTGTCTAAGTGAAAATAATTAGGAGCTGGCTAGCAAGATCACCAAAAGCAACCAGCTGTTTTCAGTTGGAGGGATCTGACTGCAAGTTTCACAAGTCAGAGGCTCCTTCTCTGAGAAAGCTTCTGCCACTATCTCCTGCCCTTTTGAGATGAAGATCCAAATCCAGCTCTCCTATTAACCTTGAATGAGCAGGGCTTTCCCACTCCCTAACCCGCTGCGCACTGAAGTTCGGATCCAGACTCTGTGTCCGTTTTGCAGCTTTAGAACACAACACTGGCCAATGCACCTTTGATTTTGGAGGCAGAAAGGTCTTGAGTGGAGGACGTTTTCTTACAGGTGACCTATGGGTCCCGTTTCCACTGGATGCCTGTAGGATCCAGGCCTCCGTGGAAAAAAGCAACTCCGAATCTCCCTTTGCCTCAACTTTGCCTGTAGTTCCGCGGTGCAGCTAAACTTTGTCCCGCCTGGCACAGAAGGCGGCAGAGGACACGTTTCCATAAACTTCTGCATAGGAAGGGTATTTTTGTGACAACACAGTTGCGGGTCAGGTCGCTGTGCAGAAGCGCTGCTGCCGGGAGCCCGGGAAGGCGGTGGCAGAGCGGGGTGAGGGACCACCCCGGGGCGGGGGGCGGTGGGGGCGGTGCTGCCGGGCTTCCCCGGACGGCGACAACCCCCCCCCGCCCCCAACCTCTCGCTAAGCCCCCTCTCCCGGTGCCCGAGCCCCGGGCGCCGCCGCGGCCCCTTCCCCGGTGCCGGCGGCGCGGGGGGGACCCGGACCCCGCTCGGCGGCGCGAAGGGGCGGGCGGCAGCCCGGGGCGGAGCCCGGGGTCCCGCAGGCGGCCGAGGGGGGCTGCCCCGTCCCGGCCGGGAAGGGGCTGCCGGGGCTGGGCGCCGGCCGCTGCGCGCCCGCGGTGCCGCTTACCTGGGGCCGTGGCCGTGGCCAGCAGGGCGGCCAGCGCCGTGGCCAGGAGGCGCATGGCCCGCGGGGCGCCGGGTCCCGTCCCTTCTCTCGCTGCCGAGCTGCCTCCCTCCTCTCCTGCCCAGCCTCTCCCCTCCTCCCTTCTCCCCTTGCCTTTCATCTCCTCCCCTTTCTCCTCCTTTTTTTCCGCTTTCTTTCTTCCCTCCCTATTTCTCTGCTCTTCCCACCGTCCTGCCCCCTGTCCAACTCTCCTCCTCTTTTTCTCGCCTTCTTTCCCTTTGATTTCTCCCCTCTGGGGTGGCGCTAGGGCTAGATAGGGCTGCTCCATCTGTAGTCTCTGTGACACCCCTGTGCACACACACCCTGCCCGAAGGACGTGGATCTGTGCAAATGGTACGCGGGAAGGTCCCCTCTCTAAGCACAGAAAGACTCTTTGCGAGCAGGTGAGAAAGCCTGGCAGCTAGGGGTTGTGGGGCAGGGTGGTGGGACAGGGAAGGCTGTGTTATGCATCCCTTTTGCTTTCCGGGAGGTGTTTGAAATTTTGCAGGACCTCATGCCCATTCCCCTCATCCCACTCCTTAACTGGAACAGGACGACCATTTCCAGTCAGTTCTAGTTAACGGCTGTCTCCCTTTCTATAGGTTCTGCTGGTGGCAGCCTGGGGACAAGGAGGGCTGGCAGGCAGGAGTGGCCCTTCAGCAGGCACAGGGTGGATGATTTAGGCTGTTTGGACAGCTGTGCTAGGACATTACAGACAGTGTTCTGATGTTGGAAGGATTTTACCTTCTGCTGTGGCAGCAAAACTACTGATCACTGACATTCACCCTCTCTCTAAAAAAGTCCTAAATTAATTGATATAGCAGCTTAAGGTGCATCACCCCAAGGTTACTGTGCTTGTTTTGCCAAATAGTACTGTACTTCTAGGCCAGAAAGGACAAGGGAATTTGGCACCTGGCAGTCTACTCCTGCCCTTCCCCTTTGCTCCTTTTGAAAGCGTTTATCATTTGAAAGCCCATCAAATCTCCAGAGACATGGGCTTAATCCTTCTACTCACAGGTATCATGGATTATGCCTGATTTTAGAATTCACGTTGCATGAAGTGTGGATGATACAAACGGTTTGGCATTCGTCCTTCCCTGGATAGGGCAATTAGTACAGATTTAGCTACTCCACCCCTCTCCTAGTAATCACTTAGGCAGGATAATACATGTCTGCTTTTAAGCGTCACAGAAAATTTAGCGTGTTCTTAACCTGATCCTTATGAGACTGAACACTGCCTTTAATATCATGCAATTCACAAATTGCATGATATATCACGCAATTCAACTATTCAATATCATGCAATTCAACTTCAGGGACAGACTTCTGCATCCATACAGCAACCACTCCTCGCAAGATAATGACAGGTCTGGATTATGCACAGAACATTCAGCAGACATGAGGAAAGAGAGGGAGATGTTAAAAGTTGTACTGCCTGGGGAGCTAATTCAGATTTGTAGATTTGAGTTTACTCCTGTAACATAGCGAAAGGAAATCCTATCAAAGAGAAGCTAATTCAAAAAGAAACAGACAAATTTACAAAATACTCTACCAGAAATTATTTCATTTGATGGTCCTGATGGAAGCTCCATCTCAGGAAGTCCTTGGACTGCTGATTGAGAGGGAACCAGGGATGACTGACTTTGAATACTCTTTTCCAAAGCATTTGCTGCTTGCCATTGTTGGAGAAAAGATATTAGGCTTGATGGACATTTTAGATCTTCTCATATAATTCTGCTAGGCTAAGTCATGCCTCACTCCATGTCTCTCATAAATTCCTTCAGTCTACTGATCTTTTAATGGTGTGTACAAAATACCAATGTAAAGATATCAATAAGGACTGCCCAAGCTCTCATGTGAGCCCCTGGACCCTACAGAGCTTAAAGATGAACTATGAGAATCAGTATCAATGTTTGTCATTGTTTATCAGCCCATCCCAGTTACCGATGGCACTAACAATTCCTTTAATTGCATCCTAATGAGCTTTGGGGCAGAGCTAGATCTATCAGTTGGTGAGAAGGCTTCATATGATGTATTTGCCTGTGATAGAAGATAGATAGGAGAAAAAGAGTCAGAGGCACATCTGGGCTTCTTCAGCTTTGTGTGCCTGCCAGTTTACTGAAAACATATTCTTTCTGTTTTGCAGTTGTGGTCTCTGCACCTTTGACAGTCTCCTGTGTGTTGTGGGTTCTCTTTTGTGTAGAATTGTTTAGTTCATTTCTCCCCCGCTAAGAGATCTTCATTAAAATAAGAACATGAAAAGTGCTTCTTATTCTTAAAGGGATATTTCTTTTAAATTTCAGAAAGTAAAGTGGTTTAGGCTGAAAGTCTTTTACACTTGTCATTGCATAAATAAGCCTTTTTAGGTTTTTTATCAAAGGGGAGGTTTTCTTTGCACCACTAGGAACAGGACCCATAAGCTCCTACGCACGGATCTCTCTCTTGCCACTAACATGGACCAGCAGCAGCATTTGTGAGGCAACTCAGCACCTAACATACCTCAATAAACCTACATTTTGCCAGTCTCTTGGGATATACTCATGGGCCAGACAGCACTAGTCAGGCTAGTGAGCTGTGGAGAAACATAGACTGCTGACCTCCCATCTTCTCAAATTTGCTGATGATTTGTTGGATGATTTTACATAAATCGGTTCCAACCTCTGGACTGCAGCTGGGTGATCTGTAACCTTCCTTTGTGCCTGGATTGGAAGGGTTTGCTAATGGAACTGGGGCAACCTGCGTGAAAGGTTGCAATTATGTGGTTTGCATTATTTCACTGTTAAAATCCTTCATCCCTTCAACCCATCTGTAGCAGCTGAGATGTTTCTGCTTTTGTAAAAAGTTCACTCAAGCTTGTTGATGCCTCGTACCTGATACTGTCACAGTTTACCCATGCACCAAAACTCCCAGAGGCCAAATAAAAGTGCAGTACAATTCCCTTTTTTTGCCCACGGGCCAGGCACACAGCTCTGTGAGCCAGCGCACCTCCCTTAGCTTCTCTGGCAGCGTGCTGACGCATGCGAGCGGAGCCTCTGACCCGCAGGATATGGCTTTCTCGGCTTTGGCAGCACCTACGTGGCCTCGTTTCCTGCCGGAACGGGTCTGCTCTGACGCGGAAAGTGCCTACTCAGCACTCCGGTGCAGCTGACACAGCTCAGACTGCCTTTTTGCGCAGAGCCTGGAGGTCCTCGCTCCCTGGGGGCAGTGTTATTGGAATCATCAGCCTCAGTCACTCTGGGTGAGACCTGCTGTGCAAATCCCCTTTGCCTCTCTGCAAAGTCACATCTATCAGGAGACGTAACAACAGGCTTTTGCTGTCCCGTCCTCCCTCCCTGGCTGCTATTCTTAACCTGTCATCCTCTATTAAAAGGTCTTACTAACATCCTCAAATCTGTCTCCAAAAACTCCTGTGGGATTCCTGTGAGCCGAATTGTGGCTTGCCCTTGTAGCAACATTGCAGTGCAGCGGCGGGATACAGTAGCACCCACTGCAACTCACGCAGGGCTGCTCTGGCGGTGCCCTAGCACTGGGAGAAATGTCTCCTGGAGGCTGCAGCTCTCAGCGTGTGTAGATGGACTGGGGCGGGCTGATTGCCTGCTTTCATACCTCATACTTTGGTAAGGAGAGTTACACTTTTCTGAGTGATGTAGGGAAGTTTGCTACCACCTGCAGCAATAAACTGTCTCTCTGAACTTCTCTTCTTTACCTGGACAATGCAGTTACCATTTGTCATCCTCCCACACCTCATACAGGCACCATGCAAAGACGCTGCCTGCCTGCCTGCACCTTATCATGGAGACATGAGTTATGGCCAGATCTTCTTCAGAATCCAGCAGCTGGTAGCTCCCATGGCCCAAGGAATCCTAATTACAAATGATTACAGATGGATAAAATCCAAACTGATTCAGTGTTGCCAAGCATGGAGGGAGTTTGGATCTGCACCCAAATCTTCCCATCCCTTTAATGGGCCAAATTAACTTTGAACTGTAACAGTCCAGAGCTTCTGAACAACATGGTTTAGGATTAAAAACTCTACCCTGGTATTTTTCCATGGCTGTTCTGTGGACTGGTGGGTGGAAAATACTGTTTTGTGGATCCAGCTCCATGTCAACAGGACAGACACTACATAAGAGCTTCCAAAATGTAAGCATCATGCTTTTTAGGTCTCTGGATGTTAAGCAATGTTTACACTGTGTTTGGGGCTTTGATGCTGGTTTATTTGTTGCTATTTATTTCTGACTGATTGGCAAACCACTAGATAGGATGATGTTGTCACCGAAGTTTTCCTTTCCCTCAGTGTAAGGTGTCCTCCCTCCATTATCTTTTCCTTTTTCTTTCAGGGTTATGAGTGCTACTGATGCATCTGGGTAGGATCTGATGTTTTGCGTGGTGCAGCCATACTTCCCTGGATAGGTGAAATCCTTACTATTGATGCTGTAATATGTTTTTTTCCATTTTCTCTTTCTTCTGAGATCACTTTTTTTTTTAGTTCAGGAACCTTGCTTTTGTTACTACTTCCACAATTATGTTTGGAACTGCGAAAAAGCACAAAGAATTTATTATGTTTTTCTTACCTCTTTCTTCAAGTTTGATTGTTCCAATTTGCAGGGCACTGTTAATCCTAAGAACATGAGATTTGTGGATATTTTGCAAGAGTGTTTAGAGGCTCGGTTATGCGTACTTTCTGCATCCTTAGCTGTGTGCAAGATGTTGAAATCTGACTAAGTCTTACTATGTCTTACTGTGCATTGTCATGCAAAAAGACATTGTCTCAGCTTCATATAGTGTCATTTAAGGACCACTAAAAAAGTCCATTGCAGTTCCAGTTCTGTTCTCCAAAGGTATTAAAATGCCGCTTTTAGCTGTCCTTATTTCTGGCAGTAGGTGAGCAAATGTCATGCTAAGATGGATTTCAAAGCCTTTTCAGTGCATTAATATGTTCTGGCTATGCATTCTCATTAGGCACCTGTCCCAGTACTGACAGTACTTTGCTCTGAGCTACCCGCTGGGAGGGCGCTGATCCCACTCTGCCCAGCTCAGAATGGGCATTGACTCCAGAACCACACAGTCATTGAGAGTTGCCCTGACAGTGCACCATGCGATCCCCTGTTTTGGCTTGCCTGTTTCCCCAGATAAATGACCAAGTTCGAGGAAGCACAAGCCTCTCCTGAAGACTGCAGGGACATGGTTGATCTGTGAAGTCTCCTGCCTCATGGAATTCGGTCTCTGCTTTCTGCACACGCTGTGCTGGCAGCATATTTAAAACTTTGTGTCCATAATTTGTCTCCAGTTCTCCAAAGAGATGTCCCACTGCCTCTTTGTCAACAGGACATGTAAGAATGACTCTACTGGGAAAGAGCTATGATCCATCTAGCTCAGTGCCCTCTTCCTGACTGTGGCTGATAGAAAATGCTTAAATAAGTGTGGTATGGACAGGGCAAACACACAACACTGTGTTCCCAGGAGACCTTTCCAGCTTCATATGCTTTGCAGCACTCACTGTCTCAGGAAGATGTTATGTCTCAGACCCTCAATGGCTGGACCCAACCATACTATGTGCTCCGTTATCACTTCATTCTGGGCTGAAGAGACAGAAGTTTGCCAGCATATCTCTCCTCCCTGGTCAGGGTGGCTCTGTGGCTCCCGTGGTACCGGATGTGGCCCTGATATGATTAAAGCCTGGTGGTTACAGAGGGAAAACCTTCTGAGGTGAAGCTGATCATGAAAAAATCACTGAACCTGCACAGGGACACTCAAAGAGTCACTGGTGTCAACTGGTACTACATGGCTCATATGAGAAGTCACACTGCAAAAGCAGTGAACTAGTATCAGAAGGTATAATGTACATGTCTAGCATTTTTCTGGGCATGTTTGGATTTATTGTCTTAAGTTTTCAAACATTTCTTCAACAGATTTCCCAAATTAGTAAATTTAGCCTGGATGTGTCTTAAGAATAAAGGCTTCCACATAAATTCCTTAGGTCTACCTGCTTCTCCCCAGGCCAGAAACATCACAAGAAATGTGCCCCTCGCCTCCATCTGACATTTCTGATCTGCCCTTACCCAGCCACGTGGATTGAGGAGAAAGATGGAGGTAGTGTCCAAGCAGTGAAATGAATGGTTGTGGAATGAAAGTTTTGGACAGAGGTGAATTCTGGTGTGTCAGCCACTCCTCCCAGTTTTGTGTCATCAACAAACTTGCTGAGGGCACACTCTGTCCCCTCATCCAGGTCATCAATGAATATGTTAAACAAGACTAGACCCAGTATTGATCCCTGTGTAACACCACTAGTTACAGGCCTCCAACTGGACTCTGCGCTGCTGATCACAACCCTCTGAGCTCTGCCATTCAGCCAGTTCTCAACCCACCTCACTGTCCACTCATTTACCTACCTGCATTCCTACTTACCATATTGCTACTTACCTATTCCAACCTACCATACTCCTACTTGCAGACCTACAATACATTTCAAATCTGCCTTTCCCAGGAAGTTTGTTTGGAAAATTGACTGTGAAGCTTATACTAATTCTGTTATCTAACAAGTGGAACCAAATTACTATCTGCACTTTAGAAATTGCTAACTCACCTTTGGAAAGAGCTGAAGTTCACAGCTGGAAAGCAATTACAGACGTGAAAAAAACATATGCACCTACTGAAGAAAGCCAAGAGGACAGCCCAGCAAGGAAGATCACAGCTCTAGAAAACATGGCCTATGAGGAAACACTGAAAAGCTGGGATTGCTCAGTGTGACCTCGGAAGCATAATAAATCTCCGGGTATTGTAAGGCTCTTGCAAAGAGAGAGAATAAACAACCATCCATGTCCACTGACAGTAGAACGAGAAACTGCGGATCTAAATTACAGGAAGCAAGATTAGATAGTAGAAAAAGCTTTCTAACCACGAGGTTAGTTAAGGGCTGGAATAGGGGGGTGAGGGGCCCTCATGAGTGGTTTTTAAATATAAATGAGACAAATATTTGTCAGAAATGGTCTAAGTATAGCTGATCAGCTTTTCAGAAGGATGTTGGATTAGATGTTGAAAGACATCTGAAGAAGTCTTCTAGCCTTATTTATGCTCTCTGTATGTTGTCTCCCTTAGTGGAAATACTAAATCCTTGAACAGGCCACAGAAAAGACATTTAAGCTCTTCACATCCCAAAGAATAACAACATTTTGTCTCTAGCTTACTTTGTCCTATTCAGACACAGATAGCATCTCGCTCTCTTATCTCCGTTTTCTACCATGTCCCCCAAGACTTTCTTCTGTTTCTGCTTTTCTTAAGTTCAGATAATAAATCCTGCGTCTCTGTGTTTTGCATTTTTTTAAAACATTCCAGGCTGGAAACAAAGTACCCACACACATACCCACAGTGCAGTTTGTTGTCAGAAAAGCAGGGAATCCTTCCCTAACCTCAGGAATGTCCCTGGAAGATGTGCTTGCCTTTTGCTCTGTTGTCAGGAATGGTGTTGCTATACTTTGGCAGTCACTAACTTTAAAAAAGATTCTTTAAACTTAAAAACAGAAGTAAAAACCTAGTGTTTCTTAAGGAATTCTCTCAGTAAAGATCTTTACCAGAGACAGTTTAATCAGTAAGGTCCAGTCAAATTTTGTATGTTATATAGGGTTGAGTAGTGGTCAGACTTGGACCTCTGAGCTTCAGGAGGAGTTATGGATGAGACAAGTGGTTATGTTTCCTGCTGAGCAGTAAAATAATGAACAAACACCCATCCAAATGTCCAGCAGGTCCATGAACTGCTTAAAAAGTTACCTCACTTGTTTTTCTAAGATGATCTCTCTGAAGATTTTTTGGTACAGCTTTGAATAAACAAAATATTTGACTATCATGTTCTTCAAATATTGAATATTGTAGGATATATTCTCTTTTGTGTTGTAAATGAGGATGTATAGTATCTGCCTTTAAGTGAAAAATAGGCTGATACTGTATCAAGTTAAAGGCATCTCCTTTGCATAGCTGTCAGGTGCCGAATATTGTGTGTTTTTCATCTTCTTTCCTTTAGAGGTAAAAATAAGGAGCAAAAGAAATGCTTTATCTGTTCTTTTTTAAAGTACAGAAGTTCAGGTGCCATTTGTTAAATGATTCTTTGCAGAGAATATGAAAGAAGCCACATCTTGCATACCGTACATACTGTATGCTTGGATGCATCCTTTAACCAAACATAGACGTTTTTCTTAACAGTGTTGTGGCCATGTGGATAAGATACAGAGTTGCCATATCACAAAATTAGCTTGTATTTCTTCTGTCTGAAAAGTTACCTTGTATAAACTCTCACATTTGTACTACTTACTTATTAAAGAAAAAGAATCTGATCTTTTTTTCCTGCATTCCTCTCCTTACATGAGAAGGCAATAGACAAAGTTCCTTGTGTATCTATCTGCCAAAGCAGGGAGAATACGACTGCTTCAACAGCGGGCCTTGGAAAGACACCAAATTATTCACACTGTTTGATGGAAGAGGGGAGGTCCTGACCCATTAAAATTAGGGATTTTGATGTGGTGAAGTAGCAGCCAGATCCCTTTTGGCTGTGTCCGGTCTGATTTGCTGGCTCCATGGCTACGTGGAACAATAGTCTGTGCAGGGCAGCAGGGACGTGGGCAGAATTACAAGTGAGCATCCGTGAAATTCCTCTGTGCAAGTACAAAAAGGGCTTTTCCTCTGCATTTTCTAAATGACAGAAAACCTGCATGAATGATACTGTATGACTCGGGCAAGACAGCTTTGAATTCAGGATTGTCCCCTGGAAATACAACAAATTATTTTTCCCACCTGTGAAGGTATTAGAAGTTTATTGTGTTGATTTTAGGTCAGATGTTGGCAAAGCTCCTTTTATTCTTTTTTTCAAATAAGTCAGTAATATTTGCTTAGTTTGAAAAAAAAAAAAACAACTCCTGTTGGAGAGCCTATGCATAGAACATTTCTACTCCAGTGGTTAAAATTTGTCAAAAGTTATTAATAATAGCAGTGGAGGGTTTTGATGGAGATTGCTGACGGAGCGTGCCAATAAGCAGTGTCTGAGTGCAATGGCAGAGGTGGTACGGCAACCTGAACAATAAAATATGTCAGATATGAAAAACTTCAAGGAAATTGCCAGAAAAGTTTACGACAGCAATGCTGAGAGCAGCAGCAGAGCTGGCACAAGGCAGCTTATACTGATAGGCCAGTTACCCATGGCTTCAAGTCTCTGCCGAATCTCAGTAGTTGCAGCAGGATTGGGGGCTTTTCCTGCCACTATGAGACTTGTTGGACAGCAGCTAGGAAAGAAGGGTGTCATTTACTAATTTGCCACTATGGTGATTTACTACATCCTCGAGAAGATGGTCCATGACAATACTTCATCCACTTTTTATTTTTGGGATTTGTCAGGAGAAAATGGAAAGTGGGAGGGATGTCAGAGGGTGAAACTTGTCGTACTAAGATCAGTGGATCACTTTTAGGTGAAGCGCTTCAGGTTCTCCAAAATAATAGTATTCAGCAGAAGGCATAGTGAATACTTCTCTGTTGCATTTAATGGGACTGTGGGATTATATTTAGAAAAGCTATGCTGTTACATGGAGCGGCAATTTTATCAAAATGTATGTTGTCCACAGCAGATGTTGAGCAAAGGCCTTCTAGTTGGGAGGGTTATTGCTGAAGCTGTAAACTGGGTGTCTCACACTTGGGGTTGACTTCACCAGGCTGATGGAGGGGCTCAAAGGTTTTCGTGTGCCCGAGTGGCTATGGAGAGACAGAAATGGAAAGGAGGAGGACTCAGCTCCTTCTCTGGAACTCACAATAGACGCCATGCTGATCTTTTAGGGAAGCCTGTATCTGAACCTGGGTAACCTCTAAAATTAAATAGCATAGATCAGTGAAAGCATCTAAATTCTGCCTGAATGGCACATAAGGTATATTAGTACCTTGTTGAATGTTTGCTAGTGATTCTGCTTCTGAAGTCTGATTTATTATTTTTTTATACTGACTTCTCTCTGACTGTCAGTGCAAAGGCAGTCAAGAATTTGAGAAGAAAAGCTAGTTGTACAGTAAATGACCGTGGTGCTAAATGACCATAATACAAGCCATGGCATATGCAAGTAATTTTCAAAAAGGAGTGTATTTGAACATTTCTCTGAAGACAAAAAGATTGTAGGGGAAAAAGGGAAGCAGGATACTATCTTTTAAAAGTAATAGTACATAATGCAGGTTCCAAAATGTTCCATAATTGTTTGTGGTATAGCCTCAGGGCAAGGAAATATTATCATTAAAGAGAAGTAATTTGAGTGAAGCTAGAGATCATAACATTCTACTTACCAGTTGCAAATGCATACCATCAAAACACAGATTTCCGATAATACATAGAGACTTTCTCTGCTTCTTTTGATCTTTTAGCATGTAACAAATATACTTTCCTTCTCCGACACTGAACTTAGGAAAGTAAATAAAATCAAAACCATACTTAAAGCACTGACTCAGAGAAAACATTATGCTTATATATATGTCAAAGGCATATGTTATATTAGTCATTCTAATTAAAATAATACACACATCTGTTTTACGATGAAATGTTAGTAATGTGCCACTAATTACTAGCATCTGTAGTTCTTTCTAGCTGTATTTCCATTTTTAAAGGCTTCACATTCTGTAGATTAATAAAATGTGCAAAAGCACATTTAAAAGTTAAATTAAAAAATGATAATACCCTGAGCCACATTTTGATTTCGCTTATATCAGCATTTGCTGTCAGGGACTTCCTGTCTTTCCATGAATTGTCTGGTTTGCCCTCTATAGTAAGCAGAACAGATGTTCAAAGACTGGACTGATAATTCTTCCCTGCCTTCCCAGAGAAATGGGCCTAAGCTTGCCTCCTCTTTAGGGGGCCTGTGGCCCCCCTCTTTCCTGGGGTCCTGTGTCTTGTGTCCTTTCAGTGCTATTCAGCACTCTTTCCAGAGCTTCCTTGTTTCCTGAAAGGTGTCCCTAAAGCCTTCTCTAGGTGTTTTGGTCACTCCTTCTCTGATGAGTGCTCTGTCTTGATCAGACTTACCACGTTAAGATCAGCGATAAGATTTTCCTTCTTCACCAAGTCTTAGACAATCGTCTTGTTTCCAGTTTGTTAACTGTCCATGCGTCAATTCTTATTTAATGGGCTTTGCCTTTAACCTATTTTATTCCCAGTGCAGTGCTAATATGACTGTTCCTGGCATTACATTGACTTGCGCATCAGAAACAAAATTAGTAAGCATCCCACAGCTGGCAGCCAAATCATGTTTTGTAGCCATGCTGTGCAGACATCCCCAGAAATAGCAGTGTTGGTGTTACCATTGCTGAACTTGCCAGGCCTTGCTTGCCATCTTGTCAAGAATTATGACTCTCGCATAGTTTTAAACTCTGGGCATGGTTTTGGTTTGTGTGCCAAGTCTCATACTGCCGTTTTGGACTCTGAGCTCCACGGGCGGGTCCTGTCTTGGTTTCTTTACTTATGGTGGTTTTTGTATACTATCGTGGCCACAGTATCAGAGCAGCCTGCACTCTGTGAGCTTCAGTTGAGTCTGGGTGACTTCCTTTGCTTGGCAGATTCCAAATGTTTTGCCAGAGTTTATTTCTGGGTCTTTCACAATCCCGTCTCTGACTTCTGTGTGTGTGTGTGTCTTAATGCCAATGAAGAGCTGTTCTCTTCTCAGGGACCTGGTTAGTCAACTCCCATCCTCCCCAACTCCCTTTCTCCCCCCTCCAGAAAAAATGTTCATCTTTCAGGTCTTAGATGTGTTACAAATTCTTTTGCATTTTATACTTTCCATTCCCCTTGTATTAACAAATCTTGTTCCATTTTTTTATGGAATGCAGTCCTTCTCAAGTTTCTGCAGTCCATTTTCATTGTGACCCTCTTGGCTGTCTTAATTGAAAAACATTAAAAACCTCAACTGTTAGAGATCCAACTTCTATCAGAAATAAATTGACTTTCTGCCCAGTATTCTTCTGATAGCATTCATTGTCTGTAGCTATAAGAAACTGTACAGGTTTTCTCTAAGGGTTTTTTCACTAGTAGGGAGTTGACCCCCTCCATCACTCATTCCTGCAGAACAGTTTTCTGGTTTGATTCTCCCCCAGTACCATACTTTGTCCTGAGATAACGCCAAGTCTGGGAGTCTGACAGACTGTAACTGCGATTGCTGAACGTGTCAGCCTTGCTTTGCATGAACCTCCATCGAACTGAATGTTTCCTTCTATGCACCTCCTACCAACATTTTTAAAGGCACAGTTCTACACAGGCTGTGAGCACTCCTTTTTCCCCAGGACATTTACCTTTCCAACCCTCTTTTCTATGCCCCGTAATGAGGAAAATGAAAACAGCTTAATGCACCCTGCAGCCCCGGGGCTGTTATTCCTCCCAGCTGCCTGCAGAGTGTTAATGGACACTGTACAGACAAAAAAGGGACAGAGGGAACCTGTCCCAATGGTTTTTAAAGCTTCACCTCTGTTGCTAATGACACCTCTGAGAGCTAATGAAATAGTGTTCAGATATGGGTCTAGGCTCTGCAAAGGCTCATGAGTGTGAGCATATGAACAGTATTGCATACTCCAATGGGAAGTTTACTTGGGCAAAATTCCCACTGAACTCAGCTGGGCTTTCTCCAGAGCAATCCTTGCCTGATAAATCCCTTACTGGTAATAATTATTGTGTTTGGGGTTGTATTTAAATATAGGAATATTTAAAATCAAAAAATACATGGTCTGTGCTCTCCTGTCTGCACTGCTTTTTCCTGCAGAAATTCCACCAAGTTACTCGCAGTCTTTGTTGGTGGATAGCTGAGTGCAGAATCATGCCTCCCATTACCACTTGAAATAACTCATGAAAAAGCCTCAATTTTATACAATTTATTTCAAATATGAATTTATGGCTTTAAACTAGTGAACAGCATGGCATCTAATGAGTTCTGGAGTATCTTAACCATAAAATAAAATTAAGGAAAGTTCTTATTTTCCCTAAGTGAGGGTGTGATGGCAGAGTGGTTACAACATCTGGCTTTTTGCCAGAGGTATAAGCTCCCTGATCATGCTAATGATGAGTGTTTTCAGGACAGGTGGAGAATCAGGTCTTGCTACTTTGAGGCTTTCTTGGTCAACTCAGCTGCAAATGGGCACCAGTCGTTCCAGCTGAGAGTCAGAAAGGCAGCCACCTGTGATAAAAAACTTTCTGTTTTCTTAAATGTGGTTTACCACAGAGTTGGCATGTATTGGCTGTGCCAGTCTGATGGGCTCAACTGGCTTGTCTTAAATTGTGGCTGTTTTCCTACTACTGCTGTGAGACATGTATTTCAAATGTAAGCAGATATGTCTTGTGAGCAGCAGAACTAATGAAGTCTGCTTCCCAACAGAATTGTGTTATGCGCTTGGTTCACTTACTAGCTATAGCTATGGCTATTATTAGGTGTCAGGTAATACTGGAATGTAGCCAGGCTTCTGCCTTTCTGTCAAGTTCTGATAGAAACTGGCCAATCTGTTCAAACATTGGTGGGAGGAGGCTGACTTGGCCTGAGCTCCAAAAGTCTCTGAAAGAAGAGATTCCCCAAATCCCAGCACTTTATGGTGGATCCATGCTGTCAAACACGAAGTCTGAAAGCATCTACCATGGGCAGGTTACCACCGGGTGTTCCAGGAAATATCTAGAGTTCAGCTGTTCCAGCGACCAGTTATGATGCTCCGAATCCACGCTACAGTCAGGCTGCAGCCAGCAGGATGTAGGGATTAGTCTGCTTAAGCTGGCTCTTCACTTTCAGTTTAGGCAAAGTCTGTATGGCCCTGCTATAGTAAAGTAATTAACATTGCTCTAAAACTGGATCTGCTTCTCCTCTTATGCCTTTTAACATCCACACAACTCAATTGCTTTGATTTTCGCTTGATTTCCCCCTAGTGTGAAATAAGCTGATTTTTACTCTCAGTATGAACTTGCATTGACTTCTTTAATGCCATTACATTAGTATCAATTGGCAGTGTCCAAAAGGACTAAAAGGCATAATGCAGAACAAAACAGAGAAGAAATTCTCATCTGACAGGCCACAGTCAGGTACTACTGTTAGATACTAGGATTTTCCTAGGAAATTGCAGTATGGAAAATGGGAACTTGGAGAACTGTAAGGAGAGTTAAATCCATGTATACTATAAATTTTTGTAGTATGTAGAAATTCTGCAAATAAATAGGTAAATATTTCTTTTTTGCACTGAATTCTTAGAGTTCTTAAGAGAGAGAAAGCCTCCAGAGTCCTTAAGCATGTGCTTAACTCACGGAAGAAGGGATTTTAAGGAAAATTTCTGTGGAGCCCTGTGTACTTCCTATCAGCCGCTTCCATGTGGGAATCAAGCCATTTGTGTACACAGTTCCTGACTCTGGGGCAATTAAAATCTCAGCCATAATGTTATATTAACACAGAATTCGGTGTGCCTAATGACATATTAAATCTTCCTAAATTATAGCTAAATTACAAAAAGGACTAATTTACCAAAACCAGTTAATAAATGTTTAGAAAAGGAAGCTAATTGAATTATCCCTTGTTTGTCAGAGACAGATAATCTCCTTGTGAGAAATCTCATTTTTTCTGAAGCATGATTAATTGGCCTGACGAGTCAGAGATTATGACAAATTACGCAGGAGGAGATAATAAATAAGTCAGTAGGAAGGCTGGGGAGCAGAGAACTAGCAGCTGTTCTTTGGTTTGAGGCTTGGTATGGCTTCTGGAGGCACTCTGGCCCGTGCGTGGTTTCCCGGCTCCTGCTGCAGAGAAGCCATGCAGCAATCACAGCCACCCTTTGCTCCCTTCCCCAGCACGCTCTAAACCTCGGCCCGTTTCAGATCAATAGCATCACCTCCCCAAGAAGGATGCATGAGAAACCTCATGCTTCTAGGCCAATGACTGGTTTCTACTTACTGAGTAATCAAGGACGTGAGATGAATTTTTTTTATTTTTCCTTAATCATGGTGGGAAGGCATTTATGGCTCACACAGAAGGTCCAGTCACAGCTTCATCTTGTTCCCATTCAACTCAATGGAGAAATTAAAATCAGTTGTAGCTGTGTGTGACTCTGAACGCAAAACGTGTCTAAGCCCTTCAATGCAGTGTACCTAAGGGACTTCAGTACATGAATCTATACCCTTTAGGAGAAGGCTTCAACATACGCACTGAGACTGCTCAATTTTAGTGCACGTTGCTGGGCCATAGTGCTGTTGTGGCTCAAGCTTCAAGCTCCAGCAATGAGCAGAGAAGACCAAGGGCAGGATGCGTGCTGGTGCACCAAGCTGCAGGCTGCTCCATCCGGGCACAGACCAGGAATGAGGCTGATGCTGAGGTGCCCAATAAGGTCTTTTGCTCTTCCTCTCATGAATATCTGATCTGAGTGTCTTTCAGTCTAATTCATGAAAGGCACAGGGCAAGGGTGTCAAAATTTGATCTTCATGTTTGAACTCTGTGTACGATGTTGCCGGCTTTCATCACCTTGTCAGAAAAGCCTGGCAGGTGGTAGAAATGAATGAAAAGTTTATTGGTTTTGTCAATGTTATATCATCTGGCTTCAGAATAATTTTCCATTTGCACCCTCTTGTATGTGTCGATCATGCTTTTTAACAGGAACTAGACTGGAGTTATTGTCTCATTAACATTATTTGGAAAATGTTATGAATTAGAGCTAAATTATTTATGAGGGTGCTGCATTGGTATCTGTATGATAGTACTCAGTGAAACCGACTGTAGGAATCATTTCTATGCAGGGTTTGCAGGACTAAGGCAGTGATTTTGTTGGGTAAGTTTAGGAGAGGTCTCAATATAGTGGAGGGGAAAAGGAACGGAGATGGGCAAACTCATTACTATTGGCACTGTCTAGTAGTTGGATATAAATGATATTTACATTTAAATTCTATGAAATGCCAATGCATACTTCTCATTTCCTCTACACCTCTAATGCACCTCTGCCAGTCTCTAGTGGAAATCATTTGCACCTGAGCTCCCAGCAACATGCAGTGGGCTTTTCCTGCACGACATCTTGGAGTAATTTTGAGACGACTTGCAGGGCTAGGCTTTTGCCCTTCATAAGCCAGGAACTTCTTGGACTTGGTGCGTTTCACAGGGAAGGAACTGCCTTTATGGTAGCAAGCAGGTATGGGCCTGTTGTTGACTGAGCTTGTGTTCATAACCCTGAGAATTCAAAAATCCATAAGCACACTCAAAATAATCCTGACAGTTTAGAGGTTTTTGTTGTTTTTTTTAATTAGTACTATTTATCTCACGGTTTCTGAGTCTTTATGACTCTGATCTCTAACTGTTCAGAGAGAGATCAGACCTTCTAACTGTTCTCTACAGCCTCAAGAGCAAAATATATTTTAAATTAAAGTGGGGGTTGCCACAGCCATGTGATTTGAAGACTTAATGGCTCAAGTAGAGTATCAGATAGTGCAAAACTTCATGTTAAATAACGACTGTTGGCAACACTCTGCTTTTTCTGTTGTTCCTGACTCTGCTAAAGCAGTGATTTGAGGTGGTTGTAAGTTCACATAGCCTGCCTTTTCCTGTGCAATCACTTTTTCCCCCTTCACAACATCAGTTAGTTCTCTCTTATATTTAGTTCTCCTTTATATCTTCAGTTTGCTTACATGAAAAAGCAATTTCCCAGGCAACCCCAGGCAAGTCCCTGCTAACCTGCCACTGTCCCCAGTCTCATACCAAGCGCATCCAGTCAGGTCCTCACACCAGAACCCTTCAGAGCCTCTCCAGCTCTGCTTTGGACGCTGCATCCCTTTGGCAGGAAGGAGCAGAAGCCTCCAGCGGGGACAGTCCCAAAGGAAATGGCCAGGTATCTGTAGCCTTTGAGACCTGAGGTCAGGAGCCCTCCCTCAGGACAAAAAGATGCCAATAGCCTCCCAAAGAGGGACCTGGGTTGGAATAGCAAGGTCCCAGAGCTGTCAGAGATGTGTGAGGGGCAGATTCACCAACCAGCCTGCCCAGCCTTCACGGTTGCTTTGCCAGTTGCTGTTAGAACTGCTCATCCTGCGAATACACAGCAGTCTTTTCTTCTAAGTAGCTGTTCTGTGTTTTGTATGCATTTCAAGGTGGCAGCTCCTTTGAAGGGGTCCCTGCAGGAGCCCGTGTGCACTCACCACAGGTTTCCGTTGCTTCTCTGGTGTCACTGTAATGAGTTTAAATATCAAGCATCTTAAAACATACAGGGGTTGTTCCCAAAAGGGGTGAATAGTCAGTGTTTTATATTCATTGGAGCATTTCAGCCAGTTTTAATCACAACAGAATATGTTTGCATCTGGTCCCAGCTCTGTGAGTCCTCCCTCAGTACTGTGAAGTAATTGAAGAATATGATTAAAGGTAATTATTTTAATTGCCCATTGACTCAGAAAGATTTCTGATGGTGCTGAGTAGAATCTGATCTGTAAAGGAAAGGCCTTGTGGATTGTCTGCGTCAGGACAGACCGCCATCAGCAGTGGTGTGAGGGATGCAAATGAAACATCGCTAGCCTCCTGCGAGCACTGCGTGGATTACGGGGGCTGGGAGAACACATTTTTTAACTGAAAGCAGGAGACAGAATGTGTGCACTGTGCCAGTTTGCCTGTGAAGCATTTGGTCTTGTTATTAGTCCACACAGTGTTTAACCCCAGTGTAATGTCACTGACTTTGCTGAGGCTCCTGTTTGATGCAGATGTGAGTGAAACCATAGGGTTCTTCTAGGGCTTAAAGCCTGAAATATGAGATTTGAGACCATATATATTCAATAAGGTGAAATACTTAACACCTAACCATTCCAAAACCAGCATTTTTGTTGGAGGCAGCAGTAAAGAATGATGGTCTAATAATTAGCTCACCCAGCTTGAAGTTGGAAAGCACTGTCTGTATTCTCTGCTTTGCTGATCCTGCATTGGCCTTTGGCGCAGCACTTGGGCTGCTCCATGTCTTATTTCCACCCCCGTAAAGAGTGGATATGCCTTCCTAGAAGTATGTGCATTGCTTTCATGCTGTGTTAGTAGTGACCATGAAAATGCACTGGTGTAGTGACAGGAAAGGCAAAGGCCTTTGTGGTTTCTTTATGTATAAATATATAGTATCTATGGAAATCTAGCAGTTCTGACTATGGAAGGAAAGTACATCAGAAGATATTAAATTCAACAGGACCACTTTTGGCTTAGTGACGCTAAGCAGAAGTTTGCTGTAGGGCAGTAGGTTCTTCTAGGAGAGCACTGACACGTGCTTGCAATGCTTAGACTTCATCTAGATGTTTGCTATTAGCCCCTGTGGCAAAGAGGAGATAGACTTCAGTCAGACCTAAGCTGGCTATTCTAATATTCACTGTGTGTAATGAGTGGGATTTTCAGAAGTCCGAAGCCTCTATAGGTCCTATTTGTATAGTGTAAACATCCTGTCTTTATCAGGTTTGCTAGGTAGGTACTTTCCTTTGCTTGTGTTTTTCCATATTTGGTTGGTGAGTCAAAGCATTTTTAATAGTCTTTTGTATTTGAATAAGTGCAGTTATAAGAAACAGAAAAAATACTCTTGACTAAAATGATCTGATTTTTCACTTACAGGCATGAGAGAGGCCAAGAAAGATTCAGGTTGCAACTGTTTTGACTATTATGACATTTGCCATTCCTTCTGTTTGGGGAGAGCTGAATCAGACTCTTTCTCACCCTGCTCAGAGCAGATTTACATCAGTGAGGTCTGATTTACAGGACTCCTCCAACAGGCACTTCTTTTCTACCCATGCAGTTATACTGAGTGCAGGAGATTTTCGCCTGATTTATTACCATTTGAGCGAGTGCCGCACCAAGCTGTGTGACTCCTGCAGTTAGTCTCGATTTGCACTGATGCAGCTGACAGCAGGATTTGACCTGAATGATCCCACTGTTGCTGTGGCACATGCATTGTAACTAAAGCCAATGCTGCATCGTTATGTCTTTAGAAATACATGCTGTGTATGCACCTCTTAGCTCACTTCTTGTGTCTACAACTGTCTCCACTTCTGAATAACTCTATTCACAAGCATCATTATGTTGCTGTGCATCTGCCATGAGGACGCTGCAGGTCCAGCATGACATAACTGGGGCATGTGTCCAACCCCGACTCCAAAGTCCTTCCCACTGTTATCCATTCAGGGGAATGGCAGCAAGCTCAGGGAGAGCTCGGGGTGCTCAGCATGGGCAGGCATAACCTGTGATGGACAGGCAAATAGGCGAGCGCAGATGCCTGATGTGCTGGTTGTGGACTGCCTGGGCTGCATCCTTGATCAAGAATTAGTGGAGCTAGCCGTGTCTTTTGACTGTTGACTGAATGCCTCCAAAATGCTCCCCTTTCATCTAGTTTTCCTTCACTTATTATTTCCAAGCAGTGCTGTGCAGCTTGGCCCGAATTCAGGAGCTGCTGATGCTGCAAGAGGAGCTGGAAAAGCTGGTTGTGGGAATGGGCAAAACCAGCAACTCCTTGGGGTGGGAAAATGGTTGCAGCAGCCTTATTTGTCTGTACAGAGGCAGGCTGGCTGCGGCAGTTGTGGGGTGGGAGAGATAGGCTTTATGGGGCACTGATTGCTGCTGCCACGGGAGCCCTGTGCAGCGGTGGCAGTTACTAAGTGTGCCCAAACCTCTCACTAGCAGCAGAAGCAGCAGGTCTGGGGGTCCATTGTCCCCAGCTGTCTGCCTCAGCACCGCCCATCCTCTTCCCATACCCAGGGAACCAAGGCACACACCAAAAGGTTTCAGGAACTCATAATCTATTCACCCCCCCCGGCACGTTTGCCTGATCAAGGTTACTAAGCTTAATTCTCCAGGCCTTTCTCCTCTACTGCTTGTAACTTACCATTTTCTGTTTATTTTCATCTTTATTTCCCATAGTGTACTGAAATGACATGAAAGAAACATTTGTTCACCCAAATAAGGGAAGGTAATAGCTTCTCTCCCTGACCACATGCTCTCTTCTGTTCCAAGTCTTAATTAAAATGGTACTAAAGGAAGCAAATCAATTAACAGATACCTTACAAGATGGTTTATTCACTTACACATGTACACACACACAAAATTACTTACAAGTATCGGATTACTGCTTTAGTTTTCTGTTAGCAAATGCTGCTAATGAACTGCAGTGTTACTGAACTGGGTAACAGACACTTAGGAATCCAGGGAAATTATTCCAATACATTAGTTTTCTCTGAAAATAAACCTTACATTTTGTTGTTCAAAATGTGCAGAAAAATTGCCATCCAGTTTCCTTTGCACATTTGGAAAATTACTTGCTTTGCTAAGGTCAGAACAAAAATGTATTCAAATCCTTTCAGTTACAGTTACAAGTAGTACAGTAGCTTATTCTTCATAGAAACAACGTTGTGATATATCTGCTCTTATGGTCTGACAGTGTGTTGACTCTAAGTCCCTGACTCAGCACATCAGCTCTGCCTTTAATGTGTGGGGTTAATTGCAGCTCTTCATGGTCTGAAAGCTGATTATTGGATGGGAGGCCCTGGTTTCCATGATTTTTTCAAGTGATATTTCTTACAGAGTTTCTAGGTTGGACTTCAGTCTAACATCTGCCTTTATTTTTTTTTTAAGTTGAATAACTTCTGTTATATTACAGTAGTGAAGAACTGGAAAGAAGAACTTTATTTATTATGATCTGCCACATGCAATAACTGAGAGCAGGCACTGGTTTAAAAGTTAAATTTAGGAATTTATATTAGATGAGAGGTTAAAAAAATCCGTATGTCTATAGACATGGGCCTAAGTTAAAAGTTTAAGAAGATCCAATCAATTTACACTTTGTGGTCTTTGGATCTGGATAGTGGTTATTTGTAAGTTGCAATAAAATAGTGTAACATCCTGCTTGGAGTCATCCTGTAATGCTGCGACATAACAGCCATGCCTGTGAACTATTGCGACATTACCTACCATTGTCCGTGCCATCTACCTGAGGGTCTCAAGCCTTTGAGTCCCGCTGGGTTTCCTGAGAGGAGCTGTGGGAATAGCAGAGGAAGCCCAGCATGGCGTTGCTGCTAGCCAAGTGCTCCCAGAGAACTCGCAGCTGACGTTTGCTGCCCTGTCTTCACAAGCTGAAAGGAAAGCCTGGCTTGAAATACCAAAATCTTCCTGCTTTTCTTGCACTTCATGATGACAACATCTGTTATAATACAGCATTCTTGAAAGAGGTGGATTAAACAGAATAAAATCTACATCATTATTTTCTGAACTGACACCAAAGCCACAGGCTCACAGCTTTGGTAACAGCTGAGATGTGTTTACAAAGTAACTTGGGTTTAAACCATTTAGAATTATTTAAACTATTCTAAATGTTCTGAGACAAAGCTCTAATTTTTCTTCTTGTCACTCCCGCTGTAAGAAGCTTGTAATTGGAGCCAGGCAAAGCAATTTTGATGAAATCAAATTCAATCAAATATATAAGCCTAGAACAAGAATGAAGGGGCTGGGAGACTGAAATTATTCACAAATTCTGATTGAACTTAGTGCACTCTTTTATACTAAAAATATAGGGATGGGCAAACTTTGGAAATGTTCGATTAGCTTGTTTGTAGAATATTGACATGAAATGTTGTGTTTCAGATGTCCAGAAACTTTTTGTTTTGAGTATACAAAACTGTTTTCATTTCAATGTTCTGAAAACAAAACATGAAAAACATTATTTTGAAAAGGAATTTTTCATTTTAAATGCCCACAATTCATTTAAAATGGCTCAAATTAGCACTACTGCCTACAGTTAAACAAAAGACATCAGTTCTAAAGCTAAAAAAGATATAACTTTAGTGTAAATGAAATGTTTTCCGATTAACACAAAACATGTATTTCCTGCAAAATTTGAGAAGGCTTGTTTTGCTTCAACCTCAAATGAATGATTTTTCAATTTACTTCAGTCATTATTTACCTATCTTGAAACGTGGGCATGACCATGAATTCTGCTGCTGAAATGTATTACTACCTTTTTGATTACCCTGTATTTAACTGATTTTAAAAATCAAACATATACTTATCGCAGACTAAACAGGATCTATTAACGAGCAGAGCTCATCTATTTTATTTTCCTCATACATCTCCTTCATATACATGCTGTTGGGGATTGCAGGCTTTTTGTGTGTAGGTGATTGAAGTTAGCATGCACTATAAGCTCTTCCTGTAATCAATCAATCAGTCTTTCAATTAAAGAACAAAGAAGGGAATCGGTATTGGTGAGATTCCTGCCTGTGCACAAGAGACTTCTATTGATCCTCAGACCAGGTAACTGTTGATTGCAAAAGGATTATTGATCATTTGTACTTTGTTTTCCTAGCACATTGACGTCGTCTCTGAAAAGAAAGAAACATTACAGGTTAACAATAACTTTCTGGCTTTGGTTTTACCTGGCATGATCCATAGCATCATTATAAAAGCTGAGCTAGGAGATTCCCAGATAAAAAAACAGAGGAATTCTTGAAAATTATTAATGGAGCTGCTGGAAATACATTCATGAAGTTCCTCCCACTTAACTTTTATTTTCCTAGATGTTTCTTTGTATCTTTGGAGGTACCTGTTTTTCCTAAGTGAATTAACAGAACGAGTGTATGATTCTAGCTGTTGTGGTGACGTCCAGGTGCCCTCTTCACTGCCAGGCAGGAATCCACTAGCAGCAAGCAGTGCGTTTTAGGGCAGCATCCTGCTACGAGAACTGCTCGCAGTGTTACAGACTCTGGATTATTGTCATTTGGGCTGCTTCCCAGTATTGTCTCATCACGTGAGCGGGGAGCAGCTCCTGGACCCATATTGTGGCTGCATCTTCCCATGAGCTTACTACTTGGAGTACCGGCTCATGGGGGCCAGCTGCATTGCAGCGTAGTGGTGCCATAAAGCAGACAGCCTTGCGGTATGCCTGGGTCTTATGTTCGGGTATTCCAGGTACACAACTGGGAAGCTGGAGGACAAGGCAGTTAAATGACTCTCCTTAGGCCACGCAGAGTGCTTGGCAGACCTGCAGGCAGATCCGGGCTGTCAGTAAGAATTCGGGGTGACCCCCCAGCCTTTATTGCTGTGCAACCTTTCCCTTTATCTAGGTGGATGTGCCTTCACAACTTCTATGTGCCTGCCTAGTACTGTCATTCCATCTCCCTGCTCCACCAGACTCCCCCTTCCCTCTGAACTTACCTGTTTTGGCTTGATCCCATGTTTGACCTGCAACGTATAGAGAGTGAGATATTAATTGTGACTTTCAGAGCAGTAATCAAAGATGAGCATTCAAAGAAGCAACACATTAGCAGCTGGGGAAATGCAGGAACTTTTCATCCTTTCTCCTTTCTTCACTGCTCTTAATCTTTTATTCAGTTTTACTCCATCTAGCGTCAGTGCTTGGAAATAAGATCTTTTCTTATCTTGCAGCCCTCAACTTGTTTATATTCTTAGATCTCATGACTCCACTGGGAAATGGTATCCATCGTAGTCCATTTCCTTCAATAACTACTTAAGCATTTTCTGGTGACTTTGCTAAAGAAAGAACTCACAGGAGATTTGGCAGGCTTCTCGTAATTTGCCTATCTTTTTTTCCTTCTCTGAGAGAAACTGTCACACATCTTTTAGAAAGCTGTGCTGAAAGTTTCCGTTCATGTGAAATTCACTGCACTAACTGTTAGTGTCTGTAACAAAGAGCTAAGACCTGATTCTTTCCAGTTTGAACTGGGCACACAGTCCATGGGAAACCATGTAGTGAGGCACATATAGGCTGAAATCAGAGGGAAATCTCCGAGTTTTTTCTGCAGTTTCCTCCAGTGTGGGGCTGGGGTGAGTCAGCACAGCTCTGTAAAACAGCAGTGCCTGCGCTGTCCCGCAGCGCTTTCACAGCTATATTCCCGTACTGCCTGCTTTGCCCAGCCCTCAAGGAGCCTCCAGGGCATCCAGAGAAGGTGTCTGCCCAAGTGCAAGGAGGGAAGCTCGCCAGTACCTGCCTGCCAGCCTCAGCCTGCTCACCCGCAGCCTGGTGACCACGCTGCAGGTACCTGGGGGTTGCCTCAGCCCTCCTTTGCCTGCACTGGTCCAGCACTTCACAGACACAAGGAATTTCTTTTACTGACACAGCTCTGATGTTACCCAGGACATCGCGGTTATGCAGCAATACTTTTCAGCTTGTTCCAAACAGCTTGTGGCAGCTCTTTCCCAGAAAGGAGAGGCATTTCAAAACATAATCAGAGGACCAGATATGGACTGTGCTTATGAACTTGTCAAAATTTCTTCACACAAAATAACACAGATTTAAGCATGTGAACTAAGTTACACAAATGTCTGCCTGTCTGGAATGGTAGCCATCAAAAAACCCAACAATAACCCAACAATTCTCCCCTCTTCTGACTACAACAACAGATTAATGCAGAACAAGGCCACTGCAAAGTGATTTGAGCTAACTGGGGTGAATCAGCAATAGATTAGGTTCAGGGATGCTCACTTGATCCCTTCCCCCACTTGTGTTGGAGGAGGAGAATAAGGTGGCAGGAAACTGCTGGGATGGCATTGTCTTTCAGAGCCATTCCTAAGTGATTGCCTGCCTGTGGCCTAATCCTAAGTAACTCAATTCTCTGCATACAAAAAGAGCACAGAAGAGACTGGTTGGGAGGCCAATGCTCTTCTCCATGTAGCCCAATGTAATCAGTAAGTCACCTAAAGAGAGTGGCTTTCTTGATGATGCTCTCAGACAGCCTTCCCGCTGTTGACAATGCTAGTTGCTGCAGGAAATAACGGTCCAGCCTTCCCCAGCACCTCGGCTGTAATGTTTCATTAATTCCCTGGTGCCAGATGTCCTTGAACAGCCTGATCTCTCTGAAAATGATTTTTATGTTATACCGCATAGATTTTTGGCAGGGCTGGTTCCCTGAGGCAGTAGAGATGCATGACTGCCTGACCAGAACATGTGGCTGTGCTGGGAGGGAGGGGGAAGTGGAGTAGGACTGTCTCTGGAGATGAGACACTCTGTTGGTCCCACGCTTCGCTCTCCTCCAGGAGTTGTGGAAGCTCACTCAAAGGAACCAGTTCACAACCACTTTAAAAACAGCATTTCCACCTAAAGGGGTAGTTACTCTTCAGCACTTGTCTCCAGCTCTCAACCCACTCCTCCACCTCTCCGGTGCCAGCATAAGCATTTCAATATCTATGTAGTAAATCAGATTTGGGAGTGGGCCAGGTGTTGTTTTTAATGCATAAAAAATAACCTAGTTACTTTTCAGCCAGTGGTTTTCTGTCTTTTTCCATTTGCAAGTCCATACAAATTTTCCATTGATGGTGTGGGCCTCTGTGAAGTGTCTTTAAGACCAATTTAAACCCATATGGAAAGCCTTTAGACCCATAAACCTCTGTGAGCCCATGAGAAATACTCCATGGATCCCCAAGCATTTGCAGCCTACAAAGCAGAAGTCAGGATCTCTCTGTGTGGTATTTGCTCATTTCTTTCAGCTTGCTGTTTGCTCTCTGACACCAGGCTGTAAAGCACACATGGGATATGGAGGTGGGTGGTTATAAGCAACAACCAGAAGAAACATAAGCTTAGCTTTGCTGATACCTCATACAGGTCCTTCAAGGCAGAACTCTTGGAGAGTAAGAGATCAGGGAACCAAAATAAAATGATCTATAAATAATCTTATTTTCTGAGAAGTCACTGAAAAAAAGGCTCCCAGGAGTCCATCTGAAATTAGTAATTCTTTTTTCACATGTTAAGTGTGAACTTGTCCAGAAGTTCAATGGGATACAGGAAATTCTGTGAGTTGGAATATACAGAGCTCTGATTTGATGCTATTCTTTTCTGGCTAAGACCAGTGAACTCTGAGCGAGTCTCTTGCGTCAGAAGGTCTTGTTTTGTTCTTAAGATGTCCTTTAGCTATGATAGCAGCTTTCATTCCTAGTTAATCCCATGTTGTCACCTCTCTGACAAGCCCTAGTCAACATAAAGCTACTCAATCTGGATGGCAGATGGGTGCTGGCTGGGAGTGGGAGCCTCTCTCTCAGTGGCATCTAATATTTGAGTTACCCTGGGTGTCTGTTGACAGGACTGAAGAGGGTACTCTTCCAGAAACATTTCTGATTTTTTTATCTAGACTTGCAGCAGCTCCAGGGAAAGGTAGAGTTACTCATTTATTGCTGGAATCAGTGGCACCAGCAACTTTGCCAGCAGAGACCACGATGGCTGTGGAAGGAATTGCCTCTGACAGGTGTCTGAATATTACCAGGAAAGCATTCTCCTGACTCAGCAGGTTTGAGACCAAATCTTACAATCAAATGATTTAGAGCTATTCAAGACTAGCCTCAAACAGTTGTGCAGAGGGGTAGGAAGGAGTAAGGATTCCTCTCTGTTTGGCAGCTACAAAATGTCAACCGCAATTGCAGCCCCCAGATCTGAAGGGAGCACAGGCGTGCTGGGCCAGATGCTCTCCCAGGGAATGTGGAGAGCGGCCAGGGAGGAGCAAAAAATAGCCAGAAGTGTGGCTCTGCCTGTCAGGCTGGTAGCTGGCATCAGTGAAGTATGTTGTATCCTGGAAAGGGGTTTAATGAATTAATCTCACCCTAACAGTCTGGGCTATACATATGTACATGTATATAAAACTGTGTGTGTGTATGTGTCTGTATATGAAGTATTCCCTCCATTCAGGAAAGGTGTTAAGAGGAACTGAGAGCCTGAAAGTACCTACAAAGTGTCTTAGTGCTGCTTTTTAAAGCCTAGTGTCCCCAGCATAGTGCAAAGCTTAGTGTCCTTGGGTTTGAAGTGTGTGATATAAAGATTAATTTCATTTTATGGAAAGGGTAACCTAAGCCAAAGTAGTGAAGTTCAAGGTTGTTCAGAAGAACAAGTTCTACTAGACAGGACAGTGACAGAAACAGGTAGATAAGCCAGTTTATTGCTCTAGTCACTGGTGACCATTGCCTCAACACAGAATGGGCATTTACATTTTGTTTCTGCAAATGTATATGTGCAAAAAGTTGAGAGCCATTTCTGCTGAGATCATTTGCACATTTTTTAACATTTACACAAACACACATGGAGTTGTTTAGGTCATCTGTGTTCATACTTAGGTTTATTTGCAATAGCATGCATTATTATGGCACCTGTGCAGCTTTTAAATATTTTTCATTAAACTCAATTCCCAGGATGCATATGGAGAAAACCTAAAGCAGTGAATACAGCCTTCAGTCTGTCAGCCACCGGCTAATCTCTACAGTGTTGCGCAAGGAATCAGGCCAGCTCCAGTCTATCAGCAGGGCCAGACTAATCTTGTGTAGGTGCTATCTGCCCCTTAGTGAAGTGCAAATGCACTTCTGCCTAAGAGGACTGTAGCTCTCCAAGTAGTCTTTCACTCCCATTCTCCCTGTAGTTGTTCTTTACTGATATTTGGCCATGGTGGCAATGTGAAGGGAGGCTGTGCAGTCAAAGCAGGCCACAAAGGAATAATTTGTGATTAATTTCGCAAGGCTTATTTAGATAATGAAGGAGGCTAAGTGTCTTTGCTGGCTCTGTTTTTCCTTATTTGTAAACCTCTAACAACTTAGGAAAACTTTATGTTGACCTGATGACTGGGTTGTTTGTAGAATATATTAGCTGGCAGAATGAAAGACCTTGTGATGGGCTGCTTGGAAAAAAAAAGAGTAGCAAGTGAAAGAACAGCTTAGGATATAGCTGAGGGATATTAAGAGAAAAGATTCAAATCTTCGATGCCAGAGGTGTCAAAGATTCTGCTGAATCTGCATGACTGATTTTTCCCAGATCCAAGAACAAGACGCTGACCCTCATAATTTAAAAGGAATATTCCTTGGAGAGGAAAAGAAAAAAGGGGCTTGTTTTAGGAGAACAAAAACAGATGCAGGCAATGTAGTGGCTCTAAGGAAATTGAGGATTACTGAAGAAATCCAGGAAGTTGTCTGGATTACTGGGGATTTAGAGAGAACAGGGGTGTTTGTAGGGTACGGCTAATTTTTTCCCTTTGATGCTTCACTTCTGTTGTTGCAAGATGTTTTATCACCATGCATGAGAAGGCTACTTTGAACTGGTCACAGCTCCTGCAATGAGGATCTGTATCACTGAAGCTCAGTTTTGCCTCCTCCACAAGTCCAGAAGATACTTGTGGCACATGGGAATGGAACTGTGGAAGATGAAGACTCAAGGCCAAAGGGTGCACTCAGACAGCCCAAAACAAGGACAGGGATGCAGTCCAAGAGCAGTGGTCTGCAAGGTACAGGGGGAACCATGGCATATTTTTTATTGTATAAACACCACCATTTCTAGTCCTCCACATGGGAAGAAACAGACACCTGCATGCTACAGATGAGGTGTGAAGAAAGCCCAGTGGGCACTGGGACAGATAGCCAGGATGGAGACAGGAAAATAGATGGACTAGGAGGCAACAGAGCTCTGCCATTTCCATCAGCTATAGTGATGGTCATAGGCAGGTGAAAGCTGGAGCAAATTTGAAGCTTTTTTGGTAGGTTCTCCAGTGCTTTTTCTTCTCTGCTTTCCCATATCCCCCTGCTGAATCTTGCTCTTTCCAGACAATTTTTTCTTTCTATGGCAGGAATGCCATGGCTGCACACAAAAAGGGCAAAACGGAGCTGAGTGGGGAAAGGGAGGTAACTGGTGGGCTGGGCAGATCCACTGGGGTGTGCTTTTGTGGAACTATGTGAAGTGATTGTTGTGCCAGGGAGGCCCACCCGTGCTGTAGTGTGAGCTGCCTTCTGACAGGTGTCTTTCTGGCAGCTCTGTTTTCTGACAGCTGAAGCTCTTGGTTTTTATGTTTGTTGTCGAAAAGCATCTTGGAGGATTCGGTATGTTCCAGGCACTGTTCTGCTAATGCAGAAATATGAGACACTTCAGGAAGGACTGTCCATGAGAGACCCATCAAGTGCCAATGGATTTGAATGGCTTCTGATAACTCTTCTATTTCATAAATCACTGGGTTGGGGTTTTTTTCTTTCCTTATTTTTTTTTTATTTTTTTATTTGCAAGGCTAGTGAGTTGAGTTTGCAATTTGAGTCAGTTGCAGTTTGAGTGAATGGCAGGCAGAGTCATATATTACATTTAAAGAAGGAAGTACTGTTTGAAAATTAAGATTCTTCACTGTTACGTGTCCAAAGGCTGGACTGGAAAGTGATATGAGCAGCTGGGACTCCGCATGAACAGCTAAGCCAACTCACCTTTTCAAACCATCCTATACCAAGACTTGCTCTTCTGGTAAGACTGGTAACACTCAAATGCTTTCCTCAGAATACCAGTGACTCTGCTCAACAAATTCGTTTCCTATGCCTATATTTCTTACTTGTATCCCACGTGTTGGACAAGATGAATCAGAAAGATAAGAGACAGCTGGAAGCAACTGAGGGAGCATCTTTAAGCAATAGGAAACTTGGAAGGTGGAGACTGTAATCTTGCAGGTAAAGATGGGATGCTACAGTGCTCGTCTCCTGGGGGTTTGTGACAAATATAGATTTATGCCTAGGAAAATGTGTGCTTCTTCATATCCATCTGCAGTTGACAATCTTTATTAGTGCTTTGTAGTGATAGACAATTCAGAGGTCACGTATTTTGTGTAATGAGTCACTGATTTCATCTCCCTCTGCAAAGATGTCCAAACAAATCCTATGTTAACTTTTTAATGGAGGTCTTAGCAGGAAGGCCACAGCTTGAATGAAATGTGGAGAATGAACTAGCCTCATTCCAGGTATCTCCAGGCTGAAAAGTGAGATACCTTACTGTTGAGAATAATGTCCTCTTAAAGTTAGGTCAGTGCAAAGAAAACACCTGTCTCCAAGTCTAATAGATTTCCACAGGAGGGCATTACTTCATTGAAAAGTAATTAAAATTCACAAAAGTTGCTACAGCATGGCTTAAAACAACCAATACCAGTCCCTGTTTCCAGCTCTCTCTGTACAAAAATCTTCTGTGGAGAAAACATCTTAGTTATTCTGATTAGGAACTGGATAATTCCTTTGCAGATTTATTTTTGGCATCATGCTATTTCAAATACTTTTGTCATTAAACTTGCCTATAGTAGAGCAGCAGTATGTGCTTGCATATTAAGCAGATATGATCTCAGTGGCTAGTAGAGCGGCTGAGACAGTATCGCTCCCTGGCTGCAGACTGAACGTATAGTGGTACATGAGAACAGCTGATGGAGTATCTGAGTTGCTGCAATGCATTGCAATGCCCAGCACCCTGCACAAGCTGTGTTCTAGATCTTGATCCTTTTCCCTTGTGCACCGCTCTTCCAGTGACATGTTCAGACAAGGCCAGTCTCTCTTTTTTCAATGTGTATTTACTTATGGATTTGATTTGTAAATTTTGGGCCCATTTTCAAAGGACTCCCACTTGTGCCTTCCTCAAGTACTCTAGCATCAAAACTAGGTCCCCAGTTCAGTTCATTTGTGAGCTCAGACTCTGGTGATGAGACAGGTTGTGTCTCTCATTTGCGGGTGATAACATCAGTGATGCAACTCATGCCTACTCAATTGGCTTCCTGTTTGGTAAATGTTGCATTCTGCAATTCACAGTACTACAGACCATTTCGGAGTATTTAGATCAGAAAGAACTGCTGTCCTCTCCAAAACAGGAGATTTTTCTTTCTATCTGACTTTAAACCTGTTTGAAGGATATGAAATTGTTAGATCAGATACTGTTCGCATTCTCCAACTGTCAGTGCAGCTGGCTACAGACCTGAACATGACAAAATGCTAGGAAAAAGGTTCTTGGCTCAAATGTTTATACTGAGGCAGTTCTGCTAGTTGGAAGAAACTGCAGCTCAACATTCAAACTTGCATATGATTGCCCAAACCTAGTCTTTGCCTTGCCATCCATCTCTGATGTTTATATTTTCCAAGTGGATGATTTAACCTCCTATTTAATCCATAGTGCTGTTTTTAGAGTTAGACAATGAGGAGACTGCAGGCTTTCAAGGTATGATAATGTTCCAAGCCCTCCTCCATTTGCCTAAAGAATGCTCTGACTTTCAAGAGTACCTTGTGTTCCCCAAGCACAGTCTAGCAAAGGAAAGAGAAGTCAGTCCCTTAGAAGAAGTCAAGTGGGAAAATACAAAAGAACATCTAGATGCTGCTTTGGGGAGCAAAAGAAAATTGCTGATATGCCTGGCAGTTGGCTGATGCAGCTCTCAAGCTCCTTTGCTCCTCAATCAAACATCAGAATGACTTGTGTATTGCATTTAAAACCTGATCTCCTGCTGAGTGATTTACATGGGGGCCTGCAGAATCCAGTGAGTGGCATGGGGAGTTTTGGTGTGTGCTGTTGCCCAGGATGTGTTGAGGCAACAGATTCCTCTTTGCTATTGCAGCAGGTTTAAAATATGTACCTTTTTCTTTTTAGCAAACATATTCTGCCTCTCCATCCTTCTCCCTGTCTCTGTATGTCTCTTTCTTTGACTCCTTCTGTCAAAATAAATCTGGCTGCCATGCAGTGTAGTTAACTCAAAATATTGCTAGCATTAAATGTGCCCAGACATTTTTATTAATACATTAAACTTGCATGAAATTTTTAGGCATTATAATTTACCAAGCTTACACCAAGATGGCATTTGAAACTGACATGGCTATTAATTAAAAAAGAGGACATTAAATAATTGTCAGTTGACATCTAGATTACTGTTTTGTTAGCTGACAGAAGCTTGCCTCAAGCCTCTTTCTTCTCAAGTGTTAGTAAATACCCCATGGAGTTTAAGGGTATCCCATTATGAATTAATTGTTTAAATCTTAATGTTATATACCTGACTAAATAAAGTGGTAAATGCTGTTAATTATTTTATAATGTGCCATGTGGGTGTAGAAACACTTCTGTTTTAAGTATTTGGGAAAGCGTCAAAGAGGACACATCAGAACACTTCCAGATTTTAGTGGAAACCTGTCCTTGCAATGTGTTGGTTAGGTTCAGCACCAGATAATCAGGGTTCTAGCATAAAAGAAGATTATCTGCATCAAGGTCTTCAGCTGGTACGAAGCTGAGCAACTCCATCAACTATGATGGTACTGTGCTGGTTGACACCCACTCAGAGTATGTCCCAACTAGGAAGAGAAATTATTTGAGTGGCTTGAAGCACTTGTGGGAATAATGATGTGAAATTTAAAATGAAATTTGGCTGAAGGTGAATTTGGTGAGTGCTTTATCAGTTGGATTAAGGTTTCTTCCTGAACAAACACTAATAATCATCACTGATCAAGCAGAAAATAGAACAGAATCATATCACCAGTCAAGCAGAAAACAGAACAGAATCATAGAATCGTTTAGGTTGGAAAAGACCTTTAAGACCATCACGTCCAACCTAGCACTGCCAAGTCCACCAATAAACCATGTCCCTCAGCACCACATCTACACGTCTTTTAAAAACCTCCAGGGATGGTGACTCCACCACTTCCCTGGGCAGCCTGGTCCAATGTTGACAACCTTTTTGGTGAAGAAATTTTTCATAATATCCAATCTAAACCTCCCCTGGCACAACTTGAAGCCATTTCCTCTGGTCTTATTGCCTCTTACTTGGGAAAAGAGACTGACCCCCTCCTTGCTACAACCTCCTTTCAGGTAGCTGTAGAGAGCGATAAGGTCTCCCCTCAGCCTCCTTTTCTCTAGACTAAACAACCTCAGTTCCCTCATCCACTCCTCATAAGACTTGTGCTCTAGGCCCCTCACCAGCTTTGTTGCCCTTCTCTGGACACGCTCCAGCACCTCAATGTCTTTCTTGGATTGAGGGGTCCAAAACTGAACACAGTATTCGAGGTGGGGCCTGGTCACCAGTGCCGAGTACAGGGAGACAATCTCTTCCTTAGTCCTGCTGGCCACACTATTTCTGATACAAGCCAGGATGCTGTTGGCCGCCTTGGCCACCTGGGCACACTGCTGGCTCATATTCAGTCAGCTGTCCAGCAGGACCCCCAGGTCCTCTGCTGCCAGGCAGCTTTCCAGCCGTTCTCCAAGCCTGTAGTGCTGCATGGGGTTGTTGTGACCCAAGTACAGGACGCGGCACTTGGCGTTGTTGAACCTCATACCATTGGCCTTGGCCCATCAATCCAGCCTGTCCAGATCCCCAGCTCTCCTCTCCGATCCTAAATGGGTTGTGTCTTGATTATCACTGAGGGTTTCAGGTTGCCTGCATCCCTGAGGGATTCAGGAAGGCTGTATGATTAGTTAGAGTAAATCTAGAACCAGCTGATTTCAGATAACGGACTTTACTTTGTCAAAGGATTTTTCCAGGACTAGGTACTGGCCTGAAAATGCCACGAATTAGAATCCCCAGGGAATTGAAGCAAGTAGCTAAAATCAGTTTAGACCTAATTATCACATGTCTCTCTGGTGACCTGAATAAATGGGAAACTATCCCTATGACCTATGTGGAAAACTAAGTTGGATAAAAATGAACATACAGCTTGGACTTTCTTGAGGAATCTCCTTGGTATTTATAATACTGTAGCACTTACAGTGCAAGTACTCAGCATGAGTAATATCTCAGTGCTCTCTTCAATAGCAAATTACTCACTGCCACAGTAGAATTGAAAAGTACAACTGATTAAGAAGCAATAGTGGATTTCTAGTTGTTTTCTACTTAGCCAAGAAGAGTAATTTTTAACATACATTGTTTTGCTCCCAAACATTGTGGAATTACAGCTTCTCTCACTGGTCAGTGTTCATGGCTCTAAGGCAAAGAGTTTGTGTATTGTGTCACATTTCTAGCCTTAAGACCAGAAACTGGAAACTTCACTCTACCTTTTAGCAAACGCCTGTAGACAGGGATGAGGAATCATCAAAGGGGTGAATGTAAGGTCATCATTAAAGATGTTAAATTTTGCTGCCATGACAAAGTCAGTCACTTCCCCTAGAAAGATCAGAGGATGGTATCATAGACGTTCAAACTGTCTCTGAAGGAAAATATCACACATAATAAACAGCAAGGGGAGGTAGAAAAGTTCAATGTGGAGCAGTTCATAGCTCATACCATCTGCATTTCATCTAGGCAGTAAATCTACTGCCTTCTGTGTCTCTTCTTGCCTTCGTCCATCTCCTCCCCTTATTCCCTTTTCTCTTGACTCTTATCTCTGGCTTTTCTGTTTCAGCTTAGCTCTTTCTCACACCCTTCCCATCTGTTGCTCTGTCTATACTGTCCTTAATACACCAGAAAGTTTACTGGGTATACTATGTTTGTTCTTCTGGCCATCTAATAGTCCTACCCTGTTTTAGGTTAATACACAGAGATTGTCAGTGTCTTGTAAGAGAATAATATGTTACTAGAAAGGAAGCATTTTGTGACAGCTAGCTGTATTAGGCTGGGGAAGTGTCTTCCTGGGAAAATAACAGATGCTTCACAGCTGGGGTCCTTCTCTGTTGGACAGGCAAAACATTGAAGTACTTGCTGCAAGGGGTGCCCTTGCTTTGATCTTCAACCGAGTGTTTACATATGCTGTGCTTTCTATGAGGAGCGACTGTGGTGGGGACATCCTTCTATCCAGCTCTCTGAGAGAGGCTAAAAGCCATTTCTTAGGTCATTGAGTACAGCTGTTGCTTTCAGTTCATGAGAATGATGATTAATTAGTGTTTGGGGTTTTTAGTCACCTATAAAATGTCTCAAAGGGACACAAAAAAGTGCCCACATCTGTAGATTACCATGAGCCAACAGCCAACTTGCAGGTCAGAGTCCCTGTTCCTGTACATCTCTACCCTATTGCCTGTCACTGGAGGAGATGAGCAGTGGTCATTGCCTAAGCAGTGTAGCATTGCTTCTTCTGCCTCTTCTGTGAACCTGTCAGGTGCTCAAAAGCTACAATGGTCTCACGGTTTCTGGATAGCAGAGAGGAAGGTGAAGGGCAAAAATGCATCCCTTCCAGCGGCAATGATCACTGCATGACCTTGACCTGTAAGAGCCTGGAGTGAAGGAACTTCTCAGAACTGAGATCCAGACACAGTAACTGGGAAATCTTTGATGAAGATATTTACTCTGGTTTACTCCTCTCCCTCTCCCTCTCCCTCTCCCTCTCCCTCTCCCTCTTAATCTAAAGGGCTTGTGAATGTGACAATACAGTAAAGATTTTGTTTCAGAAAAAATGTGGAAAAGTTCTAGCAATGTCAAAGAACATCCAACTTCAGCACTTTTGAAACAAGGCCTTTGTCTTTCATCCCTAAAAAATGTTTGGTTTTTTTTAGAAGAGTTTCCAATTACAATACATAGTACAAACAAACAAACAAAAACAAAACAAAAAACCCCAAAACCAACCAAACAAAAAAAACCACACAAAAAAAGCTTAATTAAAACTGTTTGAAGGATTTTTCTTTTTAAAGCGAATCTCAGCCTGCTGGGATTTCTTTCCTATTTCTGAACTGTCAAAACCCTGTTACAAGGAATTTCCTTTTTCCACGCAGATCCACCAGATACACTGTGTGTCATGGTCCTCTAGAGGCTTACATGTGTGTTATATGTTATTATTCAAATCAGAGTTGTGGGGAAGCAGCATGCATAAAGACAGAGAGGGGTTAAACATTACAGTTTGTGTATCACACCACCTCAGAAAACACACGGGGCAATGACTCTTACCTTCTATCCATTTTGCCATCTGACTCTAAAGAGAGAACAGGAAAATGTGGTTAGTTAAGAAACCAGGAACAGAGTGGTGATAGGCCTGCTCAGAAGTTGTGAGGGTGCAAGCAGGAGAACATAGTTACAGCTGGTAAAGATCCAGCCATCCTTTCAGAGGCAAAACTCTTTGATATTAGTAGTATCATGCAACCTTCCTAAAGCCCTTCTTCATTCTTGCAGCTGGATTACCTCATGTCAATTTTCTCAGAGTTGTATCTTTGCTAATGTTTTGGCTATTTTGAGTTTGATTGTAGCACATCCCCAGAGTGTCATAAGAAACAACTTTGAGGGCAGACGCTTGATGAGAATGAGGCGGAAGCAGTTTCCCTCTAGGCCTGCTATGCAGTGCCACTAAAGACAGCATCAGCCATTTGTCTTTCAGGAAGAGGTAGTACATTGTCATTTGTATACTCATGGGGTACCTGGGGAGTCTGTTTGCAAAACTGTCCTTTAAAAGACCGGTGTTTACTGTAAATAGGATGGAATCAGGTAGGCTGAGCTCACTGTAGCAGTACTGGGCACAGAGAGCTCAGGCTACTTCACTCCAAGCTTAATAGTCAAGACCACTCTGCTCTCCTTTTTACTGAGCAAAAGTCTGTGATTACTGTTGAAGTGGTGTGTCATGGTGCTGCTGACTTAGTGGGGTTAGGCAGTTCTGTATGCTGGGAAATTACCTCTCATTTGTTGCGTGAAGGTTAATGCAAAGATCTGGCCACAGAAGCAAACGTTTCTGGATACAGTGGGTGGACAAGCAGCTCCTAGTCCTGTGCTGTAGCAACCTGACTGAGTTGTCTCACTGCATTTTCTTTGTTTAATGTCTGGTTCATTTTCATGGCGGAAACTGGCTACGTTCATGAGAATTTCTTTGGTTTTAAAAGTGGACCACAAGAGCTGGCACTTTGCATGCAACCAGAGCTGCAAAGGTGCTTTTAGAAATTCACCATAGAGGTGACATACAGAAAGCAATGCTTTCAGTCCCCAAACTCTCTTATTATAGTCCCTCTTCTTTCAGTAAGGATTATTTTCCTGCGTATTTCATGAGATTGCCTCACTGCTTCTATTTCTGCTATGGTTTCCTTCCAAGCCAAATTTTCATTTGCTACTAAGAGTACAGACCTCTTTTGACAAGCAAAACCTAAGTTGCAAAGATTTGGCCTAGCAAAGTCCCAGGATTCTTTTTTGCAAAAAAAAGAACAGCTTATACCAATGTTCTGGTCAACCGTTAAGACTTTGCATTTCCTCATTTGCCCCATCTGTTGCTATTGTATATGCTATGCTTTTTTATTTCTAGCTCTTAACTGCAGTTGAGTGTTACTTTGTGCTGTTACCTCATTCCACAGACGACAGTTGTTATTTCATCAGTGGAAAAAATCATCACAGTATTTGCTCCACAGTGCTCTGTGAAGCACTCCGGAGTCCTGTCAAGAGAGGCTCTGTGCAGAGGACAGAGGACCATGAACCAGCACTGCCTCTGGGGAGGCCCATGGAACAATTTCTGCCTGTCACTAACTTCTGTCTACTGAAATGATGGGCACGATTCAGTTTAACTTTAAAATTATGGATTTGAATGCAAAAACATGAATTGTAAACTGCTGGTCCAAAGTCAAAAGAAGGTGTTGCTATCAGCAGTTACAATGTTAGATCAAAGAGCCTATTTCAGATTAAAACCATGCTTTCCCGTGGCAACTTGAAAACCAGTCGCAGTGGAAAAGTTATAGGGAGCTTTGCAGTGTACTCTGATGGAAATCGCATATCTTAGTCAGACAGTCGCGTTTGAAGGAAAAGTCCAGAATCAGTGAAATAAATAGTAATTTTGTCTAGGAAGTGTGAGCAAGCCTCTTGCCCATCCTGCAAATCCAACAGGCTTTGTAACTTATGTTGAATAGACAGACTTTTGTTTTAAAAATTAATTATTCTAAAAGATACCCAGGCAGCAAGCTGAAGTGAATTTTATTTCTCTTGTAAGGCTAAAGAGCAGAGTTGGTTATACTGAAATGTGAATCTGCAGTTCTAGGGACTCCAGCACTTCAGACACTTTTAAAATAGTTCTTCAAAAAAGAAAGAAAAACTTCAAACTTCTTCAAAAAAAAGAAAACCAGAGATGTAGTATATAGACAACTCCTAACACTGAAGCTCAGATCTGCCGTATCAGAACATAAGGAGATCTAGATCTCTGGATAAGAAATCAGGAGTATTTTTTCTTACCTCCAAAGACATTGTCAATCATTTGTTTTTTGATCATGCAGATTATTACTGCTACAAAACAGATTGTTAGAAACACTCCCAGAGTAACTCCTATAATAACATACGTGAAATCTGCAAAGATTGAAAACAAGCCAGTGAGTATACACCATTAAGTAAGAAATACAGTCTTTGTGTTTCAGATGTGACACAAAGTTTCCAAAGTTTAAATACATCCTTAAAAAAAGAAAAAAAAATTAAAAATGATTCTTCAGAAGGTACTGGTAATGCTGAGCCAGACTAGGTAGCTGAGAAGAGTCTATTCTGTCAAGCCCCTGCACATCAGAAAACCACGTGAACCTGTGGCTAAGGGGCTAAATGCTGTTTTATGATAATGAACAAGTTTAGTCTTTGGTGCATACAGGTCTCAGCTGAGTTTTAGAGCTAGGGCTCTACTTTTCCCCCCAAAATGAAATTCCCCGTCCCCACTCCCTTGCCACGCTGTATCCTGCCAAACTCTTATTCCTGCTTCCCGTAGCTGCACATGCATCTTCATCTCCACCTCCCAGCACCCAGCCTCCTGCCCAGCCCAGCTATTCTGCCTCTACAAGTCTTCGCTGGGAGGAAGCAGGAGAATTTTTAAGTGTAAACTTTGAACCATATTGTGAATCTTTTTTTTAATTTTTTTTTTTTTTTTTTTGCATCACTGTGTATACTTAAGGGTCCACCTTCATCTGTCAGGCAGGAGAGTGCCTGTGTTCAGGATCTGGGTTCCAGGCTCTCTCCTGCCTATGCTCATTATATTTACTTAAAAGTCATTTAAAGGCCCCAGTCACACGGCAGGACTTTGCTGTGCTAGGCAAAGTACAAACACACAACCAGATGATTGTCTTCTAGACATAAAAAGTACGTAAAGTATTACTCTTCTAAGCACATTCATTTTTGTTATATTTACTTTGCCCCTAACTTCCTGTCTAGAAGCAAAAATCTCACCTTGAACTCACCTATTTCCTCCTCTGAGTTTCCAGAAGCATAGACCTTTGCTCTCCAAAAATCTGAAAAGGAATTTTAGCCTGTTAGGACATCAAGGAGTAAGCCGTATCTGGTTATTTCCAACAGAATAATTGATCCTGGTAAACCTTAAGAAAGAATCTCAGGCTTGCTGAAGTAGTGAAGTGTTATCAGTCAAGTTAATGAGGACATCCTAGGAATGTGGCCACCACATGCCAGTTTTTGGACAGAACAGAAAATACAATTTTAAAATTTTATATTGTCTTAGCACGGATTCCATTCTAGAGTTTCCTCACTACAAACCTGAGAGCTGTATGCAGGAGAAGTTGCTATAAATCAAGAAAAAGATTATGGATGCAGTAAAGCTAATAAGACATGTTAACCCGAGAGGATATGGCACACCCCAGCACCCTCCAGAAAATGAGTCCCAATCCTGCCTGTAGTTTCAGTCTTCAAAATGTGATTTATTGCTGGCAGAGAAAAGAGTCTTTTCCTCTTGCAAGAAAATGTTATGGGCTGGAAGCAACCTTTTCAGAGACTTCCATGCCAAGTTCCCTGTTCATAAAAAGGACACTGTCCCAGCCCTTCCCTCTTCCATAAAGCCACTGAGCTGTGCTGCCTGATGCTTGAAGTGTGCCGGCCCTCAGAATGGAGTAGCTTTGAAGAAAACAATTCATTCCCACACACTTTTTGAAGGAAACAGATTCAAAATTTTCCAAACAAACAAAAAAAAAAGTCAAGAAAAAGGAGAGCAGTTATGTTTAGTTTTAATGCTGCTTGCTTATTATAGGAAATTGCTAAAAATATACACTCAAATGTTTTTCTCAGTAATGGGCAAGCAAGGATATTTCCACCAAAGTTTTTTCAAGTAGCTCCAAATGACGTAACTGATGTGTAGCTGCAGGAGCTGCCTGGAGCATAAGAAGGCTTTAAAGGCAGATATGACTCCTGCATTTTAAAACAGCGTGCTATGAAATTTCTGTCTCCTGTACATGCTTCAGGCAGAACATGAAGCTCTGGCTCTTTGGCCACTGCCTAGGTGACAGTACGTATGGCACCTGGTGGGAAAACAGTTGTTTTGCATGCAACATTGTCTTTTCATAGGCATTCCCCACTGTAGTGGGGAGTTGTGAGGGAGTATCGTCTGACTGAAACTCAAGTGAGATTTTAAGGTCTTAAATGCATCCAGGTTTCCTACAGCTAAGGTGTCCAACGTAGTAAGTCCCAGCTCGCCTCTCCTCTCTCTCCTCCACTTCTTGTGCAGAAATAATTTTCTCCTCTTGAGGTTTTGGGGGCTGTGCTTTCATTTCTTGTCCAGTAAAATGACTGCTAGAAATATGATTGCTTTTAAACTTGAAGCACAGTCCTCCCACTCCAAGACCAGCCATTTTGGTACCTTTACAGAAATCCATCTTGAGCCTGCTTTTCTGACTGCTGAAACTCTCTCTTGAGCTGAGTGTGGGCTCTGGGGCTTCCGCGGTTATGTCAGAAAAATCTGATATATTGGGTGGCTCACAACAGATTTGTTTTTATTTCCTGGTCTTAAGCACATTTCTAATCCCAAATTTTTATAAATTACGAACCAAGCTTCAAAAATCTGGAGACGAGCTTAATAAAATCTTGAGTTCTAAATCAAATATATTTTGGGAGCTATAATTCTGAGCTGAAAGTCCTTTTTTGCCAAACTTTTCTTCATAATTAAAATGTCTGGAAACTTATTTTGTACAAACAGAAATGTTTTCTCTCCAAAAACCCCATGACACTCAGAGAAGGGAGTTGGGAGGTGTGGGGAATCCAACTGCAGATATGATCACAAAAGCTAGCTATGCTAAATGACCAAAATCAAAGTTACAAAGAAAAAGAAATTTAAAAAAAAAAAAGTCTAAGAACACACAGTAGGTGTAAAAATCATAGCTCCTGATTTTCCAGTCTAAAAACCAGTCTCTTTGCTCTCGCCTGTGAATTTATTTCATTATAAATTAAAAAAACCCCTTTCTTCTATCTCCGTAATTATTCTTTGTGCTCATGTGAAGAATGTTTTAAATTCAAACATAATAAAAGTGATATTGTATTACTTTTATTATCCTAATGATCATAATACATAGACCTTAATGTATGCTTTCTAATGGAATTAAACCAGTGACAGATTATGTGTTTTATGGCAGAAATAATATTTTACATGGAATATTTTATGTAGGTCAGTTTAATATATTGAGATTAAATTATTAGTTTCTTTTTAAAAAGGGAGGGAGGGAAATCTCTGAAAACCCACAGGACTAGAGAGAACATTTCCAATTCATACTTTCAATATGGTTTTAATTAAGGTTTAATATAATTTACTGGATGCTGCTTAAATACCATTTGCTTTTGAGGTCTGTGTTAGATAGCCACATTCTGTTTGTTTCGGTTTCTCTTTAGGTGGAAAGAAGTGGAATGACCAAGTCAAATACAACTGTGTCACTGTTTGACTTAGATCCCATCTTCAGTTTAGATCTTTCAGGGTTGTACACAAACCTCCTCATACAGAGGGGTTCGAAATGATGCCTAAGATTCTGCAGCGCTCCAGTCCCAATGCTAACTTTCTGAGCCCTTTTCTCTGTGTACTGGATTTAGACAAACTCCCACACCTTGAACAAACCCTCTGAACTTGGAGAATATTTGCTTCTGGATGGAAGAGCCTTGCAGATGAATTTTATATCTATGCTTGAGTGACTTGTGGATCATTTTTCAAAGGGTATCAAAGCAACTGATGGTGCTTTCTCGCCTCTCCTGTGTGCCTGGCACAGGCAGGGGCACTATAACAGAGATGTGCTCCCTGGGGCTCTGGCAGCGCCAGGAGGCTGGTGAGAGGCACGGACTGTGTCTCCAGCCGGTGGGGGAACATTTTTGTGCATGTGTCATTGGTAGAGAGTCCAGAGGTGAGACTGTAGGCTAGACAGGTCTTATGTTAGAGATGGGGGGATGGAGAAAGAGTAAGTGTGAATCTGCTGTGGCAGCCTGCCTAAGGAGCTCAGCTTGGTCAGGTACGCTGGAGCCAGACGTGCAGCTGAGGGAGCTTTTGCTTCTGGCTGCCAACTGCAGTCCTCTGCCAGTACAGTTACGTCCCTCAAGGTACATCTGCTGAGCAGGTGATGGACCTGCAAATAAATACACCAGGCTGGGAGCCCCTGGCCTGTGATCTCAGTGTACTCCTGGGCAGGCTTAGCCCTCCTCAGACCTGCCGTGCACAGAGCAGGGCTTTGCAGAAAACAGCTTCTGAGCCACACAGAGGGACATCCTGTTCTCTCTGTGCCCTCTGCTACGTAACTGCGCTCACACGGTGCCTTGACCGTAGGTCAGGGCAGTGAGGAAAGTGGTGCAGAGCACAATTTGATCATAAGATCAGGGAGCAGGGATAGCTCACTTTCCCCACCTTATATATTGTGAACAACTCCCAGCCATAACCTGCAGTGATAAACAGCAACACGTGCCTTGTTTTTCTCGGTGCACAGCACTTGCCTTAGTCCCTTTGCTTGTTGCCTCCTGTTTCCACGTGACTTTCTTCTCCATTCCTTCCCCATCTCAGATTTCTCCTCATTGCAGCTACCATAGTAGCTGGTCCTGTGTCATTGCAGCAGCCAAGGGTTCAGTGCCATTTATCTTTGAGGCAGCCAATGGGAAAGGAAGCAAGTATCTGGGATACCCAGAGGTAGGGTGGATAAAAGGGATGGCTCACAGTGGGTGTCTGAGCAACTCCAGGCTCAAATAAGGAATGCCTATGACAACAAAGAGGTTACAGGCAACGATCCTGCCAGAAACCATTCCTGAAAACCATTATTAAAAAAAGAGGAAAAGTATTTTGGCTGGTATTCAGTGTAGCAAAATTCCCAGCTATGTGTAAATTTTGTAAGATAAGCACTGTTTTCATCCAGGCAAATGGGGTCCTTCCTCGGTCCTCAAATTAGAGGCAAATTCCTTCTCTGTAGTAATAAAGAGGACAGGAGTCACTCCTACATGAAGACAGGAATTTGTTGAGCTCTAGTCCGTACCAGGCACCCAAAGGAATCCTCTATCCAAGGCCTATGGATTTGCCATTGCCTGCACCTTTCCATGGAAGCATATTAATGCATTTTCCTTGTATCAGTTGCGAAGTGCTCTTTGCTGTAGAACATGTCCTGCTGCTTTTGAGTCTGCACCTCTTTGCTCTAGGCAGATGCTGCTGTAATTAATGGGACTTGTGCCATTTGTTTGCTGAGCAATAACTAGTCAGTAACTAGGGAGCAATCATTGCTGACTTTCTCTTCACATCTCTAAGCACAGTTAGTTATGCAGGTCCTGTGTGTTAGACAGTCTCCATTTTTCTGGCCTCTTGGAAGCGTCTATAGAAAGGTGCAGAGGGCTTGAAGGGCCAAAAAAAGAGGACAGTGAGAGTGACAAATTCCTATGCGTACCCTGAGAAGGATGACAAGAGGATAGTGCACTGCTGTAGACCTATGGGTAGCTTTGCCTGCAGAAGCTGAGGCAGGAGTGGATATCCAGGGGATGCCAGCTGGAATAGCTAGTCTGCATGCCTCAGGTGTGGCAAACTGCCCTTGTGGGACTCCCCAAGAATATATGATGATTTTCTATGAATTTCTGCATAAAGTAGGGTGGTGTGGGAGGTGTCCGTTAGGTAAAGATCAGAGGTTTGCCACCAGAGGGTGCCTGCCCCCTTACCTAATGTCTCAGAGACCACAGTAACCCATGTAAACTCCCGTCTTTGTATCTGCTGCCAGCTCCATCCTCCCCATTAGTCCCAATATTAATATGACCTCTGCTGACACTTCCTATCCATGAGCTCCACTTCTTCCCTGCATAAAGTGGAGGTGAGTAACTATGAAGTCAGAGGCAAGTTATGAGGATGAGAAAGCCCTGCTTTGGGCTGGCAGGAAGCATTAGCAGCCTGAGTCAGGAGCACCGAAGTCCTATAAGTGAGTGGCTTGCAGACAACATGCACACAAATCAACTTTTTCCTTATACTCTACTGAAGTAGTGTTCTCCATACAGTGCTAAACAGGATGCTGGGCAGCTCTGCCATCTCATCTGCAAAGATGCAGGTATTTAACTTCATGGTGTCTTCTGGATTGCACACAGCTGACCCCTTAGCACTCAGTCTAGGATGCGTTATCCAGAAAACTCAGCAAAATACCTCACTGTCTCAACAAATGTTCCTTCTCCAAGGAACAGAGTTCTAAACAAAGTTTTAAACAGCATGCATAAAATTAGACTGGGAAATAAATAACCCCACCGAACTTAGGAAAAAAAAACAACTCTCAAAAAGGATGGAAAAGAAACAATATAGATCACTTACGTAAGAGAAGAAGAAATGCCATTAGGACTGATATCCAGCTTGTTAATAAGGTCATTGTGAAGTTTTGACAACAGAATGGTTTCAGCCAAATTTTCTGAATTTAGCTCTTCTGCAGTGTCTTTTAAAAAAAATTAAAGCGGGTCATGTGACTATATCGGGAAACTACAGTCACATCCTGAGTAGTTACATCTACAAACAGAAGTTCCCTTTTTTGGGTTTAAGCTCAACATATAAATAAACTCACTGCTTGAAAATGTTCTGTGGAGAAAGTGGACAGCCAACAGTCACAGCCTACTTCAGCTGTTTTGGTCTCTAAGGGACCCTTAAATGCTAACATTTATTTTTACAAAATTGACAAAGTCCTACCACAGTGAATTGGGCTCTGCTGAAGTCTTCTAAATCCATGGAGATGTGAATGGGTTTTCTGTCTTAGAAGGAGAACCTTCTAAGTCAGTCTCTCTCAATGTTGCCAGTTTTGTTTTTTTTTTATCTCAACATTAATGCCATCGTAATGTTTTGAGGGGACAAGTACTTGGCTAAACACTTCCCTTTCTTAATCAGCTTTTTCAGGAGCAGGGTGGAAGAAACTCACCATGGCTGCAAAGCCATTGCAAGCCAGTTCCTGGAAAATAACTTCTACTTTAGAAAAATGTCTTGACATAGTCACCAAGTTAGGTAGGAGTGTCAACCTGCTTGAGGGTAGGATGGCCCTACAGAGGGATCTGGACAGGCTGGATTGATGGGCCAAGGCCAATGGTATGAGGTTCAACACAGCCAAGTGCTGGGTCCTGCACTTGGGTCACAACAACCCCATGCAGCACTACAGGCTTGGAGAACGGCTGGAAAGCTGCCTGGCAGCAGAGGACCTGGGGGTCCTGCTGGACAGCTGACTGAATATGAGCCAGCAGTGTGCCCAGGTGGCCAAGGCGGCCAACAGCATCCTGGCTTGTATCAGAAATAGTGTGGCCAGCAGGACTAAGGAAGAGATTGTCTCCCTGTACTCGGCACTGGTGACCAGGCCCCACCTCGAATACTGTGTTCAGTTTTGGACCCCTCAATCCAAGAAAGACATTGAGGTGCTGGAGCGTGTCCAGAGAAGGGCAACAAAGCTGGTGAGGGGCCTAGAGCACAAGTCTTATGAGGAGTGGATGAGGGAACTGAGGTTGTTTAGTCTAGAGAAAAGGAGGCTGAGGGGAGACCTTATTGCTCTCTACAACTACCTGAAAGGAGGTTGTAGAGAGGTGGGGGTCAATCTCTTCTCTCAAGTAACAGGTGATAGGACAAGAGGAAATGGCCTCATGTTATGCCAGGGGAGGTTTAGATTGAATATTAAGAAAAATTTGTTCACCGAAGGGGTCATCAAACATTGGAACAGGCTGCCCAGGGAAGTGGTGGAATCACCATCCCTGGAGGTATTTAAAAAATGGGTAGATGTGGTGCTGAGGGCCATGGTTTAGTGGTGGTTTTGGCAGTATTAGGTTTATGGTTGGACTTGATGATATTAAAGGTCTCTTCCAACCTAGGTGATTCTGTGATTCTATAAACTAAAAAGCAGGAACTTACTGGCAGATGATGCTTCTGATAGGAGTCAAGCTTATTCTTTGAATGACAGTGAAAAATCAGATTTTTCTTTTCTTCAGGAAAATTCATCTTTTTGGACAGGTTAACCTGTTCCAAAACTGAATGACAGCAAAAAATGCAAGTAAATATTATTTTGCTAAAAGAAGCCATTCCTCCCAACTCATTTCAGGTCCATCCTTCAGAGGTAGAAGGCACAAAAACATGGACCTCATTTTTTTTGCAGCAGAGGACTCTGGAGGGTCTCTGTATTGCTTTAACCTCTCGCTTCTTGATTTCCCTTTCTGTTTTAGATTAGTCCTTTGCTCTCTGGTATTATCATCTCGGGTAGATGTTTATATAGTCCAATCAAAATAGTCTTGAAACACATCTTGAGTGAGAAGTTTGAAGAGGAAAAAAAACCTCTTGGGTGTTTCTTTTTCCTCCTGTTGGTGAGGGACTGTCTGTGCAATCTGGTCTTAGCAGAATCTCACATCTTAAATCTGGATGAAATATGTCTTGCTGAGTAAACTATAGTTCTAAAGTCCTCCTTCCAGAAGTCTATTTTTAATGGGACTATTGTAGACCATAAGGAATACTGGTGACTGCATGTGTACAGCCACCTTGGTCGAAAAATTACTCCAAATGAGTAAGATGTTCACAATGTTTAGTTGCTGTGACAAGCTGTGAGTGAAGAATCATGATTATGACTTCCAGGTGTTTGTGGAGGGATAAGCAAAATACAGTGTTAGCCAATAAATAAGACTCTTGAGGCCCAGAAAATATAAGTACAGATGACCCATGTGCCCTCTGAGGTGGCCTTAATTCCTGGCTTATTTTACGGTATGAAGCATAGGTAGAACTGACTGAGTGTGGTAGATGTGATAGAAAGTATTTGTTAATGCTTTGACCTATTCTGAGTGTGTGTGTTCACACATGCATGTATGTGTAATTCATTTTTGCTCTTTCACTGTTCCTGGTTCTCTCTGGGATCAGAGTTGAAAACACCAAAACCAAGCAAACAAAAATCTCTACACAAGCTGGAGGGAAAAGATATCAGGATCCTCATAAGAAAACTCTGATGTTTCTGTACCTCATGTGTTTCATCTGCAAATGATCCCAAGCTCCAAGGTTCCTGAGAACCTCTTATGGAAAGAACATGAATGTCAACTTTCACTTTCCTTTTTTTTTTTCCCCCCTCCCCCCTAGCCCAAGTCAGTGCTCTCAGGGGGCCTTTGTATTTCAGAGAAGCAACTCAACATCTGAGTATTTGGCTGAACTCTGTAAAGCTGCTTAGTTTATTCCATTGCTACTTCTCCACAAAATGCTTCAGATAGCTCAGCTAGCTGACTGAACACTTTGAACTATGTATGCTTCATTAGTCTCATTCACAGCAGACCTCCAGTAAGGAAAAGCACTAATCAGAATAAGTCAGGCTTAATAAAATCCTGCTTTGTAGTGGGTTTATTCTGATTCTTGACCAAACTGGGAAATGTGGTTTCAAGCATAGTCATCATTATCAACCTTCCCTCTATTACCCATTCTTCACCATCCAGCCACTGGGCAGGATATATAAGTTTAATTAATTCTGCTTTTACCTTTGACCTGTGAATAGTGGAAGTAACGTCAGATTTATATGTTACATGAATAACAAGGATTTCTCAGGAGACCCTATCCTGGTGAAAGAGGCTAACTGTAATTTTCAGCTGTGAGTAATTGTATATAATATAATCCTAAATGATTTTTCTTCTGTAATTTCATTAGAGTTTAGAAATTTAATTAGATTTTGAATCACTCTGAAATAAAGTAGCAAAACACCCAGAGACTAAAAGCAGTGGTTATTTTGTCCTCTGAGGCCAGAATTCTTGGTCTCAAATTGGCATGTGTTCATTAGGAGGAAGTTTGCAGAAGTTCTTGATATATTATTGTCTTTCAGAATGGACTCTGAATAGGTCTTTGGAGAGCATTAGAAGAGCACACAATTATTATACAGACTCTTTTTGAGGTTTAAGATCATCTGCCTTGCATATACTTAATAAAAATATGCCTCTAAAGTTGTTTAAGAAACTGTGGAGATAGGAAAGATGCTCCTCCAGTGCCTCAGTGCTCTTCCTGGTTTATTAGCAACTCCAGTACCTGTGTATGATGATACAGAGAGGAGTTGTTTGCTTTACTTTAATGATTAGGTAGGTTTATGGTTATTTTTATTGCTACACATATGAACTGTCATGGTGGCTGTAATTAGAAGCACACTAAAATGCTGTTCCTTCTCTTCCATCTGAGGTTCAAAAGAAATCTGTCCTTCTGGCAAACTTTGATTCTCTGTGCAATTCATCCCATGTGCAAAAAAATAGAATCAAACTGCACTAAACAAGACAAAGCAAAGGCCAGTGTAGCAGTTTAGGATTGAGTAGGGTGCCAGCATAGTTGTAGTGGGTTCAGAAAGGGGATCCTCTTAAACGATTCCGAGGGACTGGATATGCAAGTGCTTGTTCCCTTTTTTTTTAACTAGTGAAACACAGTTTGTGTTTGTGGAGATGGCCTGATTTATACTGCTTAAATAAAAAAGAGATTTGGGCATTTAGGATCACATTCTTCAAACCCTTTACCCACATAGCCTCTTTTCTCATTGGGGTTAGTGCTTGAACCAGGACTAGCCGCGTGATTTTGTAAGAGTAGGTCGTTAAAGCAAAAGCATGTATCAAATTGAGGCGTTAGATAGAGAGGAGAAAATTCGGGTTACTTTCAGCATGGCAAAAATATAAGGAACCACAACAGAGCCATAGACAGCATGAATTAAAGGATCCTACAGAAATGCGCAAGGGGAGGGAAAGCAAACATGAAATGAAAAATTTAGCAGGAAAAATCAAACAGGAAAAAAATACTGTTTAAATAATGGCAATCCAGCTTATTTGAAAAGAAAGATGAAACTCCAATGCAATGGGATGCATGTGAGAAGTCAAAAAGAAACCTCCAGGCTCACCAGAATGTTCTGTTACGGACTGGCCTATGTGTAACCATTGCTAGCATCCCCTGTTGTGGCCACTGCAGGCAGACATGGTGTGGAAAGGTTCATTGGTCTGATCGAAGGGGCCGTTTCCTTTGTTTCATTAACAGCTTTCGATGAGACCTCATTATTACACAAATCCAGTCCTCAGGCTGAAAATCTGCTTTCAGAGAGTGGTGAAGTAAGTCTTGGAGTCTGATTGAAAAAGATTCTTAGAAAAAGATTGAAAATGTTTGTGCACTTGGTTTGATGGATATCAGTGGAGATTAGGCAACCTCAGGGAAGTCTGGTGTGCGTGGACGTGCTGCCTTCCATTAACGTGTCACGTCACATCACAGAACAAATTGAAGAAAACATGTTCAGGCTGGTTACTGCCAAAAATCGAGGTTCTTTGCTATGGGCATCCGGAACAAATGGAAACTATGTTTGAAAACTCACAGCTGCTATTCCTTTGCTATTTTCTCCATCTCCTCCTCTGTCAGGATTCTGAGCTGCTGGGACAACTGGGAGGGATTCCACATCTCAGCAAACAGCAGAATCACAGATGTCGGGTGTGTTAACAAAGGGAAACACGCCTGCACCAGTTATTTAGTGCCTTCCTTCCTTGACATTAAGGAATACTATGGAAAACCATTCAACATTTCAGTCTTGCTCCTTTTTTCTTCTCTGTCTCTGTTTCCTTTTCAGTATGAAGAAATGTGTTATGTTACAGAGATGCTGGTACATTTTAAAACCATGTTTTCTTGTTTTTACGTGAGGGACACTGTATCTTAGTGCTATTGCCAACTCAGAGAGGTTCAAGGAGACAAAGAAAAAAGCCTTAGGACATGTGTACTCAAGTCTCTTTCATGCAACATCAAGAAAGAAAATGCTGAAGTAGTCCATAGCTCATCTGAGCCATCTATTCATTTGCAGATGTCCTGCCCCAGGTCTTGCTCCTAGGTTTATAGAATTGTGTGGTGTCCCTCATGGAAGTTATAACTTTTACTGAGCTTAATTTCCTCCATACTAGATGTATTTGGATTATTTATTCAGGTGGTCTGCATCTATGTGTCATTACTCCTTGCTTCCCTGTAAAGAAGATTTTTTTTTTTTTTTATTTCTAAAATAGACTGGTTCTGTGTTGTACTACAACAGAGAAAAATGGTATTAAAACAGAAGGCAATTTCTTCCATGGTGAAGGAAAGCACCTGCACATCACTTTGGGAGGTTGTGTATCTTTTAGGTTAACACATAGCAATGAGCATATTAGGTGCTGGGATGAAACACCAGTAGGTAGATATAAATTCAGGTTGAAAATAAAGTTTTTTGTAGGAAAACTACAAATCTAATCTTTCTGCTTGAAAGATGCATATCTGGTATTTGCATAAGAACAGTCAAATTCATACTAGGCTGAGTTTCAGACTCCTGCCACTGTGCCATACGCATGGTCTGGGATCCTGGGGAACCTGCTGATACTGTTTCCTGATGACACAGTTTGTAGCTCAGACTTGAGTACAGACATGGGAGTGTTCATGGTTCCTCTTCTCCGCTGTCCTTTCTCATACTGATACCCTTCAGCTGGAGAGCTTTGGCACCTACACACAGTGTAGCAGAGCTTTCAGTGAGGTGGTCTTATGGTCAGCATAGTATGTTTTTTCACTCTTCCTGTGTGTGCTTGGCAGGGGGGGACCTGTTTAGAGCTAACCATGTTATAAACCATTGAAAAATCTTTCTTTCCTGTCTGGACTTTGTGCTGCGTGGCCATGGCAGCAAGTGTCTCTCTAGCATTTTCCTTGTGTCTCTTACTGTTAATTTCCTACAGGCTGGGATTCCAGGTAGCATACAGAGAGCATCAGCAATGGCAGCATTTTTTCCCATCTTCCTCTGCTTTAGACCAGAGGATTTCAATTCCTTTCTGGTTTCAGCTAAAAATTTTCAAGGATGGGCATCAATCTCCAGCTGGTGCATTTAGACCTATAGGTATGTTCTTAGAATTTGGCTCTAAGGGTCTTTGCTGACCTTTAAACATAGCCCACAGCCTCATATGTATTTGTAGACCATAGCTCAGAGGAATGGTTTTACAGAAACTTGTAATCTGACTTGTCTTGTCTTAGGCAACCATAGCCTGATCTGTAGCCTGTTGTATAAAATGTTTATAAAAGTTGGAGACAGATTGTCTGGTATGAAATAGTTTATTTAGGTTTAAAAGATTAATAATGAAGACTCTTCCAGGCTTCTCATAAAATCGCCAGCTGACCTGTCAATTAGCAGAGAATCTAGAAGTAGGAGGATGTGTTCGTGCTTGAGATGACTGAGAAGTGTTTAAGTTAGCTAGGGAAATAGGAAGGAGGTCAGCATCCTGCCTGAGGCATCATAGTCCATGAGTCACTGGGAAGGATGAGTGTAGGAACATGTGGAGCAGAAGTTTAACAAGTCAAAGGAATTGAGAAAACTGAGAATTAGGTTTATGATTCTCCAAAAGCAAGGTTGCAAATAATAGTCAGCAGAGACAGAGGCTCTGTTTTATTCTGTAGATTGATCTTGTTTTATTTTCAAGAGAACCAGGTCACATTTTAGTAACAACTTGAGACCATCTGACCTGACTTGTTTTTTCACCTGAAAGGGATTATTTTTCCACTCTGATATCTTTCAGAGGGTTAGCAGGTGGGAAATTTCTTTTAAAATTACAAAAACTTCACCAACTGGAAAATACCTTAACCTTCTCTTAAATTTAGTTGAACTTGTTCAGTAAATTCAGATGCCTTTGGGAGGACTGAGGAATACTCACACAGACAGTGTGACCACATAAGCTTTGTTGCTGTAGGGAAACATGCCATAGAGAACCTATGGTTCCCCATCTCTCACCCACATTGCCTCTTGGAAATATCCTGCAATATTTTTGGTTTGTTTGTCTAAAAAATGTGTGCTCCCATGTGGATAACCCATTGTTTTTTCAACTGTGTGTCCTTCTCTACTGCATGGATGGATTTCTTGTGTTGAGTAGAAAATATCTATTACAGTATGGAAAATTCAATAGTCTAACTCTGCTGATGATGCCTGAACAGATGCTGTTACAAGGTCAGAGAACCAAATCTGAATTTTTCTTTCTTTATTTATTTAAAACCAAAACACACACCTAGGAAACTATCAAAATAACATTAGAAGGACTGTATTGCACTAAGACAAGTTTTTTGGAAATGCTGTTTTGGGCTACCATATGAAATTTTAAATGTAAGATACGTTAATTCAACCTGTTGCATATTTCCATGATAGTACAGATTTTAGTAACATGGTCCCATGGTACGCAGTCCTCCCTGTCCTGTCTCCCCCTGACTTCAAGAACAGACCCTCACCTTATCTGAAATGGGTTATGAATGAGGCAGAGTGAAGAAGGCAGTTTTCCAATATTTCTATCATTCAGTAAGACTAACAGAACCCTCTGTGCTAAACACAGAACAAATTTGTATTAATCCCAGCAAAGCTGCTCATACACATCAGCGGGTGCCTTTCACCACTTGGTCCAACTCCATCAGAAAGCTAGGTTTGGCTGGGGAAGGAGGTGCCTGCTTGTTTTCCTTGGCTGGCTTTGACTAACAGCTCCTCTCTGTATGGATCAGCTCCAGGCTGGAGTTAAGAGTGTGCTCAGGGAGAGAAGGGACCCTCTTCACAGAACATGTGGATTTCAATATATTCAGCATCCTGTGGGAAAACCTCTTTACACTGCATTTGTCTCATTGCGCACATCCAGCTGAGAGAGCTACTGGAGGAGATTCCTCCACATACTCTAAATTCTCCAAAGCACTGTAAGTCACGGTGGAGATACTGTATCATTTAGAAAGGTGCTAGAGGAGCTGGGAGGCTGTGGGATGGAGCAACGATCCCACAAAGTTGATTAAAGATGTCCTTAGGGAGAGTTTGGCTCTCTGAGCAGTGAGTTTAGGGCTGGGTGACCCTAAACAAAGGCTGCAGTACTCACTGGATGATATTGTCTGCTCTTCTGATTATCAAGTGTCTCAGTGGCTGGAAGGCTCAGTGTTGATAGAGTTGCTTTACTGAGGCAGCACTGCTGGGATTTTTCCTATGTAGGTTTTCATACGGCATGAACAAAACATCCCAGGCAGCCCAGCTTTGTTGTTGTTGCACATTCTGGTGCACTCGGCTGTGTCTTAAAATACTTTTGAAGCGTATGATGATAACTTAGAAAGTTCCTAAGCAGCCTCTGGAAATGGCTGGGTGTTTACTTTTTGAAGGTGGCATGTGTGGTGGTGGAGCCCAGGAAAATTCAGAGCAAGAGAAAAAAGGAGTAAAGTATGTCCAATTTCCATCCAATATTCTTGCATCTCCTGTACTCTGTGTAAGCATGTTGGACTTTAACAAAGTGAAGCCACTGTGAGTAATTTGTACCAGAAAAATGGAGTAAGCACTTCCAAGGGCATTGTGGTTATTGGGGGAAAAAAAACCAAACACCTGAGTCTCTGAAAATCTGGAGCTAGAGTTATACTGTAGAGGAGGTTAAACCATCAGAAATTTTGAAGTAACTGCAAAGGCACAAGGTTTTGCTTAGCCCCCTTCAGACAGTATGTGATTCTAATGCAAAGATTTGGTTTTAGCAGTTGATTTGTTGTTGGATTTGGTTTTTGCAGATGATGTTTAGAGTTCTGCAATTCACAGAGGTTCAGGACTGGGAGGCAGTTCCCAGCCACTCTCAGCTTGTGTCCTGCTCACCTTAAATTCCTCCTGCTGCTGCTGTCACAGTACAGAGCAGCATCATTTCCTGCTCTGCAAGAGGTGCTCCATACTTCTGAAAATCAGCCTGTTTATTCTGCTGCTAACTCAGGAGATGGAGCACAATCTTTAGCCAGTGTTTATAAGAATATGAACATAAATAGCTGTTAAACCTAAGGGTGCCCAGGAAAGAAATGAGGAAGTCAAATGATATTAAAGTAATGGCACCATAGTCAAAACAGAGTGTTTCTATTTTTGTTTTTCTAAAACACTTCTATTTTTATGTATTAGTACTTACCTAATTTAAAGCAGGATATGAATCGAGCAACACAGGACACCTGGTGCAGTCACAGTTCCTGTTTTTTAGCTTTACCTTTTCTTGATATGTTTGCTTTGTAATTGTACAGCTTCTTAAGGTATTTGGGATACTAACAGTGTTTAGAGGTACTAAGTATCCTTTTTTTTAAGGATGAATGATAAGAGGCTGGCAAAATTAAATTGCTCACCTGTAATAATACTTATTTTTAATGGATCGGTTAAGCTTTGAAGGGAAGAATCAAGGGGGATGAATGGGAGGAGAAGGTGGCAGTGTTGACAGATTTGCTCTTGCTTTCAGTTGCTGTAGTGGAGGTGATCTGGTCCTTTGCTCTTGTCTGTATGTGTGTATTGTCTTGTTTTAATTATGCTGGTGTCAGGAAAGTGAAATAGGTCCTTTGGGTCCTGCACAGGACAGGATGCAGTTTTGGAGGTGGTGGGAGAACTGGGAAACTTTATCTAACCATTTTTGCTAATACAGCCATAGAGACCTTTTCTTTCCATGCAACAGCTGCAGTCTACAGAGGCGTTTGAATTAACAGCCTCATTGTTTCACAGACGAAGGGCAGGACACCAGAATTTCCTCTATGGCTTCTCCCCACATTGGTCCAGGAGAATCTACACTTGCTGGCCTCTGTGGGTAGCTAGAAGGTCACTTGATGTGCTGGGCGTTGAATGAGGGGGAAGCAGCTCTTTGCTGTGTGGTGATTTAAGTGGTTTATTAGTATTTCAAGAATAATGGTGTCAAAGGCATGGCATCTTGCTCTGATAGAGGATTTCAGGAGAGCATATGTCTTTCAATGAGAGATTGTTGCTTTCTCTCATAAAAATTGTGCTAACTGCAGTTCCCTTTAGTATGTAGGTACCTCTCAGATTGCACAACTGTCCTTATGTCTCTCTAGTTTAGTAGGAAGAAAACTGTCCGTTGTTTGTCTGCCTACCTCATCACAAATCCAGAACTTCTTTAAGGTGAGAATAAGCGTAGTAGTCATGTCAGGCATGCCTGACGTGACCACTTGGTACATTAAAACGAGTGATGTAGGAAATTCTGGGCCATATCTAAATATAGAAGCAACAACTGCATTCAGTAATAGGTATTTTCAGGAAATACTAAGAGTATTGTAACACACTGCTCATAGCTAATACCTACTGCTGCAGGTACAGAGCAGTATAAGTACACGATGCTCTTCCAAAGTCACTTTGCAGCTTTAGTGCCTAGGCAATGTATGGAAGGCTCAGGGTCCAATGTTGCTTTCAGCCTGGGCAGGAGAAGTTGGTTTCTTTATGGCCAAAAGACTGCAGGTTGTTTCCTCCAAATAACCCACTACGGAATGTGGGTGTTGATCTGGATGAAACTTACTTTGTCTCTTCCATTCCTAGGTGTAAAATAGGGTTTTCAACAGAATAAATCTTTCATGAAAATGTGCCGTAAATATGGAAAGGTAGAGCTTCTATCAGGAATGAACTCCTGAAAAACACCCGTTGTTCCTTTTCAAGAATGTAGATGCAGTGCCTTATAAGAGTTATAATTCAGGTAGTTCATGTCCCTGTTATCCTCTCTTGGCTGGGTCACCCACTGAATTGCATTCTCATGATGTGCTGTAACCAGAGGACAGAATGATCCATTGCACTGGCACAGCAAAAATTTGATGCATCCAGGGATTTTTTTTTCTGACTAGTCAATTCAGCCATCAAAAGAGGGGACATGAAATGTCGGATACGTAACTTCCACAAGAAAGCCTGTTAAGTTTCTGAGTAGAAATGTTCAGCTTGAATTTTTTGGGGTGGTTTTTTGTGTTTGTTTTAATGATAAGGGAATCATTTGATGCCAGACTGCTAGTCAAGAGCAATGATGACTTGTGAATAGTGGACAAATGGGCTCCTACAGCATGTTTATATTATTTCTCAAATGTATGAACATGTAGCACTTTAATCTCGAAATTCTGCTGTTGGAAGCAAATTTTGAATGCACATAAAGCAGAGCCACTTGAACAAAATCTCCAGTTTTGCCTCAAAGTAATTGCCACTTACTTTGTTTATAATATCAGCAATGCTGGTGGCGTGACATTAGACTTAACTGCCTCCCATTTTGGTGCTAATATTTGCCCTTACACTAGGCATAAATAAGCTGGAACTTCTCTTGAGATAAAGGAGATACTGCATCTTTAATGGAATATAATAGGCATAAACAAACCAGTTGCCCTACTTTGGGATTAGAATTATGCGATTTTTCTCCTTTTACACTTAACAAGCACTGAAAAGCAGTGAAATGCAGTGACTGAAAGTCATTAGGCAATCTTCATAAACACCAAGTTAAAATAAAACAACCATTCATGATTCATTTCCATGCAGATTCCCCCCAAACACATTATCTGCCTGTGAAGACAATCATTTTGCTCTTGTGCATGGTGCTGTGGAAAGCTGAAAGCTTTCAGCCCCTGACAGAGGCTTCTCAAAAATCTCAGTCTCTGCATGGTGGGGCTGTGCCTGCCTTGCTCTGGCATGCCAAGCAGAGTGAGTGGAAAGATGCTTATAGACAAATGAGAAAGAAGCGGACCAAAATCCAAATTTGGATGCCCAAAATAAGAGAATTAAATATGTTTCTAGTCACCTCCCTGCTTTCTTTAAGCACTTATATATAGATTTAGGTATGTAAACACCTGTTTTAGCTCCTTCAATAAAAGTTTAAGCACCTACATTACGGTTTAAGACACTTAAATTAGATTGGAGAATCTAACCAATGTTGTCTTTCTGACAGATCAGGCCTGAGGTCTTTCCTATGGAGGTAGTGTTAATGATGGGCAATTAGCAGAAGCAGCATCTCAGTGCACAGTCACTTTGCTAGTAAAATCATCACTATGCGTGATCGAATGACAGCCAAGACGTTCAACTTTGACTACATTACTAATGTCTGCCTGCATCACACCACCAATTAATCATATGGGAGGGATCCAAAACAAAACCGTCTTTCCCACTAAATCCTTGAAAAAACACAGATGCAGGTAGATGCCGTTACCCTGTATTGTCCACCTCTATTGAGCTTGCAGTCTCCCACTCCCCCAGTTCCCCTCATACAGAGGACCTTGTGAATTAGATTTATTTGAAGACGTCTTTAAAAGCCTTATGTGATGGTCAACAAATGTGGGGTGGCCATTGATCACAGCTTATGTGAAGTTAATGCATTCTCTGGTCTTCGTTGCTCTGAGGAAATCAAGTCCTTGGCCATAACATGTTTCTTGATTTCCTTCCCCTTTGTTTTTTGCTGCCCTTGTTTGTCAAGCAAAAGTATATCAGATGGACCAGTTCAGGGGTAATACAGGGTTGCTTAAAGGTGTTGATGCCTGGGGAGGAAAAAGCAGAACCAGCATGTGAAGTATTCAAGGGCTGAGGAATGTGAGGTTACTGCAGTCACTCAAGCCTGGGCAGATATTTGTCATTCCAAAACTATGTTGTTGAGGACTTTGGTTGAGGGGGAGCATCAGGGAGAGGAAAATAGAAAGTGGCTTGTAGGTTCTCAGGATTGCAGTCTATTAAGAGGCAGAAATGCCGTCATCACAAACTCACCTATTTCTCCCCCAGGGAAAAAGTGGAAACAGTACAGATAATATTACCTCATGTCTCTCAGTGTGAATTTTGCAGGGTTTGTATAAATCTGGTCCAGTGTACATCCATGCATCTAAATTTAGGTTGGGACTCCTGTGTTCAAGGGCAGTCTGACGTACACTTTTGCCTCACTTGGGCTCTTATTTTCTCTGTGGGCTTGCTGTAGCCCGAACCTGCCTAGGGACGCCAAGTCACTTCATGGGTTCAGCAAAGCAATAGCTTGCAGGCTGAGGAGCGAGGAAGAGATCACATCTACATATGCGTGTGTTGGCCACAGAAAATCAAAATCATCCCCCTTTGGTGATGAGTATCCTTAAATGCCACCATCCACTCCTGGGATGCCATGGGAAGAGGTCTTCACAGAGGTGCCACTCCTCCACCGTCTGGGGCTGTTTCTGCCTATAGCATACAGCTCTGGGTTCTGCCTGGCAGCCTTTCTGTAAAGGCTTGTTTTGTTACACAGTGCTAAACAGACAGGAGGCATCTGCCATCTCTTCAGTGCCTGTGCAGAAGTCCCTGCTCCCTGTGGCTGCCGGCACCAACTAGGGGTGTACAATGGGTTTGAATCTGCAGGGTGTGCAATATTCTTCATTGTCCAACAGCCTTTCTGTTCCTCCCTCCATGAAATGCTGCAGCAGAGGCATTTCTGAGGGTCTTCACTGGAATAGATGGAGTAGACTGATGCCTAGATGTCATATTTGAAAATGAATTTTCCATCTCCAGTGATTTCTTTTTACTTTTACAACATTTTCCCATGTTTGCTTTTCATTGGCTATCTAGGGAAGTCCATGCCTTGATAACACCTGCCTGGAAATTCAGGGCTGGAGCTGATGTCTTGCTGACTTGCTTGGATCCATTCTCATCTCTTGGGATCTCCAGTATTAATTGTCCATTTTCTCATTTTCAGAGCTTTTTTCTTTTCCTGCCAACCCCTTTGGCTGTACGGTCTCCTAACAGTGAATGCAGCAAAGGGTTTTCTTCAAAATTTATTTCCCTGATGCCCAAAGATGGAGAAAATTAACAAAAACCTGAGTCAGCACCTCCTATAGTGACTTGAAAATGGGAGGGTTTTCAGTGATTCCCGTGTTCAAATGGTCTGACACTGCGATTAAGGGTGTTTCTTTGGCATTC